>WBMW01005298.1:0-212198 GCA_013396635.1 Penelope pileata
AACCCAGGCCATTCTGTGATGATATGCATCTCAGCACACTCACACAAACACTTTTTCCTTGGCCTGTGGAAGTCCCACAGTCAGTGCACAGAACGCTGTTGCGGTGGAATGCCCTGGTGCCGTGCAGCACCCTGCTCCCCCTGAGCACATGCTGCAGATGCTGCCTTCTCTCGCTGGTACCAGCTTTTCACTGCACTATGCTCCTGCTCTCAGCTCACAGTGACTCATAACTGTTGACAAAGAGTGCGTATCCTGAGGGGCTTCCTACACAGCAAGGCTCAGGGCTTTTGCTCTCAGCAGCTGTCAGGTAGGGACGATGGGCCTTTACCTGTGGTGAAGGGTACTGCAGGGTTTCCCACAGCTTATGGCGCCGCACCAGAGCTGCCCCTCACTCTGCCTCAGGCACGTCTGGGTGGCACAGATGAAAATATCACATGTGGGGGACTAAAGCAAATGGGAAGAAGAGCTATATAGCCTGTATGTTTTCTCTTGCGTTCCCTGTGGCAGGAGCAATCACCAGATGCTGGTGGAGTGGGACAGGATAGCATAGGCCAATGCCATGCACATGCCATGTTGCTTCCCTCCCTGATGCTGGTGGTCTTAGAGTTGGGTGCAGAAGGGTTGAAAAGCACAATGATTACAAGCAGGAGGATTTCTTTCTTCCTCACGTGTGCAGGGGTCAGATAGCAACTTGCTAAATGCCTTCACTTCACAGTTGCAGCTCAGTGGTCCTACAAACACACAAGCAGTGACTGTGCAGCAGACTCTGCACTGCTGAGTACTTCAGAAAGTGGAGTGTAGGCACAGAGAGAAGGTGTGGGACCACAACTGAACTTTTTAACTCTGGGACATAACGTTCTCCTTTTAGAGAGTGTGCTCAGGCATCCCAATGGGGAAGGAACACAAATAGACGGGGATTACTATGCAGCAGAGACTTTATTGAGCCTGAAGACAGAAACAAAGCTGTGCGTGGTGGAAAGGATCTTTACACCCTTCCACCACCAAGGGATGCATATCTTTCACCTTCGTGTAGTGAGAGGGAGAAGAAGCAGGGCCCTCTCAGCTTGCTTCAGGATGAACCCATGGCTCAGGACAGCAGGAGACAACAAGGACTCGTGATGCAGAGAAGAAAGCAGTGGAAGAAGACGTCTGCTGGCCATGTTTCCAGACAGCACAGGCTGGCACCGTGAGCATGAGGGTGCTCAGCCCATCTGGAAACCCTGGCCGGCAGCTCCGTCCTCAGTCCAGCAGTGGGCCTGGGGCTTCCTGGGCGATGTGCTTACGGGGTGTCCGCCTCGGCTTTAGCAGGGCAGGTACGTCCTGCCAGGGAACCGGCCACCCAGGCCAGAGATGCCAAAGCCACCAGAGGAGATGGGAACTCCCTCCTCATTCAGGACGCTGCCAACAGCAGCAGATGCTGAAGATCCCACAGCGGTGTTCTGGGGGAAGGAGCGGAGGATGGGTCCGGGCAGGGTCACCACGACTGGANTGGTTTGGAGTGCCTCAGGCCCTGAGCGCCCTTTTCTCTTGCAATTTGTGCACCAGCCCTACGCTCATCTGGCATGCAAAGCACTCCCCATTAGTGAAACAGTGTTTGGGTTTGATCCTTGCAATGCTCCCCATTCAGTGCCTTGCTAATGGCGTGCCCATTCCTCCTCTGATCTTTGTCATTTGCAAAGTAATTGGAGATAAAATGAATCTCAGGCACGGTAGTCTTTATTCAGTTAATTTAGACATTAATGTGTGGGTGTCCAACCTTTTGGCTTGCCTGGGCCTCAGTGAGTCAAGAAGAATTGTCTTGGGCTGCATATAAAATATATATATTGTTGTTGTTGTATATAACTAACAAAACTTTTTTTTTTTTGATTTTTTTTAAAACTTAAAAGAGCAACAAAAACATAAAACTGGTGGGATATTTGACCTTGTTTTTGTGCAACTAATGCATCAGTCTGGTTCGATGGAAGTGGCTGTAATTGTTAGTGAGTTCTCAAGGTGTTTGTCAGACATTTTTGATGAGGTTTTACTTTTCCTGTGCTTCGTCCTTGAAAACAAATGTTGTTCACAAATGTACATACTTGCAAAAAGTGATGATGTGAATAAGGTGTGACTGTGAAGTGAGGGATATTTTCCTCTAGTAAGAGAGGTCTTACGAAAGTCTAGTAAAGAGACATGATCAAAATATTCTTTGCGTTGAATGTGTGATTACCACTCAATACATTCCATTTGAAAATTTGCAGGTAAAGTATTTCTGTCAACTGAAACGGATTGGCAAGTATACGAAAAAATTGATGATTTCTCCAGCACTCTTGAAAGCTATTCTCAAATTCCTTTATCAAAACAGAAAGCAAGTTTGCGTATTTTTTCACTATTCACAATACTGTGCTTAGTCAGTGTATCAAAATGCATGAAAGTATTTGGCATAACTTGAGTTAGCACAGCACTGCACCCTCCCCATATCCTGGATTCAGCTGAGGCAGTGTTAAATAGCACACTGATGCTTTGGCTATTGCTGAGTGGTGGGTGTGAGCCCAAGGCTGGGCCAGGCCAGGCTGCTTGGTGGTGAAGAGTCGCTGGCGACAGGAAACAGGTCCTATTAGGAGCTGTGCCAGACCGTGGGTGGGACGTTGTCCTAGTTTCTAACAGAAGTTACGCTTCTCGTAGTGTCTAGTATGAATTTATCTTGTACCTCCGAGATACTGATAACATCCTGGCAGTGTNCGTGACTGCTGTAAAGTGTGAAGCTTTTAAGTCCATACAAGTTTATAATTTTTCATCATGTATCCTCAGCAGCACCATGGAGAATAGGACTGTGTACCTTTATTTCAGTTCAGTAACCCATTTGATTGAAGGGGGTAGGTAAATTGGTAGTTCTTCCTGAGAGGGCTTTTCCTGGAGAGCTGACACTGAACGTTTTAAAATAGTGATAATGATAATAATGTTACTGAGAAGTAACAGATTTCACTCCTTGGCTAAAAAGTTAGAAATATGATATCATGTAAGTCTCTCGTGCCCAGTTTCTCAATTTTTATTATCGTATCTCCTGAATGTATAGGCCATTTGAATCATTGAATAAAACATTTTAACTTTCATTTGGATTTTAATGTGAAGGAAAATAGCTTAGAATAATGCTTCCAGGTAAGATGGAGAAGATGGAGTGGGATTTCTTTGCTAGGCTGATGAATATTGGGAGACTCTATGAACAATTTGTGAATTGTACCAGAATTTTTGTGGATTTGGGAAAGGTAGGAAAACTTAAAATAACTAGAATCTAGGTAGCCTTCTGGACTAGAATGAGCTGGTTGTAAAGACACTTGGAACCCTTGGAAGATGGCCTGTGAGACATTTCTGGGCATCATGCTGCCTGTTCTGTTCACATTTGATGACCTTTCCTCAGTCTTAAATACTTTTGTGTTGTGAGCAGTATGGGATAGAGCTTACAGCGTATGCTCTCTCTGTCTGAAATGCTGAAGAGACACAAGGACTAACCAAGGGAAAGCAGAAGTTTTGGATTAGTGTAGAAAATTACTTATGTCTGAGCTGCCATGGGGACAGATGGTACCTGCAAGGATTCTGGTGACCCTGAGTGACAGGGTAAAATGAGAAGGAGATTGGGAATGTTTAAAGAGAGACCAGGGGTTGCAGCCTTTCTGCTGAATTCCCTTGAAAAATAAAGCAAGAAGCAATATTTAAAACTCTTGAGGTGAGGTTGTAGCATGTGGAATGTCATTGTGTCTTCGTCATGACATTGCACAGGCCAGTTGTACTGGTGACAAGTTATGATCATCAGCAACTGCCACAGGAAGTTGCAGTTGCACAAATTTGCATCAGAAGTGACAGAACAGCTGGCTGGGGGAGGATGAGAGTAGGAGGGAGCCAGCATTACTTTTCTTGGAATGAAAATACTAACAAACCTTTCAGTTTCTGGCTTTAGCTTTTTAAGATCTCTTTAAGGGAAGAGAAAGGTCTTTCTGAATTGAGCAACAGAAAATAATGATAAAGTTTCAAAACAGCAGAAGAATGAAATCAAACATGGGCTGTCAGTCAATGTTGCAAATAGAATCTTCTACTAATTTTGAAAACTTTAAATTGTAATTTAATTACAATTTTAAGCAATTTTTGTTGCAATTTTTCACGTGTGTTTGTTGGTGTACTGTCACCTTGCAGGCAAACTGTATATGCATTCAGCTTTTGAGAATCTTAAAATACGGACAAGTGGTTTGTCATGGGTGTTCCTCCTTAATAAGGTTTGAGTATTCAAACATCCTCTGCAATGTCCTCCAGTATTCATACATATTAATGTGAATAAAACAATAAAGATAATGCAGCTGAATTCTTGACCTCAGACTTTTAACTGGAGTGCTGTATTTGTCAAAAAATGGGTCTTGTGCCCGTCTACTGCAAGCTGCTGAATTCTTGGCATTTATAAGAAATAAATTCCCTGCTGGAGTAGCAGAACGGATCAGACAGCAGTGCAACAGCATCGCTGTGCACAGGGATTCAGGTAGGATGCAGTTTACTATGTTGAGGGCATGAGATCTAAGTGATTGCATCCTGCATTTTGGAGGCCAAACCCTGTCTGGGAAGCATTTTTAAAAGGGAGAGAATTAAATTCTTAATTACTGCTTGCTTTAAGGAATTTACTAGCTTGTTTGGAAGGAAGTAGTTCATGTGCTG
Source organism: Penelope pileata (assembly GCA_013396635.1). Taxonomy (NCBI): domain Eukaryota; kingdom Metazoa; phylum Chordata; class Aves; order Galliformes; family Cracidae; genus Penelope; species Penelope pileata. The sequence continues at coordinate 4,675 of WBMW01005298.1, forward strand.
TTGATTGGAAAGAGAGAGGGTGAATTGGATTTGGGGTCCTTTGCAACCTTTGCAGTTCTTCCCGTGGACTGATGCTGCCTTCTGGCATTCTTTTAATTTTAGTATTAGGCCAATTCATCTAGTTCTGAAAAAGAATTTAAAAAATATCTTTCTGCTAACTTGACTGTTTCTGTGTAGCAGGAGGCTTGAACACCAAAGTGATGTCTGTCCATTGCATTCTCCATCCCTCCCAGAGGGACTTGCAGGGTGTTCTGGCGATGTAATTAGTTACAGCTCGAGGTTTCAGTCAAGCTCTGTTACTTTGAATTCTGTCAAAATAGCGTTAAAAAAATCAATTTGTTTAAAACTATTATGCAAGAAACTCATCAATAAATTAAAACTATAAGTGTGTCAAACGAGTACAGCATAGTACTTGCTGTCTTAACTTTTCCTAGTTGTCCTGCTAGTCTGCACCATTTCTGAGGGCCCTTAGCAACTACTGTAATAGAGCTGTAATATGTTTCTGATGCTCAGCATTAACATTATCCATAAGGGTATGAATTAATTCATGTGATAATATTTTTGTAACTTTCGGTTATGGTAAAAAAAAACAAACCCAAACCATCACAAAAGTGATGATCACAGCCCTGCCAAGCAGGACTTGGGGGTACTGGTGGATGGCAAGCTGGACATGAGCCAGCAACGTGCCCTCGCAGCCCAGAAAGTCAACAGAATCCTGGGCTGCATCAAAAGCAGCGTGGCCAGCGGGGTGAGGGAGGTGATCCTGCCCCTCTGCTCTGTGCTGTGAGACCTCACCTGGAGCACTGCGTCCAGATGTGGAGTCCTCAGCACAGGAGAGACATGGACCTGTTGGAGCACGTCCAGAGGAGGGCCACAAAAATGATCCAGGGGATGGAACTCCTCCCCTGTGAGGACAGGCTGAGAGAGCTGGGGCTGTTCAGCCTGGAGAAGAGAAGGCTTCAGGGAGACCTGATAGCGGCCTTTTAGTATCTAAAGGGGGGCTACAGGAAAGAAGTGGACAGACTCTTTAGCAGGGTCTGTTGTAATAGTACAAGGGGAAATGGTTTCAAACTAAAAGAGGGGAGATTTAGATCAGATATAAGGAAAAAGTTTTCTACAGTAAGGGTGGTGAAGCACTGGCACAGGTTGCCCAGAGTTGTGGTGGAAGCCCCGTCCCTGGAGATACTCAAGGTCAGGCTGGAGGGGCTCAGAGCAACCTGCTCTAGCTGTAGGTGTCCCTGTACGTTGCAGGGAAGTTGGACTAGATGACCTTTAAAGGTCCCTTCCCACTGAAATGATTCTATGATTCTATTCTGTGAAAAGTAATATCAAAACAGTGGATAATAAAAAATGATAAAAGAGCAGGAATAGAGTTCAGACTGATGAAATTCATCTTCCCTCAGCTCTCCAGTCTGTATGCAGAGGAGTGACCAAGTCTTAGAAGAATTGAATAAAATTCGAAAGAGTTGACAATATTTTAGAAGGAGCTTGAAGTGAAGGCACTGAAATCAAATCAGAATTCAGATGAAGTTCTCACAGTTTTGAAGAAGCCATTTGCTTTTTCTGTACTTCATTTTTCTTTTAAAATAGAATTTCTCTTCCATGATATATGTAGTTTTTCTATTTTGGATTAAGGTCTTGGGTAGAGAATATCTCTTGTTGGAAGTGTTCTCAGTGCCTGAAATAGCAAGTGGGATCAGCTGAAGACTTTAATCATCATATTACTACTGAATGATCTTTGAAGCCTATTATTCTAATGAGATTTTCATTTCTTTGAACGTAGAGCAATACCAGCCTGCATCCAGTCTGTAACAAACTGGAAAAATTGTTTTGAGTATCAGGGGGCTGAACCCTGTTGATAGCTGATGAATGTTAGAACATAATGCATTTGTTTGATGGTTCATTCTTTGGTGTGGAACAATCATAGAATGGCTTAGGTTGGAAGGGACCTTAAAGCCCACCCAGTCCCAAACCCCTGCTGTGGGCAGGGCTGCCCCCCGCCAGCTCGGGCTGCCGAGGGCCCACCCAACCTGACCTTGAGCACCTCCAGGGATGGGGCACCCACAGCTTCTCTGTGGAGCTTTTGCCAGGGTCTCACTACCCTCTCAGTAAAGAATTGATACATACACAAAAGGTGTGTTCTTTCTGCCCCTTATTGATAAGTTGTTGGTTTCTATATACTGTGTGTATCAAAGAAATACTAGTGAAGTAAGTTACCCGAAAGGCGGGATGCGATTTCTGCTCTGTGGAGTGCAGGGACCCATGTAGATCTTAAGATCTGTAGATGTTGCAACTCTCAGATTCACAGAAAAGGTAGTTTTTGATTAAGATAAATTTTCCCATCTGTCACTACAGAGAAAGAAGGGGCTCTGACGTTATTTTTGTTACTGTTTGCTAGACATCAATGGGTTAATGAAATCTGTCAACTTTAAGGAGTTTTTCTAAAGGTTTCTCATTATCTTGGTAAAATGTTTAATAATTTAATGTGAGCAAACAAGTATTTTATTCCCCACATTATTATTGGTAGCAGCTGAAATGGGTTGTGCTAAAACCTTCCGGCCCAGTAATTAATTGAAAGTGGTAATCAGGCCAGGAAGCTACCTAAAAAATCCTTAGTATTTAGACAAAGCAGACAAGGAAAAGAAAGCTTACTTCTCTAACAAAGTGTAGAACAGCTTGAAAAACATCTCTCTTAGCTCTACACAAAAGTTCTTACTTCAACTGGACGAGGGAAGAAGTATGACATTGTGTCAGTGCTTAATCTACAGTCTCATATTTTTCATGTGTGGAAATAGTTTTTCTCTTAAGCATTTCAGGAACACCCATAAAAGATTGGTGCTTCAAACTGTTGTTTTTCTCCTCTGTCGCAGGTTAACAAGATATAGAAACTTTTTTTTTAATTCCACTTGAATTACTGAGACAAAAGCTTTCTTTGGCAGATGTCTGTACATAGCAGAACAAGGGTGTGCTTGGAGTGTGCTTGAATAGAACTGTGCTAGCTCGGCTGGCTGTTGACTTTAGTGCTTGCTGGCTTAAGCCTGGTGGTAGGAGCTTTGGCATGTATCAGAAATTAGGTTACAAATGATAGTCCAAGGTCTTTTTGCTGGTACTTAAAATATTCCAGTGTATTATGCTGCAGTGCTGCTATTATTTTGGATAGTTCAGTTTTCCTATGTAGATGCACTCTTGTGCTGTGTGAATAGTTGTTATGTTGAACATTTAAACTGGGGATGTGCGAAACGCCTGATGGCCAGTGACTTAGCCTCAGGCAGAGTATTCTGTGAATCCCCCCTTTATTGACGCTTTCCCAAGTGGGTGGCCCAGCAGGTAGGCAACACCGAGCAAAAATGTACAGCAGCTTACATTTTCTATACTCGACTGCATCACCCATTCCCTGGTTCCTCTTTGGTTGAGTACTTCAGGGTTTGCAGCCTATCCGATGCTTCTAACTTCCCTGCCAGATGTCTTGCCTTTGCTTACTGCTTGGCTAACTCCTCCTGATCCTCCTCCCATTTGTTTAGTTTCTCCCTTTTAAGGTAGGTTTGAGCGTTATCTTTTTGAGCAACTTTGGCGCTGGCCGAGATTCCAACCTCAGAAGCAGTTAGTGCCAGTACATCTCCTGGTACTCCCAGAAATGCTGCCACCCAGTCCTTTTTTTTAGTGATTAGCCAAAACGGTGCTCGGTTTTGATGAGAGAGATGCTGTGGTTAGACATGCTGCAGGTGCTGCCTCGGCTACAATAGTCTGTTTTTGCACAATCCTGTCACACAGTATCTTAAGAAAAGAATAGCTCATTCTTGCAAAAACATCTCCAAAAAACGTTTGTTGTTACTGACTTGATTCTTTGTATTGGCTTCTCACTAGTTGAGACTCTCCTAAGGCAGGTTAATTTAGTATCAAAGGCATTTGACTTGTAAACACAGATAATTTTTTCTTTTCTGGATTATTCGTAAAAGGGAGATGAAAGACAGTTGTCACAAACACCAGCATCAGAAATGCTCTATCATCACTTTTTAGAGAGTTGGGAATGGTTTTGAACTCACTAACATCTTCAGCAGATTTTTCTATTGGAATTAAACAACCCATGCTGCTTTTACAACTCAGTATTTACATAAGAAGTGGTAAATCTGCACAGTTTCCGACTGCTGACGTTGTAAGAAGGGTTTGCTTACTTGTGGTTTTGTATATGCTAAGTTAGGAATTTGGGCCTTTCTGGTACTGGATGGTGAGATGCAGCTGTGGAAAAGAAAGACAAACCTTTGGATCTGAGCAGAATACATTTAAAGAGGTTTCTATTGAAGTTTAATATACAGAGCTACTAATGTGTGAGAGGAAAAAAAAAGATTGTAGTGTCATGTATCTGCCCACAAGAGGCCATCTCAGAATTCTGTTAGTGCATAAGAAAAGCAGTCGATGGCTGATTTGACAATCAACTGCTGCTTTGGAACAAACAATGCAATTTATTTACTAATGAGTGTTAACTTATCACTTGCTTTTGCAGTAGGAGTGGTGAGATTCTACAAAGCAATGTTGTATTTTTTTCTTTGGTTGCAATTTGAATAGGAATGAACTGTAGAGCTATCCAGTACTGTCAGTGGTGGTAGAAATACTAATTTCAAGACCTGATGATAGGCAGAAACATGCTACATAAAAGAAGACGAAAAGCTGAATACTAAGGGAAGAATAGGAATCTGTCCTTTGGGTAAGGGTGGAGGGAAAATACAAGGCAAGATTAAGTTGTCCTGTTACGTGGTGGTTCCTGTTTTCCTGGTGAACATCAAGGATTGATAGAAATTTCAAGCTTGGACACATTAGGAAATGTTGTGTAGTGATTTCCTGTTGGCCAGCTGAGCTGCATCCATTGGCTGTGTGTGTGTGATTAGCTGGTGGCAAAGGCAAGGTAACATGAATTATCCTAGGCTGTAGTGAAAGACAGCTACATTGAGTCAAATCACTTTCTGCTAGGCAGTGGCTGCAGTAAAGTCAAGACACTTCAGTTTGATAGTGACCTGATCTCTTCTTGTTTCCGTGTAATTCAGATGTCAGAGTATCCATAACATCATCTAGAAAATCTCGGAAGGAAAAACAAGTCAATGGTGTTTGGTTTTTGGCTAATTTGCTGTATTTGCTTTCTAGTGAAAATAAAACGGTGTACTACGGGCGAATTCAGTCAACTAATGTGTTCTAATGAAATGTTTGAATATTTGAAGTTGTATCGCTTTGGTAGTACTAGTAAATTTTGGCTGATGGATATTGGGTAAAAGAATTTCAGTCCAAAATAAATGTCAGACCAATTAGTAGTGGAATTCTATTTGTGTGTACAGCAACAATATAATGGTAATTTTGTGTTAGTAATTGAATGAATAGCTTCTTCTAAAAATACTTTTATTTTCTTTTCAGTGTTTTGTATCCTACTTGCGTTCAGTTTACTTAATGAAGAACAAGGAAGTATTTGATGTCTTCAAATTGCCTCTGGCAGAATATGCCCTGTAAGTATGACAGAAAACATGATATGGAAAGTGAAAAGTGTGTAACAAGAAACTTCACTGTGTGTTACAGCTTTAAAAAGCTTATTTTGACACTTGTTTACAATAGAATTGGAAAGCTTCTTGTATATACAGTTTCATGTTTATGCTGTGCTCTTGTGTATTTTAAAAGATGCTTTAAGTAGGAATTGTGTAAAAACAGTATACTTCTACAAAGAGAGGGAGTTCTTACAGCAGAAGATACAGTAAAAGAAATAATCTATTGAGCTAAAGGGTAGAGAACAGTGTAATTTTGTTCAGGTACACCCTCCAACCTCATAGCTAATTGCTAACTTATTTAGTGTGTTATTTAAAAATAAATTGAGTTATATTTTGCAGTCACATTTTGAGTGTGGAAGGGACATTGTTCCCTGGATGTAAATTACTTTTCAAAAGATGCCGTGAGCTTGGTAAAGATGAAACATTTCTGCACTGGTCTGAATAGCATGTATTTTACTATGTAAGTTTTTGTACATATATTCCACATTTTCAATGGGAGGGAAATTAATTTTGACAGGTTGACTTTAAAGATGACAAGTGTCTGAGATTGTTCTAAAGCTTCACATTTTGAAATAATCTCAGGGGACATAGGGTAGTCAAAAGGGAGCAGGAAGGTGCTCGAAGATGCACAGTAAATTAATTTTACATGTCTCTGGAATTTCATACAGAGGAGACTTAAGTCTTCAAACTTGTCAGCACACGGCATAATGAACTAAAATGTGACAAATTACTAGACTCTGGAACACCTGGTCTTCCTGTGCTGTGCTTCAATTAACATGATTATGTTTTTTAAGGTAATAAACCTGTTATGAAATATGCTTTATGGACTAAGAAATTGTTAAAAGAACTAGCAAAAACTTCAACAATTTCACTACATCCGTTGCCTGCCCCTTCACCTGTGTGGTTTGTCAGCATCTTTAAAACCTCATCATAGGTCTTACTATGCTGAATGAATAGAAGATCAGAAATTAGCGGGCTGACCACAAAAAATTAACTAGTGTGTTAACAAACCAACTAACAGATAGTGGTAGCGCTGAATTCTAGGAATCTCCGTGCCTTTTTCTAATTTCAGCATCTAGTACCTGCTATTTATGTAGGCAGAACAGTCTGCAATTCTTCTTGGGCATCTATGCCAGGATTTGGTCCTTCTTAAAAGATGATTCTAATCTCAATTTAGCAAAGTTACTAATATGTCGTTGCTGTATTAAAATGGAAGAAACTGGCCAAGTTTTGGATAAAGTAGGACAGCTTCAGTCAAGACTCAGAAATATATGGAAGTGTAATCAAAAAGTCTGAAGATAATAAATCTGGGAGGTAATTTGGAGATTCTGCTCTGAGCAGCTTCTGTTGGCACTCTTCTTCCCCTCTCTCCAGACTGTGAGTATGCCTACATACACCCTGCCGTCCTCTGGCTTTCAATTCACCTCACGTGCCATAGTGCACTGGCTCTCTTCAGAAGCCTTTCTTCAGAGATTTACTGCTAGCTTGGTAGATGTTACTCAACTAAAAATCGTATAGAGAAAACAGGCTGCTCTCAGGTTTGCATTTCATTCTGTTAGGCTCTTGCCCACTGTCTCCGTTGTGATCTTGCCTGGCTTGTCTGTGCACTGCAATTCTCTTCAGCACTGCTGATTGAGTGTCTTCAGAAAAGCAGTGTCTTTTTTATGCACCTGTGTACATGTGTGTATACATTCATTCTAGAGATTTATCGTCTTTGAGCTATGATACATTAATATTCTCTCCAGTATCCTCATTATCATTACAAAATGCTATCAAGAATAATTTGCTGGAGACCTACACAAGCCTGTTGTGAACATAGCCAGCCTTTAGATTTCCTGAAGGAGAGCTTTCACATTGCATAGAAGAAATTTGTCTTTTCATTGCAAAAACCAACATTGAAAATGTAAGTAAATGTAAACAAATAATAGAATGGAAAGGAATAATAAGTTACTCTGGCCTCTTGGGTAGGAGAAAGGTAGAAAAGAGGCAGGGAATCGGAATATTTTTCTTCTCAGCTGTTTAATTCTATTCTGTTAAATGCTAACACATTTCAGTCTCTAAAGGAATATCTTAACAGGCAAGACTGCTGGACTTAGTCACTGCTCTTAGGGGCTGCTAAGGAAGGAAATGTTCTGTTTTTTCTCATGTTTTCCAGCAGGAATGCAGTGTATTTTTCTGTTTATCTCTTCATTGGTGCATAGAGAATAGAAAAAAGAGGTCGAAGCCAGGTTGTTTGGGCAATGTCTAATACACACAACCTAGTACCTAGCTGAATGTACCATGTCATTCCCACTCAACTGCCTGTGAGACCCAGCCTTCCTTTTCTGAGATTTCTACGGCCATTTCTGTGAGAATCTGAGCTTTCTGGTCCTGCTATGCAGACCCTTGAATAAGCTGCTCTCTCCTCTCTTAAAGCCCAGGGTCATTATTCTCTTACTCACCTTCGTTTCTGCTAGGATCTTAAACTACTCATAGTGCAGCCAAGCCTGCTACTGACCTTCACTTACCTGAGAAGTGTTTGCATATGCATGAGTAGCAGTTGCAATAGAGTGCCTCCCCATGGCTGGCTAATCCTGCCAACTTGTAAAAATGGTCTTTAATGCATTCTAGAAATCTTTGTTGCTTGTGCTCTGCAGCCTGCAGGTGTCAGGGTGGCTCAGGTACTGGGAGCACAATGGCCTGCAATGTAGAGGCATAGTCATCGAATCTCCCGAATTGGAAGGAACCTGCAAACATAATCAACTACAACTCCTGGCATTAGACTGCACCACTGAAAATCAAACCCTACGTCTGAGAGCATTGTCCAAATGCTCCTTAAGCTCTGGCAGCTTGGGGCCTTGACCACTGCCCTGGGCAGCCTGTTCCATGCCCACCAACCTCTGGTGAAGAACCTTTTCCTGACACCCCCCTGACCCTCCCCTGACACAGCTCCATGCCGTTCCCTTGGGCCCTGTCGCTGTCACCAGAGAGCAGAGCTCAGCGCTGCCCCTCCGCTCCCCTCGTGAGGAAGCTGTAGGCCGCCATGAGGCCTCCCCTCAGCCTCCTCTGCTCTGGGCTGAGCAAACCCAGGGACCTCAGCTGCTCCTCATGTATATTGCTCTTTGGACCCTTCCTTATCTTTGCAGCCCTCCTTTGGATGCTCTCTAACAGTTTTATGTCCTTCTTATATTGTGAGCCCAAACCTGCACACAGTGCTTGAGGTGAGGCCATGTAGAGCAGAGGGGACAATCCCTCCCCTCACCTGGCAGTGCTGCGCCTGGTGCACCCCAGGGTATGGTTGACACTTTTGGCTGCCAGGGCACACTGTCTTCCAGCCTATGCATATATCTAGGGTTGTGCGGAATTCAGTAGAGATGGCCACATGTTGTTCTTCTGAGGGCTTGGGCTGTAGCAAATCCAACCATGGCAGACTCTTTGTGGCCTCACCTCTGACTCTTTCCCATAAACTTAATGATCTTTATCCTCCTTTTTATTAGCCAAATATCTTGCGTTTGTGCTCTTTAGTACAGAATTAAAGTTGACTAATGAAATAACACAGCAGAAGCCTTTTCTCTGTTCATTTTGGTCATTAGTCAGACCATCCGGAAAGCCTGTTAATTCGGGTTTGTCACTTCAGTTGATTTGATATCTCCTATTTTCAAATGTTTGTTCATCCTGTCTTCTGAAAACATTTTAAAAAGTTTTGAATGTTAAATGTATCTGTAGCATGTGTTGCCGGGCAAATAATACACAATTATTCTCTTGAAATAGCTTCTGGAGTATTTAACCTTTTTCAGGCTATTTTAAGTCATTTGCTGAACCTGTTTTGCAGTAGAAAAAACTCACTGTGCTGTGTTTTTGTGTTCAGATAATTCTGAACAAGTTTACTAATGTGGTATGTCTTACATTTGGTAAATGCATTAACTGAGTATTAGATTGAAAAGCTAAATTGCATAAAAATTGTTGTTCTCCTGCAGAAATGACCACAGATTATTTACAACTGTCTCGCCTTTCATAAAGGACTGGATAGAAAAGCTCATTTATTTATTGAGATTTTTTCGTATTACTGAACACTAGACTGGGAAAATGATTAAGAACTATATTTTAAAGAAACTGTCAAATTGAACAACTTGAGGAAACTTTCAGCAGTAATAGAATGTTTTTATCAAATTCTTCCCAGTTTGGAAGATACTGTAGAAAAGAGATGGTAGTGACCTAAAATCCTCAAGCTTCTTTGAGAAGTTATATAATAAGCAGTGTTTGGGAGATTGTTTATGCACAGCTTGTCTAAGCTTATCAGCTATTACTTTCTTAGCAAACTTGATATCAAGCCCCTCTACTTAGGCCCCACATCTAAGAACTGTGTTATTTTGGTTTAGCTGTCACTTGAATTCTGATAGTACTGGTCTTTTTCAGTAGCGTTGCTAAGGAATATGGAAAAATTGGCCAACATGCAAAATATCTGTTCACATACAATCCTCTCCTGTATTGTTGCTGTATAATATTTCTGAATTTTGGCTACTTTTTGTCTCTTCGTTTAAAGAGTTAGTATATGGCTAACTGGATTAAATAATAGTGTGGTTGGTGCTCAGTTATGTGTGCCACAAAGATCAAAGCCTTGCTATAGAAGGATGAAGGCAGGTGACATCTCTTTTTAAGAGGTAAATGTCTCTCCCATAGCTTTTTTTGCAATTTATCCATACTATTTGTTCTTCTGGTCTTTCCATCGCCACACGATGGGAGGGATAATGTTCTGGGTGCACTTCTAGCAGTGGAGGACTCTAACTGAGATCAGTGCTGTCTCAGTCCTTGATATGACATCCATGCATTTTCAATGCTAAATTATATTGGTATTTCTTCCACTTAATTCGTTATAGATTATATTTAATTTGCTCTTGTCCACAGCTTATCAGGTTTTATGTTTGCTTTCTTTCCTGGGAGGATTTGTAATTTTCTTCAGTGTTTTCTCAGTTGTTTTGTCTTCATTCCTCTCCTAATGTTCACTTGCGTTTTTCAAGCTAGTGTGTCCTGTTGCGTGCCAAATGCTGCCTTGTAAAAATATTGGTCAAAATGTTTAAGTGTAAATTGCCATAATTAAAATCAAAGTATTTGTGCCATTGATGAGAGCTTCTAATGTAGTAAAATTTTGTGTATCTACCTTTCAGATTAATGTGTTTGTTTAATTTCCTGCTTTAGATCACTTGGTCTTGCAATGGCACCTCGTGTGAGATTTCTTCAAAGAGTTCGGAAACAGTTATCAGTGAGTGAGACAGCTGATGATAAAAATCCCGTGAAAGAGACAGAGCAAAACAAAACCACAGTCTCCTCACTGAATAAGGAAGGAGTGGAAAAATGTGGAACTGATTCCAGTGGAAAGTTGTCTGTTTACAAAACAAAGGAAAAGGAGATAAGGAAAGAAACAGAAGAGTATCTTCCTTCCAGTGAAGGGGCTGAGGAGAGTGATGAATCTGAGGATGAATCAAAAGAAGTATCTGAAGAAGAGAAAAAAGAAGGTGTTTTGTCAAGCAGCGTTCCAAATACAGACTCTATGCCATTCTTGGAAGGTGATGATGACGACGACGATGATACTAAAGATCTTGATTTGCTGACAGTGAAACGACAGAATGTTTTTGGTGTGGAATCTAAAGATAGTCCAGCACCGGTAAGTGCACTTTACAGTAAAGCTTATGAATCTTAATGATTTTATTTTGAACATACTCCAAGTAAGAATGAGAAAGAATAAAATTCTGCTATTAGCAATATACTTGCTTGAAGTCAGATGTGTTGCCCGTATGCATTAGAGGTCAGAATTGCTCCCAGAAGATAAGTGGTGTGACTTATGTTTTTATCATTTTGGGCACTTAGCATAAAGTAATATTATTCACATAACATATGTCCTTGCAGTAGCTTTAATTTATGAATAACATGAGCTGAATACCTGAAAAAATTTTGACCATTTTAATTCCTATTTACTACTTGCTTTTGCCTTCCTAAAATAGCTGCAACTTTTGATCCTAATTTTGCTGATGTTATGCGGTTTATGACACTGGGAACCAAACTGCTGTACTTGATGAGCTGTTTCCTAATACTAATTGTGACAAATAATCTTTACATTAATGTAAAGATCCAAACCATTAATTTTTACTTTCAACGTAACAATTTTTACTTTGAACGTGATACAATATCAGAACGTGAGCGAGCACTTCTTATAAAACATGGTTATAAGAGTTTACTAAAAATATTCATGTAGATCTTTCATTTGCTTGGCCAGTAGCTTTTTAGTTTGGGATTGCTCTGTGCTCCAGAATTCTGAGAAATGTTGCTTTCACTTAACCTTTAAATACGATGTTAGAGTAAGTTGTTTTTTTCCTTCTTTTTCCCCATAAAGTAGATTTGGTAGGTGCATGTTGTGAATTTTTGTGTATCCTTTCCAATCTAGCTACTATTTCTCTGTATTAAAGAGATCCAAGTGAAATAGCCATCTGCTTCAGCGAGGTATTTTTCTTAACTTACATAAATACAAGGAGAGCCTCCTGTTAAGCAATGTATTTATTTTTTCAGCTGATATTTTAAATCTTTCTGTGCTGATATTTAACAGCACAGAGCACTTGTCATGAACTTATGCTAACCAGCCCACTAACAGCATTTATAAGCAATATCTTCAGTTATGTGTATAAATTGGTTTTATCAGCTAACTTGACAAAGCTGAGCAGTTGCTCAGTAGCTTAACCCCCACCTGCATTCTCTGCTCCCTTCAGAAGGTTGTCACAGGTTCCCATTTCTGGCCAGAAGCATGGGAGGAAGGTAGGTGTAGCAAGTGGATTAGGCTGCTTTGGGGGTTGCATTTCTGTTCCTCTTATTCTAAACTTGAATTGTCCTGCCTCTGCGTAGCCTGTGCCTGGCTAGTGCTAGTGCGTGGCAGAGCTGAGTAAATGTGGTAGGAGCTTGTAATTATTAATAAATTTCTGTTTCATGTAGCAAAGGAACTCCTGTTTTAATAACAAAAATTGGAGGAAACAATTTCTGCCTTAAAGAATGTTTTTTCATAGCACTTCCACAATTTTATGTGCTAAAATACACAAAACGTTCTTTGTTGCATTTTCATGTTGGAAAGTGATGTGAGAAGTTCTGTTCAGAAAATAGGTAAAAAACAACAACAAAAAAACAACTCCCCCACCAAAAAAAGACAAACAAAAAACCCAACAGCTTTGATGTACAGGAGTGAACAAAAAATTATGAAAAATACTAGTGACTTAAAAAGTCATTTGGAACCTCACAGGGTAACCTTTTAACAATTTTTATAACATTAAACATTTATAGGTTAGTTTATCATTAGGCAAGTTGGAGATTTTTTCTGTGATTTAGTGTTAATGTTTTGCACTTGCTGTGCAAGCGTGGAAGACCTTGTATCACTTGGAGCCTCTTGTTCATGGGGGCATAATAAAGAAATAGTTGGTTGTTATTCTGAGAAGCTGTGACCAAAAATTGTTTCAGGATGTGTATCATTAAGAATTTAAATATAATTTAAATCTCCTACAGAAATGGTAATGATACTGCAATATATAATTTTTAGGAAGCTGAAAGGCAGGGCATACTATAACTAGCTGTGGAAATTAATCTTGATCAATATATACATACATGTATGCTTAGTTACTATGAAAATTGTTGATAAATTGTTGAATGCTTTAAGCCTACAGTTTCTCTTTTCAGTAAGAAAAAGAGAATAAAAGTTTATATCACTAACCATATTTTTTAAAACAATCTCTTCTTTGTGTTAAAATAATGGGAGTCCTGTAGAAAAGCCAGTAGTACGTGATCGTCTGATTGGGGGATTGAGTATACCCATAAAGGCTGAATTAAAATTGCATTTATACTTTTAACGTGTGATTGATTTAGCAATTCCAGTATTCTTGTATTACGCTTCTTGTTGACATCAAAACAGCCCCACTGCTATTGTTGAGCTTCAGCAAATTTTTAAGTGGAAACATTGCATTCAGTTTTAGTTTTTGGAGAGCTGTCATCAGTCCCACCATTGCCTCCTCATCCATGTGTCTTTCCAAGCCTCTCCAGTCCCTGAACAACAGAAATTCTTGTACCACCATGCGTGTCCTATTGGGGTGTAATGTAGAGCATTACACTGATGCAGTGTAAGTGGGTTTGTGTGACTTCCTTAGAATGTTTTGTTTTTGTTGAATGTCCATGATGCCTAGCGTAACAGTGAAAAGGAGGTGTGATGTGGAGTGAGATGTATCCAATGTTATCTCAGTTAATAGCTCAAGTTCCAGACTGGTCTGTTGTTTTCCTAGCATGTCCCTTTTGTTGTGTGTATATTCTGTCTCCGTATTCTTGTGATAACAAAATATAAAGAAAAAAATTTTCTTTCATCACTGACATATAAAAACTGAAACCTTTGCTAAGGTGGTCTTCTGTGCTGGAATATATTACAATGTTGTTATGATTTTCTGAGCTCAGGAGATACTAGTTGTTCTATTTATGGATTTTCATGGTATCATAGACTATCCTCAGTTGGAAGGGAGCCACAAGGATTGTCGAGTCCAACTCGTGGCTCCACACAGCACCACCCCAAATCCAAACCCTATGTCTGAGAGCACTGTCCAAATGCTCCCTGAACTCCGGCAGCTTGGGGCTGTGCCCACTGCCCTGGGCAGCCTGTTCCATGCCCACCCCCCTCTGGGGAAGAACCTTTTCCTAACACCCCCCTGACCCTCCCCTGACACAGCTCCATGCCGTTCCCTTGGGCCCTGTCGCTGTCCCCAGAGAGCAGAGCTCAGCGCTGCCCCTCCGCTCCCCTCGTGAGGAAGCTGTAGGCCGCCATGAGGCCTCCCCTCAGCCTCCTCTGCTCTGGGCTGAGCAAACCCAGGGACCTCAGCTGGTGTTGTATGCTTTGCCCTCTAGACCTTTCACCGTCTTTGTTGCCTCCTTTGGACTGTCTCTAGTATTTTGTCTGTCTTATGTTGCAGTACCCAATTTTACTTAAATAGTCATATTTTTTTAGCTGATCCTACAGCTCATGGGATTTACATAGAAGTAAAATGCTTTTATGCATAAAAAGGTCACGTAAGCATAGAGCAGTTAGCATGTGTGCAGTATTATTTGGTTGTTTTGTTAACATTATTTAAAATATTAATTTAAAGTGCATTTAACAACATTAGCAGTATTGAGGTTGCAAGGACTTGAAATAATCACTGATTACAAACTTTGTTTTTAATATTAAGTTCGTTAAATTGGTTGTTGCATTTTCAAATGCAAGGACTATATTTAAACTTCAAACATTATTTGTTATAGAATAAAGATTAAGTCCACTGTACTTTTCGTTTTGTTTATGCTTCATTTTAGTCATCTTCTCAGACACATTACGTACTGTCTGACTTGTCTTCTGCTATCAAACTTTCTTTTTTACAATAGAGAATGTTAAACTACTGAGTTATTAGGTTTGCTGTGTCTCCCTCCTTGCTCCACCATCCTTTGATGTATGGACCTGTAAAGCTCCACTAATGAGGTACTGCTTGGTTGGAAGAAGGTAGTAAGTGTAAGCCTGTGGACAGAGGGTTGCCTTAAATAATATTGCAGATTTCATGGAGTTAGTCTGTGTACTCACAGAGCCTACAGTTTAAATGCTGCGGCTTTGGAGGGAAATTACTTCGTATGTCATGATTCTGTCTCAGCTAGTCAGCTTGTTTTGTAATATTATTTAAAATGAAGTTTTCTTACACCTCTCAGACACACAGTGTAAGCTGATGAAATATTACAACATGAGTATGTACATGTTTGCGGAAGCAGGAAAGAACAGGCAAGGTTTAATTTCCCTTACTAGAGATTATGTGGGAATCTGAACCAAGAAGCAGAGAGCGTTGTCGCCTTTGAACAGAGAATGTATCGAGGTAACATAATTTAATAAGCATGAAAGTGAGGACATAGTCCTCTGGAATTTCTTCTGTGATGTTGGGAAGAAAGCCTGTTACCACACAGATAAATCAAAATTACTTTTCAAAGTTGTGATTTATCTTTTATCTTGATTGCTTCTCTTACACTTGCTTTTCCTTCTGAATGGGATTTCTCACCTTCTGTTCCATGCAGTGAGATAGAAAAAGCAGTATATAAACACAAGATTGGTCAAAATCTATGTGAAGAAGTGCCTTCTTTTTTCTCTTATCAGCTCTTATTACCTCATATTCTTGCATGTTAATTCATGTTAAATGTGTGACTTGGTCTCCTTGGTGCTTTTCAGGGGATGACACGTAGAAAACACCAAAGGAGGCAAGGGGTGAAGCTGGCTGACTTGAGAGGTGGCATTGGTTCCCTTGGGGATGACCCTCTTTGCTCCCACTGTAGCAGTGTCCGGCATCCCAGAGAGCAAAGCTGCTCCTGGGCAACCTGCTAGCTAGGGAAAGCACATTATTCCTTGGAGACATGCTGCAAGGCTAGCATTCTGGCAGAGGAAATACAGAGGTTGTTTATTTTTAAGTTAAGTCAATATGCTGATGCATGATATACCACAAATTCTTTTTCCTACAGAACAGGCCTTAGGTTCCTAGCCTAGTCACTGTGTTTGTGTGCTTCTAGTTGAACTATAGCAAGTTACAATTTTTATGAAGTACAAAACATTTGCACAGAAGTGAAGCCTACATCTGGATATTCGCCAAAAACAGTGTTATGAAAAAATGCCTTGCATCAGCCGCACATGGAAAAGAAACCTGCTCACAGAACCTTGGGCCTCTGTGTACAGCAGCAAGTGCTGAACGCATCCTACAAAGCAGTTGGAAAATGGCAATGAAATCACAGTTTCTTCCCCTGCAGTTTCAATAACTTGAGTACAACTGAAACTTACTTTTTAAGAAACGATGTGATGTCCAGTTTTATTAGGTTGCTTTTAATTTTAAAAGGAGATCTTGTCATTCAGGAGTGCTTCTGGAAGCTATGCATGGAGACAGTGCTAAGCCCAGGGACAGGGATCAGCAGAAACATTTCTTTCTTTTCTTGGACAACTTTTCAGATTTTCTTGCCTGTCATCATCGTATTTAAATAGAAGGTTCATGAATTTCTTGTTAGGTTTAAGTGTGTAACAGAGGGTTTTGAGGCAGTCCTTTGTAAGAACTCATAATCAGTTTTAGACTCCATATCCATGAATCACTTATTATTTTAAAATTATTTTATTGCTTCTTTATTGTTCTTTCAAGTTTGACTGCTTTAGCAGCCCTTCTGTCTGTTCCAAGTGCATCTTCAAATTCTTCTCTATTGATTTCCATTTCAATTAATTTTTTAGAGACTTAATAAAAGCTTCTTTAGCATATGAAAAATTCACTGTAGTTGGTTCTTGCGCCTTTAAAGCAGCATTCCAGGTGTTTGTGTCAATCCCTATGCAGTTTAGGAAAACTGCAAAATCTATAGGATTAAAATCCTGTCTCTGAGTTATGGGTGAGCTGTGTACTTCAAACAAATGGCTGCTACATATCTCCTCAACTATGAGCACAGCTTAAAATGGTCATCTGAAATGTTTCCAGTCATATTCCAAATCTGGATAGAAAACATCATTTAAGAATTTTGTTTTAAAATCTGCCCTTATCATAAATCTTAGCTTTGTGTATCATAAGCTACAGAGTACCCAATTCTGATGTACAGGATGTTGCTTCTGTGAAAAGTTTTACATTTGAAAGTGCTTTTGAACCATTGTGAACTGTGCTACTTGTGATGCCTACAGTACACCTCATAGGCCTTTTGTGACTTTTGTAATTAAGAATCCAGTATAGAAAGACAACTTGCTTTTAACCTTTCGGTTACAGCTCTGAAAAACACATTCCTCTATGAGCCAGGAAGGACTTCCCCAGTTCTGATGCAAGTTGCTCCTAAGTTGGTATCTTTTCCAGGAGTGTGCTGCTCATCTTCTGGTGGAAATGCTGTTCACAAAGTTACTAGCCATTAGAGCACACTCCTGAACCAAGCAGTGCCACCTTTTTATTGTAGTTACTGGAGCTGTGGGTTAAGAAATCCTTAACTCCAGGTGCTCTCTGAAGCAGCCTCACAAGTCTCCACAGTACTGAACCTGCTGCAGTATCACACAGTTTGCTGTCTTAGCAAGGAGAAGCTATTTTCAAAGTGTTTTTGTGGTTAACCTGCCCTGAAGGACTATGGAACTCATATTTTACCTTGCAAGTCTCAAATCCATTCTTAAAAGAAAATCTTTCTGAAGTATTGATGGTTCTTGATGCACAGAGTGATGATAGCAGTTGAGTATGTTGCTTACATGCTCTGTACACTTTGTCTTTTGAATAGGCTCAAGATGACTGAGACGCATGGTCTTGAATCTCAAAAATTATGAGTATTGTATGATTTAAGATTATTCATTAAAATATCATTTGTTAAAGATTTCTTCTAGACTACTCAAGCCTGAAGTAATAGCCTCAGTTTTGTTGTTCTGATTTATAGCTTTGTTTAATGTATTGCAGTAGTTTCATAGATGAAGTTGAGTGAACCAAATACTCTGCATTAAAGTTGCTTTGTTTTAATCAATATTCTCTGACTCCGTAGGATTTGTAAATTCTAAAATGCTGCAATTTCCTTTCAGATCATTAGTCCCCAAATGCTTGCTGAGTGATGGCACTGGAATTATAAATAACTATGACATAGTTTTTTGGTTGAGTGATTTTCGAAAAGTTGAGTGCTAATATTGTGAGATGCTGCTTGAAATTATAGAGCATTAATTTTCAAAGGAAATGCTATTTCCTGAAATAGCAATGAAGCCGTTCAACTACCAAATACATACCCAGAGCATCCCAGCTACTGTCAACACAGTATGTAGTGAAAATCATGAGAATTATTTTTCAGTTGTTTATGTGGGTATCTTCTCTGGTGCAGACATCTGCTACTGTAAGACTCTCTTAACAAACTACCTAGACACATTTTTTGACAGTATTTTGGAGCAGGTTTCTGAATTCTGTACAATTTTAGCTGGAATAAGTTGATAATTATGGAGAGAAAATCGTGATTTTGGTGAAGATTCATGAGCTGTTAGCCAAAATGAGTCTCTGGGTAATTCATTACAGTATCAGTAAGATGCGGATTGTAGTTTAATTGCTATTTCAAAAAGAAAAATGTATGTAGTACATGTTTTCCAAATTCTGACCTGCTGGCTGATGAGAAGGGAGGACAGTGATCACAGAAGGCCGTTTGGTCCCGTGAAGCTGATAGTCCTTTTTTCTGTGGGACTTCGGTTTGCACAGCTGTGAAGTGCTGAGCCCAGCTGGGGGGAGCCTCCTGCCTGCCGCAGGCTGAGCTCTGCTCCATCTTGGGTGAAAGAACAGCTGCAGCCCCTGGGGATAAAGGTCTCTTGAAGGAGTGAGAGGAAAATAAAGCAATTAGGGTGACAGTTTCTAGCCTTACTCATGTCAAAAGTAAGTGAACTATAGATTGCCTTGGGCCAGCCTGGCAGAGAGGTTTTAGCGGTGTCCCGTCCTTCATTATCTATACCACACTGCTGCTGTGGTGGCTCTCCACTCATTTCAATGCAGGGCTGCTCCTCTCATTGCTTGAGCTGCGTGCTTGTTTAATCCTGCAGCAGGAAATGTCGATCTCCTGGTGCTCTCCAGATCAAGACAGAGTGCCTCGCCTGCTCCTTGCAGCCCTGTCCACTCTGTGCAAATGCCTGATGAGTGATGGGGCTGCGCTTGAGCCATGAGGTGTCTGGCAAATATGCCCGTAGGAAATTGAGGGGGTGCAGGAGTGAATGCCTCAAAAGCATATGGATGGGAAAACATGATGGTGTCTTTGAGTGGGGAAACCCATGGGAAAACGAAGTGACAGAAGTAGCTTTTTAAGGAGCTAAACAGCAGTATAATTTCTCTCAGATCTGCCCCTTACACAACCAAGACCACAAAGTGTTTGAAATGTTGTTTCAGAATATTTTTCTGTGGTAATGATGAGAGTTCTTCTTGTAGAGAGACTGAAAATGGCAGGAAGAAGGCTGGAGAAGAAAAGCCAGTCACAGAATGGTTTGAGTTGGAAGGGACCTTAAAGCCCACCCAGCCCCAACCCCTGCCATGGGCAGGGCTGCCCCCCACCAGCTCAGGCTGCCCAGGGCCCATCCAACCTGGCCTTGAGCACCTCCAGGGATGGGGCACCCACTGCTCTCTGGGCAACGGTGCCAGTGCTGGCTGTGGTTGGATTGAGTTTTATCAATGCGGAAGAGGAGGAGCATGTCTAGGATACTTCTGCCATGCTGATTTTGCCATGAGCATGCTGGGAAGAGAAAACAAACTGCTGTCTATTCATTTCAAACTGGGGTTGCAGAAGCTGCCTTCCCTGCAGAAGCACGGTGTCAGTGGGGGTGGCACACCTGCTCGCGTACTGAGCTGATCTTCAGAAGGCACTCTTGAAAATTGAGAGTTTGACTCCTTCTGAGGAAGTGCAACTCTCTGTCCTTGTTGACTTCTTAGAGAGATGTTGGTGAAAGACCTTAGCAACTTTCTTTGTTTCTGTAATCTCCTCCTCACTGAGCAGAATTAATATTAGCTGCTGTTGTGTTTACACTGGCAGTTCCACATCCCTGACTCAGGGATAGGAGTGCCTTCAAACACTGGCATTGCTGTGGCAGCTTTCCATCAGGTTCACAATGCAAGGACTGTGTCTTGCAGGGCATAAAGAGACAGTTTGTGTTTCTATCTCAATAGGTTTCTTGCTGCCTTGATCGACTAATAGCACATCTACCTTATGATTTTGGAGAAATACTATTTTTTCAGCCATCACTCTTCCCATATATGCACTAGTAGTCTGAGTTTCATTGGTCTGTACTTCAGGTGATGGTTTTCTACTCAGACAGGAATGACAAATCCATGAGGCATCTTTCCAGCCTGATCCCTGGGGATCCCACGTGATGTCAGCTGCAGATTTGTCTCCCTAAACATCACATTTCGTGCAGATTCATACCACTCATGCATTGATTTTTGAATATGTGTTAGTGTGTTGTTCACTACTGCCGTTTTGAACATTGACTTCTCATCTGGTGTGTAATTTTTTCCTACAGGTCTTCAGTGCTACAGTAGTTAGATTTCCTGTATGCAAAGGGCAGCAGTCATCTGGTCTGAGCTCCCCAGGCATCGTAACCCTGTTGTTTTACTCTGGTGCTACTATATTGAACGCAAAAATTGAATTTTGCTTAGTTTTTCTTTCAAAAAGCACCTTGCCCCTGTCTGAAGACACAGAGAGACACAGAATCCACCACCGCTGTTATTTTTTTTGGTGGTTTAATTTGGTTGTTAGTGTTGCATTGAAGAGGTGGATGTGGGGGAAGGGGGAGCAAGGACAGGAGCTAAGAATAACGGTATTCCAGCAGATATTCCTTTGGCCTGCGAGAGAATTACTTTAGCACACAAAAGAATCTGAGAAGAAAATGTGATACTGTTATGGAGGAGGTGAATGGTATGATATAAATTGAAAATGCGATGTGCAAATGCAAATTAAGACAGCATTTAACTTAGGGAAACTTCATTACTGAATGTTATCAAATGTTGCACTAACTGGGAAGGCATGCCATAGTTCCTTCGGAATGGAAAAGATGGTGTAGGAGTGGAAGCCTGAATATTTTGACTGACTGAACTTGAGTCACGTTTCTGCTGGCTGGGTCAAGTTTTAGAGTTAGCTTAGCAGAGCAAGCAGTAAGAAAAAGAGTTGTATGTACCACATCTGCAGGTAATTTTTCTGTCTTTGGTTTCAAGGTCAGCGTTTACACTAAGCCAAGGAAATGTTATGTTTTCATTAGCCAGCGTTGTTCTTGTGGCTGCACTCTTGATCCTTTTTAATGTGTTAGAAATTTAAAACAAATTACTTTAGCTTCTGTCCTTTTTCAAAGTGTTTGTTTCTTTCTTTTTAGTGCAGCTGAATTTTTCAGAGGGTCATTGAAGCTAGCCAATCTTGACATCTCTCTGTAACCGCCAATCTTCTTGTATGGCTGGAAAAATGGCATCTTCATATTTTAATTTAACTTTGGACGCTTTTTAAGGCACTTCTAAGCAATAGTAGCCTTCCAAACCAATTTATGATATAATGGAGAACGGTTGCTAATGAGAAAAAGTGAAGCAGCTGTAATGGAATATTTACTGGATAAATAGAGGAGAGACTAATAAATAGCGGTACAAGAAACGCTAAATCTTTTTGTGGGAAAATGTTGGAGAAAGAAAATGTGACTTTAGATTGAGCGTTTCTATCAAGTGTGAGCATATCACTGGAACACAGACCTTGGCTTCTTGTTTACAGCTCTTCTTTTCGTTTCCTGAATTACAGCTAAAATGAATTTCAAATGAAGCTGCTGTGCCTTCGTGTGGGGGGAGCCCCGTGGTCTCTGAGCTGGGCACTGCTGTCCCAGGGTTCACGCCGTGCTCCTGGAGGGGGGATGGGAGCTGGTATGGCTGAAACCTCTCTCAGCTGTTGTCTTCAGCTAGGTTATTACTTTCTTGCCTGCATGGCTGTATAGGTAGCTCTGATTTCCTTTACCTACCATCAGGCTTCCTTGTACTGGAACTTTGTGGACGTGGTATTTGTAGAGCCAAGCAATTCCTCAGATGTTTTATTGAAAAAAAACCCAGAATAAATCAGGGCAGATCTTACTCTACATCATGATGTTGCCTGAACATGGGAGGGAATTGAAAATGGTGTGTTCTCTGCTTTTGTAAGATATTGGCTGCCAGATCAATACTGCAATTGATATATGCAAGACAGTGTCTTCTTGGAAAAAAGATATGGTGAAGAGGATGGAAATTAAGGAGCAGTCTTCAGTATGCTTGATTTTTTGCTGTGGTGAGGCAGGCGACAGACTGGAAACCAGTTCTTTTCCCAGTTGCTCATCTTTGCTAGGACAGAGCTGCTGCTGCGTCCTCGTGGGAGGGTGGGGTCAGGACTGGAGGTTGAGCTGAGAGGCAGGAGACATCTGTGCTTCCATGCATCTCATCACTGCCTGCTTCTTCAGTTAGTTTTTCTTTTTTTTTTCTCTCAGGAACATTCCTTGAGCATTCCTTCTCTCTTAAAGGAGTGTTTTGTTGCGTGGTTCCTGGAGAATTTTGCAGTGAATCTGAAGATACTGATTAGAAAAGGGGAATTAATGGCAAGGAATTTAGCATTTGAGCTTGAGGAGGAGGTGCCTGTGCTGTGGCTTCTAGCTCTCAAGTCTGAAGGCTAGGGGGAAGCTAGGTCAAATCTGCAGAAACTTAACAGAAGCAATTTTTGTGCAAGTGTAACTGTATCTAAAGAGAGCTTTAAAAGTTAAAAACTTACTACCTCTTTCCTGAAATTATTCATCTGAAAAAAGCAGTGCTTCTAAGAGACACATTCCCAGCTAAATTAGTTCTCATTTTGGCAGCAGGAAAGCTCAAGTCTATATTAAAGTCATTTTATCAAAAACAGGATTAATACAAGTTCAGACTGAAGTTCCATAGAGATGCACATTCACCCAATTAATGTTTATATTAATCAAACTTTTAAATCTTTGTTATTGGTCACAGTCTTCTTTACCTGTATTTATTTCAGGTAGTCTTCCATGATGCTTGGTAGGATTTCGGACGATCTAGGGTGGAGTGGGTGATGATGTAAAGCTGCAGACATGGGCAGAAGGGCTGTAGGAAATGGTGCACGTGGAAAAGCGTATCTCAGGTTCACTTTCCAGAAGTGGTGTGGGTGCATGCACAAGGAAAGGGGAGGAGAGTAATGTTCCAGGTTGGGGCTTGCAAGGAAGGAAAATTGTAACCTAGGCTAATAAAACTTCAAAATCAGTAGAAGGAGAATGAGTATTTCATTTGCAAGTGCTACATCTATTAGATTTGCTGTAAGAGTAAAACCTAACTTTCATGTTCATAATTCTCTCGAACACACTTGATCAATTTTGTCCTCCTTGAAATGTAGTGGGCATTTATGATTCCCATAAAAATAGCTTACGGTGTTGGAAGCCGTGAATATGAGCGTATTTGCAAAGAGGTGCAAAGCTCTCACAGCATCATCGTGGATGTCAGCGGCCAGGGCTTGCCTCGGGAACGTTCAGCGCGGTGGCTCAGCATAACAGCTGGTTATTTCGATACGGACAATGTGAAGTTTTGCACAAGTCTAGCTGTGTGGTTAAATGTGGAGACTTCAACGTGGGGTGACCCAAGTTTTTCAGTCAGGAGAGATTATGTTGTGGCTAGGAAGTTTGAAGTGATGGGAGAAGCCCAGGTTATTATTTTTAATTGTGATCCCATAACTGCCTTGTTTTCCCATATTTAAATTCTTCACTCTTTGAGTATCTTTAAATAGCAGGAAAACTGTTCTCATTTTTGTTGCACGAAGGTTGCTTACAATTCCTGAGGCAGTTCTGAGTGTGCTCATGTCCTGTTCATGAACTGAGTGGAGCTCCTGTTGATTGCATTTGCAAAATGGTGGTGAACTGTTGAAATGGGTCTAAAGCTCTTCATAATGTATGAACTGTGCATTCAGGCTTATAAAACAAACATTCTTTCCCTTTTTATTTATTCTTGTATATCTTAACAAGTGAAAACTCTACCTGGTTATGTTCGAAGTGCTTGGAAATCAGGGCTTCCTATTAGATCAGTGAATTGTAACAGAGTTTTGCTGCCTTGAGAACTTTTGCCATCTCCTCACCTTCAGTGGAAGGGCTGAAATCCGTTAGGGAGAGCAGCTGAGGACTATCTATCTATCTAAATCTATCTCTCTGCTTTTCAAACAATCCTTCCTGAAACCCAGCTGAGTGCACAGCCTCCTGCACTTGCCGTGTTCAGTCTGAAATGACTTGGAACAAAATAGAAATTCAGTGCTTGTGCTGTGAGACCTGGGGCATCTGAATGTCAAACTCTATCTGATGAAATTGCATTCTTCTCCTGCTTTAATAGGATTGTGAGGATAATATAGCTTAAATTTATAGTTGTCATAAGGATAAGGTCAGCAAGTAGATCAGAGATGAATTGGAATTGACCCTGTTTTCTTTTCACTTGAGTTAATTTACTGACTAGGCTATCAGCCTTTCAGGATTCAGTGCATGACTAAATGGTGTGACAGATTGGAGTTGTCTTAAGCATTTAAAAATATATATACATGTACATAAATATTTAACCCTTGTATGTACTACGTACAAAGTGTTTAATGCATAAAGATAAAAATCTTATTTATACACATTTCATATATATACACATGCATGTATGTGTGCGTAAATGAAAAAGCTACTGCCCTAATACTTCTGCCTCCAGTGTCTTTCCTAAGAAAATTTATTGTTGAGTCCCTGAACTGAGCACATTTAGCAAAATTAACCTCATGTAAATGTGAGTGGCAAGAGCCTGAAGATTAATGTCTTAATTTCTGTGGTGCTTCTTGCTCAGCAAGGAGTAACAACTTGCAGTAGAAATTCCGTGTTGGGTTTTGTGATCATCTGGAAGATGCATTGTGTTAGGAGGCAATCAGCAAGGGCTGCAGAGAAATGATGTTTGCCTCTCTCAGGCAATTTTGGTATTGAAGATATTTCACGTGATGGTTGTAGGATAAACTGTTCCCGTTGTACAGAAACTGTGCCTCACTTCATGGTCCCTTCTTTCTTACTTTATACATGTTGTTTTTCCTTTTATTAGTGCTGACTTGACCACAAAAACAAGAAGTGGCTGACTCAGAAGAAAGATTTCTTACTGCTCAGTTTTCTTTGGGTACAAAGAGAAATCTGCCCACTCTCCCTTCCTCGCATTTATTTTAAAAT
This sequence comes from Penelope pileata, assembly GCA_013396635.1. Lineage (NCBI taxonomy): Eukaryota > Metazoa > Chordata > Aves > Galliformes > Cracidae > Penelope > Penelope pileata. The sequence continues at coordinate 29,914 of WBMW01005298.1, forward strand.
GTTGGTTGTTAGGTGTTCAGGAAAGTAAGCTGACACCATCTTGAGCTGATTTTTTTTTGTATATAATCAAAGCTGAATGCAAAGATTCCTGGGAACAGCTGAAGTTCGTGAACCCCCCTCTCAAGAGTAATTGTAGCAGCAGGAGCAATGCTGTTTAACTTCGGTGTCCATTGAGAGGCTTGAGGATAGGGGTACAGGTTAGCCTGTCTGGTAAGGAGTAGCTAGACCTTAGCAAAACCAAGTTATCCCTTCTGGGATTTTTCAACCTACATCATTTTCTTCAGTGTAAAAGTGGTTATAGTTAGTAACTTGAACTCTGGTGTGTAACGCTTTGTGTGCCGGGAGAGGCAGGACAAGTCATAGAGTCATAGACTGGTTTCGGTTGGAAGAGACCTTAAAGACCGTGGTTCCAACCCCCCTGCCATGGGCAGGGACACCTCCCACTAGACTGTGTTTCCCAAAGCCCCATCCAACCTGGCTTTGAACACCTGCAGTGTTGGATGGGGCACCCACAGCTTCTCTGGGCAGCCTGTTCCAGTGCCTCACCACCCTCTGAGTAAAGAATTTCTTCCTTATATCCAATTTGTAAATTATTTGTAAGGTATATATACATATATATGTAATATCTAATATTTGTAAATTATATGTAAAAATTTCTAAACTGTATCTTTAATGACTTAGGTCCAAGTCATCTAACAACTGCTTAGTGTCAGTGCTAATTACTTACAGGGAAGGAAATCTCAAGGCAGGTAGTCTTTGAGAAATGGAAGGGTAAGAAGTTGTTGTTTTGGTTCTGGGCAAATTTTCGAGAAGGTATTGCTCAGCCAAAAGTTGTATGTGATAACAATAGTAGTGCAAGTATATGAGGAATAGTAGATCTTAGGAAAGAAGGCAGAAATACAGATGTGTAAATAGAAATGAGAGTTTACCAGCGGCAATTAGAATTTTCTAGTTTTTCTGGGACATGAGTTATTTCAAAATGTACATATCTGTAATACTTTGTTTTCATTACAGTATTTCTTATTAATGGTAGCTAAACCAGTGGAACTTGCTTTTCTTTTATCAAAAAGCTTCTGCAGTTATCAGACATTATTTTGTGAACACCTTTCACATTTAATACCAGACCAGCAAAACCCCAAACTGTTAACAAATAAATAAATTCTAAGCTCTGCTCTGCCTCTATCAGAAGGTTTTGGTGACAGCTGCATACAGAACAGGCAGCGCTTCGAAGTACTGGATCGAGACTCATTTGGCTATTCTAATAAATGGGTTTCTGGTGAAAGCTCACTAACTTTTACTTGAAAGGATCTTAAAAATGAAAAGCAGATCTACCCAAGAACTTGCTCTTGAGATTCGAATTGAGAAGTATTGATAGTCCCAGCTGTGCAGTCTGTAATGTCCTAGCTGTCCCACATCTGCATTTGACAGCTGACTGTGGTAAGCACTGAAGAATGGTAGCCAACAGAAGAGATCATTTCTCATACTATCTGGAAAAAAACCCACATACTTTATTATTTTAAATGCCCAGCACAAAATGTTTGAGGAACTACTGGGGCAGTGATGGCATCCCCTTTACTGTCCGTACATGCATTGCCAAACAGGGAGTGCAGCACAGTGCTGCATTGAACAAATGTGGTGTTGTCAGCAGATGAGTGCTTCTTTCAGGATTCACTCAGTGTTGCTTTACTTCTGTGCTGGCTGCATCGCATTCTGTGACCAGTCATGGTGAGTGCCAGGTGTCTCAGTGCTGAGTGTCTCCAGTGGACATGCTAAAAACTGCAATTTCTTGGTGGGCAAACTTCAGCGCACTACTGGTTTTGGTTTACTTGTCCATTTGTTTTTCTAAAACAAACAAAATACCCCACACCTCACTGCGTCTCTCCACTCTTCCTAAGTATGAAGGTAATTTCTCATAATTCTATTTCAAGAAAAAGTTTTGCTGAAAATAAATTCGAATTTCACAAATGTTCCAGAGCATTTGTTTTAATCTTTCATAGCTATTAAGAAAAAAGGAAAACAAAACCCAAACAAACAAAAAAACCCAAAAAAGAGAGAGAGAGAGAGAGAAAGAGGTTGAATAAATTCATTTTCCTCTTTTTTTTTTTTTGTTAGCAGATATTATTATGTTCAAATACACTTGTACTTCTGTAAAGTCTAATGCATTTTTGATTAAACTGAGTTCCTGGTATCAGTTACTACCTTGTGTGAGTTTCACAATCTAATTACAAATTGTATGAAAAAGTATTTCCTGCCTTCTATTTAGATGGTGACTTTTTAATTCCATGTAGTGTCATTTTCTTGGGCTGTGAAAGAGTGCATCTCTTCACTTATTAAATTATGCATTGTTAAATTCTTAATGCATTTTTCTTTTTAGAGACAAAGATTCTTAATGTTTTCATTTTCTTTATATGAGTTACTTCTAAGTGTTCTTCACCATTCCAGTCTGTCTTCTCTGAACTTCCTGTTGTTATTTCTCAATAGAGAAAAAACATGAAAAAAATCCAAATAAAAGTTGTTACAAAGTCATGGTTCTGAAGTGTGGACTCCTAGGAAGTTTGTGTCCTGGGGAGAGAATTATGTTACTTCCTTCAGCAGCGTAGTCCTTGTTCTGGTAATATTTATGCTCTTTTCATTGTAATAAAGAAATCATTGATTGAAAGGTTTTACTGCAGAGGCCACAAAGCTATTGGTCTGAAGTGTTCTCGTGCTGAAGTTGTACGGTCAGAGGCATCCAAGCGAAGAAAAGTGGCAAAAGCCTCTTGCTTGACTTGCAGAACAGGATTGTGGTTATAAATGAAGTACTAGAAATCTGGAAGGAAATATGTAAAATGGATGTAGTTGTATGTACTGAAGTAACAAGTAGTGCTACTTCTGTGCAAGAACATTCTCCAGCATCACAAAGCAGTGGGTGATCTTACAAGAGATGTTCCACTGCATTTGCATTTAAAATATTGTGCAACTCCTTTAGTTTATGATTCTGCATATATCCACGTGTTAAGATATGCAGAACATAAAAGGTAATACTGGAGGTTTCAGTAAATTAAAGGCTAGAAGGAAATGCATTAGAGATATCTAGTAGAACCCTAGATGAACTTTTTTCAGCAGTTGGAGATAGGAAGGAAATTGGCACATTTTATCTACATAATTTCCCAGGAGAAATATTACTCAAGACTTAAAATCTGTACTGTTACAATGAAAAAACCAATGTGTATTTCACTCTGGTACTGGAAGGATTACTGCCTGAGTTTGCCCTTGGAAAAAGTCTCTCCTGAGCCTTTCTTTTAAGGAACTGTTCTAAATGCCGATTCATTCTTAACTGATTGTTTGGCTTCTTCAATCATTCTTAAGATTTCATTTCCGGATTCACTTTTTAATTTAAGAGAACAAGTAGTAAAATTTGAGACTGATTCATTTGAATCAATAAGTCATGAAACCAGGGGTTTATTGGAACAAAAGTACAAAAGATGCAGTGCGTCAGTGGCTGTTCACATAACCATAACTATTTGCAGTTAATGCCCTAGAAATAATTGTGAACTTCTTGACATCAGTGAGCCACAAGCAAGAGAGAATGAAGAAGCTTTCTTCCTTTGTTTTTCTCTTAGATGGAGACCAGAACCATCTTGCTTATTTAGCACCACAGTTATGTCCTAGCTAGAGCTATCTTTCCTCGTGCCTTGAATGTTTAGCATTTATTCCATACTTCATTTTAAGCAATTTTTCCTTTTTAGAAGGAAGGATTTCTCTTGCAAACCTCTGAATTTGGATTCAGAATCCTTTGTTAGCTGGAGGGTTTGTTTTTTTTAATTACAATGTAGTATGTGCTTACACATCATCTGTATTCCTGAAGGATGTTGATTTTGAGCAGTTACTTGGCAGTGAAGATTGAGAGAGGAAGTGCAATGCTCAAAGCATTCTTTAAAACTGTCTGAGTGGGCAGTGATGTTTGGGTTATAAAGGGGATGGAAACTTCTTATTTTCTGGCCTGATGGGGAGAGAGTGATGGATGTGGAATGCACAGCACAGTCTAGGGAGAATTACTCCTACTGTGCTGTCAGCAGCAAAATCTGTGGTGGCTGTACCCTGAGATGAGCTTATTGCTTCTGCTTTGGTATCAGACGTTGGGCAGACTTGATTTAGCCTCTGAGCTGATTTCATTGACTGCTGTGCATCTGTAGTAAAGCTCAGTTCTCTAAGATACATCTCGCAGCCTGCAATAGGAAGAGCTGAGCCAACCTGCAGGTGTTATTTCTCAGTTAAGTGTCACAGTTAAGTCCTGAAGTTCTTTTTGTTTGCCTGCTAAGTGGACCCTACAAGTCTGATGCTTGGGAAGGTGTTTGGCCTTGCATCCGTGAGCTGCTTCCTGAGAGCAGCAGTATTTGTGCGTCAGTGTAGAATCAAAGTTTGCCATGGGTATAACGATTTTGAGCTATGTGCTGACACCTGCATATGGAGTTCAACCATATTAAACTCTGATTCTCTCTGTGCATAATGTATAGTGTTTTAATGAACCCATTTGACATGCTTCTTACTGCGAGTCTAGACAAAATCCAAGTAATAAGTTAATATCCATTAAAGCTGTTGGGAATTCATTTCCTTTAGTTATGAAACATGCCAGCATAAGATTTCTAACTCTTTTTGCTATATCGATTTGTTTCTACTAATTTCCATTTGCATGAATTCCCTTGAGAAGTAACATTTAAATTAAAGTACTGGGAAAAAAGCTTTTGAAAGATGGTGCAACAGGATCTTTTGAGAATCTAAATGTGTTTTTGTGGTGTAGCTTTTACTTAGTGTACGCAAGGTGCTGGAATGTTTAATGAATGCACTGCCCAGCTGTGTGCCGTGTCTCAAACGTGGGCTGCCTGGGGCTGCACAGCCAGCAGCTCTGGCTCCCACGGAGCAGTGGGAGCAGGGCTGGCCCTGCTGGGCACTCCTCTCCTGTGGCTGGGCCCTCAGGTCCTGCCCACTGCTGTGTGGTGCCTTTTTCTCAGTGCAGCTTCAAGGTGCCATCGGTATTCTGATACCCTGAAAGCAGATAACCTTATAGTAATCTTTATTTTTCATTTACTGTAGTTTTGCCTTTTTTGAAACAGAGTAATAGGTATGAAGAAATTTGCTCGTAAACTCAAAATATTGTAAAGTGTTTTTATTAAGCCAATTAACTTAGCTAAATAGTTGTATGCATTGCAGTTAGAAAATGTGTTTTGTTTCTGTCTGGATTCTTCTGGGAATCATTTTCCATAGCTGATTCCATAAGTGTCAATTGTTCTTTGGCTATTGGTATACACAGGGTTTTACAGGGATTATCCTGAAAAGTAACAGCGGCAGTGGGACCATCCACTAAAGCTCTCTGGCACATCTTTCATAAAGGTTGCCGTGCTAGTCTGTGATCCGTGTCAGGCTGACTGAATGTTCAGCAGTTCAGACTGAAGTGCTGGAGCTGGTCTGTGGGCTGGGCTCCAAATTTCCACCCCAGTTTCAGTGTGGTGACCTCTGAGGGCTATGGGGGGAGACGGCTGCTGCTTCTCTGGCAGAGCTGCGTGCCAGGATGAGCTGCTGCGGGGTGAAGCGCGAGTGGCTGCTTCAGTGCTGCTCTGCTTTGTTCTCAGCCAGACGCTTTTTCCTGTAAAACTGGGCTCAGAACTTGCTGCAGCGTTGGGTAAGCTTGATAAGTACAGTCAAATATTTGTTCTGCTCTTCAGAAAAATCCAAATTCTTCTTGCTTCTCGTGCATCAAAGTAAAACAAACAAAACACTTGAAATTCAAAAAACAAATCCCAAAAAACCCCAAACCCTCATCTTTTTTTCCCAGAATAGCAAGGTGCCATGAAGAGTACTTCCTTTCCCATACTTTTGCCTGCAGATATTTTACCTTTTATTGCAGACGGCAAATTTTGTATGTGATGACAGTGTGATGTTCCCTAAAGTCTTTTCTGACTTAATTTGTTGTAGGAACGTGTCACAGTGTAGATGCTGGCACGCACCAAATGAGCTAATTAAACAGAAATTCTCTCATTTGGAAATGATGTGAATAATTTAAGCTCCAGAATTTCCTTCTTCACCATGCAGTGGTTTACTTCCATTTGCTTTAGCAAGCTCTGGTTGCCAAAGATTTTCAGACAAAGAGCTCAGGAGAGAACTGACCTAAGAGATCAGATCAGTGTTGGTAAGACACATTTCTGCATGGAATTTTTCAGTCAGGCAGCCTTGCTTTTTTAATTAATGCCTGAAATCTGCTTCCCCAGCCAACAGAAAGCTTCCTAATGTGAGGAACAGCCACAGTTCCCTTGCTGATCTTCTGCCTCAATTATCTCATTCCCTTGTGCTGAAAAGTAAATGTTGTATTAAGAAAAATTCTTCAAGGGATGTTAGTTTTACATATACTGTGTGTATATATGTAACTTGAGGAATTTCATTACCCTAGTTTTATCTCTGGATTCTGGTGGCTATTCAGGAGAAAACACAAGAATGGGAGTTGATACAAAGTGGTCAAAAATACAACTTAAACTGGGTGTTTAATAGGGGCAGATGGAAATTAAAAATGTATTGTTGCACTGTTGTGTTGTAGAGAAGCAGTAAAGGAGAAGGAAGTGCTCACTGAAGTATCTGCTGGGGGCTCTACAGAAGAGCATTTTTCTGTTCTTCCTTTTCTTGTGAGTTTTTGAAACCCACGTGTTACGAACACCAACCTCTACCCTGGAAAAGTGGCCTTGTTTTCGTTCACCAAAGCAAGCACGTGCATTCAGCGTGCCTTTGCCATCAGCATTGAAAGCAGCCGAAAGAACAGGCTCCTCTGTGCAGGAGAGCAGCGGGTGCACGTGGCGAAAGCTGGGCCCTTGTGCAAGGCACCCCTGCTCCTGTTCATGCAGAGGGGCATGCGTGTGGAGAAGCTTTTCACAGGGTCTTCCATCCCTCTGTGAAAGCAGCATCCCTTGCCTTTTAAGTTAGAAGAAAGGCACAGTGATCCTTAATGTGTAAAAGGGACAGCGAAAGCCAGGAAGCGTGTTGGCTTGTCCTGTGCTCACCTGCATTTTTGCCATTGAGAGTTCTCAGATTGAGCTGTTGCATGGGTGAGATTCTGGGGACCGGTCATGCAAGAAAGCTGTGGTCGCACGCAGCATGTTCACATGCCTCTTATATGTCTGTCTTCTTCAGATACCAGAAGCGTAGGAGAGAGGCCTTCCTCCACTTTCCTTCATTTATAGAAAAATCTCCTTTCACAGCTGTGGATCAACATGATGAAGAACGGAGCTGGAGCCGGTGCTTTGTGTTTTTGTGTTCGGGGGAAGCAAGCAGACAACTGTGAAGTAGAGTTGAATATAGCTGTGCTTTTTATAGTCCCACCAAAGACGATCAATATCCCCTTGAAAAGCTGCTTTAAAATAAATATTTTGTGTTCTTTTTGCCTCTTCTGAAAGTAAACAACTTTAGTGCCAGAAAGCCTGTGTAACTCGGTTGCTCCTGGATGCACGTTGAGACTTGACCTTAAATACAGCTGAGGGCATGGTAAAGGTGGCTTGGCACACCATTGCCTGTAGCTTCTTGAGGCTGAGTCGTTACTAAACATAAGCTGTGACAGGAAACCTGAGTAACTTCACAGCTACGAGAAACAAGAAAAGGTAGCTGATAAGCAGAGTAAAGAACTGGAGTTTGAAATATAAATGGATCATTTGCTTTGACAGTAGCTATATGTATGCAAATCTCTGGAATCCTCTTGTTACCTGCATAAAAGCAAAGCCTGGTAACTTCGTAGCAATAGCTTTTTTATGGGAGGTTTTATGAAAATGTTGCATTCCCTTGCTACGCCTGAATCAGTGCTGCGACACAGGCAGGTGATTTGGCAAACAAAGATAATGCCTTGACCTTGGCAACTAGCTGCCTATTGTAGTCCTGTCTACACATGTAAGTGCTGGGTTGTCAGACTGCTGCACGTGCATCCCTGTTGCTGGCACTTTGGGTGTGCAGGCAAGGTAAGCTCCTGTGGTAGGTAGCTTCTCTTTTTTCAGGCTGTTGTAAGATGCTGTGAGTAGGCAATACCTTTTTGAAAGCTGATGTACAATCTGAGAGCTCCTCTCTCACTCCTAAACAGTGTCAAAACCCAAAAAGTGCAGGCTGGATGTCTGGACTTTCTCAGAAAGGTTTCATTCCTGTTGAATGAACCTGAGTCAACTCATCTGATCCCTATGCTATTTGAGTAGGATTGGAACTAAAATATTTGAAACAGGAAAGTTTGAGTAACAAAATATATTTGTGTAGCCACTTCTGTGTCTGATGATCCCCATCTCAGAAATGCTTCTCACTGTCTGCAGGGGCAGCCAGCCTGCGGTAGCTACCAGCACGTTTCCATGCTTTCATTTAAGTATTAAGATGTGCTTCAATAAACCAAAAGTTTAAGAGCACTTTGTGCAGGTCGTTATCAAATAATTGAATTTGTAATTTTGTAGTTTACTAAACTCCATGAGTATCCTCGTCTCGGCGATGCGTCCCAAGGGATGCTTTTATTACTCATTGAGTGGCAATCTGCGTGCTCCACTCAGGCACCTTAATGAGGGGGCTGAGCGTGCGGCTGCAGAACGACGCCGTTACTGCCAGCGGGCCTTGTTTAGATTTGGTTAGGGCAGTAAATAAAAGGTACATAATTTGCATAAGCTTATTAAGTGGTATTCTCAGGAGAAGCAGTGATAATTTCAGATGCTGTTTTCAGCGCTGACAGCTGATCCATTTACAAGTTAGATGTGGAGAAGGGTTACAGCGAAAGGATAAAGGCTGCTGTCCGCTATGCAGGAGTGCCAGGAAAATGCAGGAAGTGTGGAAGTTACACCCTGTGAAGAGTGAGTGCCCAGCCTAACCAATTGCCTGGGGTGAACAGAAAGACAAGCTGTACTGGTCCTGTAGTTTGAAAAGTAAGGTGATTTCAAATATTTAAATGCAAGTATAAAGAGATGTCGTTAGCTCAGCACGGGGGTAACTATTTTAGCATAAGAGTTGACATGTTTGCTTTTCTTCCTAAAATAAACCAAAACGAATCCCAATGAAATTGGCTGTGCGTTATTTGCACCGACTTGCTTAAATGTTTCACAACTCCTTATTTGAACCGCTCAGATTTGTGTGGGGAGAAGGCTTTTGTGATTTATGGTGTTCCTTGGAGCGGCTGATTGAAAAAGTTCAGTATATCAGCCTTGTTTAATAGGAGGTTTCTGTATGCTGTCTCTTTTAAAAGAAAAGAGAAAAGGAAGGTGACTTTTAAATCAACTTGAATTGGAAAAGTCAATGGAAAATATCACACCAAAGACAAAATTAAACTTTCTTGTGAGTCTTTATAGCATTGCTTCAGATTTCTCATTCAGGTGTCCTCTGTACGAGGCCTCCCCTCCTGTTACCTTTCTAGTCAAGAGGACGACGCGATCGCAGTGTCGGCCAAAGTCCGTGTATGGGCTTTGTATGCCACTGTCGCCCTGACATAGAAGAGATTTGTTGGTAGGCATAGTTGTGAAGTAAGTATTGTAAAATCCTCTCTCTTCATTCAGAGATGGAAAGTTCGTCGAGCTTGAAGTATTGGGGTGCCAACGCGCTCAAAGTAGAGCTTTAAGATCTGCATAGGAGGTCTCTGGCAAATGTTTGTGGTTTTGGTGTGTTTTAGTAAAAATACATAGAAGATTTTTCAATACAGGCAGTCTTTAAAAATGTTGATGGGTGTAGAAAAATAAGCTCTAGAAACAAAGAAACTTGGACTGTTTTATGAACCTCCATTATTCTAAGAAAATATTTGTCATAGCTTAAAAAGCAGATTTTAATTTGCAGAATAGCCAGATTTTATTCAAAGTCAACACCAGATTGTGTTCTTATGGCTTGAAATTATGATTTTATTAATACTGTGTAATTAGAATGACAAGTGGAAAATTAGGACTCGGCGTTTGGGAATAGCTTCGGTGATGTATTCCAGGATATATTTTGTGTGCTTATCCAGTCTGCAAGTGTGAGTAACTTCTTAGACTTTTGACTAATTATTGATACTGAAATTTATGAAAGCCTTTTGTAAAGATACTACAGGACAGTCAGTAGTAGATGGTGACTTTGTGGTAACGATTCGAGCTGTAATTTCCTATGGTCTCCTCGCATTGTGAGTTGTTCTTCTGAGCGTCACAAAAATGTTCTAACAGATGTAGGTTGTGTTTATTGAATGCTCTCTGATTTGAAAATGTAGTGCTTTCTGCCCTGGTTTCACATCTGATAATTGTTGCAGCAGTTTTTAGTTCTGTGCCTGAAAAAATAGGCAGCTTTGATTAGCTGCTGCAAAGCAGTCAACAGGATCATAGTTTGTGGCAGGAGACCGCCTTGGTTTGTGTGGCAATGCTTGCAGCAGGAGAAGCTTCCAGCTCTGCCAGGCTGCTGGCACAGCTGCAGTTTGTCTGCTTCCACGTCTTAAATGGGGGGATCTTCTGGATGAGTATCTTTGGGCATTTTCTTGAGTACTTGCTTTACCCTTTCTCTTCAGGGAGAGAAAGGGTGCATTGTGACCCCATGTAGTTGTGGGACCTGCTGGAAAACACTCAGCTGTCGCCAAGCGCTGTGGCCTCTTGTGCATCCCTGTTGCAAGGCGCATCATTTGCTGCATATATTGTTGCATATGTGTGTTTAATGGGTATGATGGTGAGCCAGTGACCACACAAATAGATTACTTGGCTGTCCCCACTCACAGGGTGCTCATATGCCATCAGATTAACCTTTAAAGTATTTAGACTTCTTTTTTCTGACTGACTGGGTAACATTTTATGTAGTGAAGACATAAATTGAAGTGCAGGAGTTTGACAAAGACCCACTGCACCCATACAAAACACATCAGGAGTTTTGATAATATGAAGCAGGCTTCAGTTTTTGCATTAGGAAAAGCAGTGCCTTTAAGTGTCCAGTCCCTAGACCATTTTGGAGCTTTCAGTCCAGCAGTGCTTTGTTTTCTTGAGAATTACTCACCATACCAGAAAGCTGCTTGATTGGGATCTGATAATGGCATGTCCTAACGTAGTTTAATTCTAAATATGTCATTATGAACCTTTCTGGCAGGGTAGCCACGTAACGCAGATGTCTCATTCAAACATGAATATATTCCCTTTCTGGTGTATTGCCTTTGTTTCTCCAAAATCCTCTGATCCTGTGTTATTCAGTGCCTGCCATTAGTGAGTTCAGCAGGCCTAATTCTTGTACATAGGGTGAATCTTGCAATGAGCCAAGTGATTATGGATTAGTTTCACAGGAGCTAACATTGCAGTTGGGAAAAAGAGTCTATGTAAGCAGGTTGCAGGGCTTTTTGGGTATGCAGAATGAGTTTTGCTAGCAAATACTGCTTGATGCTGCCAGTGTTCCCTGGCCCTTAAATGATGATTTCCACCAAAATATAGATCAGTGTGTTAACATTTTCTCCCATATGTGACAACACGTGGGCAGGCTGTGTTCTTTAGAAGACTATAAACCAAGCTGGCATGGTGAGGGAAGAAGTGGGGACGTACGAACTGGCAAGGCTCTTAAAATCTGTGAAATCACGTGGTTCCTGCTTTTGTTTCTTGACGAAGTGAAAGTATAAAATTAGCTGTGTCTGTGGCAGCAGAAGCAAGTAGTGGGAGTGGATCTGCAGAGCAAACCCATGTCTGTGCTTCATGCATGGGGCTTCACGTTGGAGTAATCCAGCCTGTTCCTGAGGACTGACTGCCCAGGAGCCATTGGAGCGTATAAGGTGCTCTCCTGGAGTCTGGCTGTGAGTCTCATTTATCAAAACCAAATCCATTTCTTATACTATGGTGTTTTTTTTTTAGTGAGTAGTTTTCCTCTTGACATATTACTGATTCTTGCTGACGTGTATTTGGCACAAAACACCCGTGATCTACCGTATTAATTTATCTTCTAGAAATGAGGTGAGTATGCGCATTCCTATTCCCACAAATATACATTATTCATACATTGTTTGTTCAATAGGTGATAAGTTCCCTTTCCTCTGACCCAATATAGTCCCAGTAGTGATTAAGGCAGACATTGAGGATGGAATGATGTCCCAGTGTTAATGACTAACGGCATGCTCTTGCTAACGTCTTCACTGCACTGAAACCAACCGTGACCCTCACTGAGTTTTGTTCAGCATTATGCTCAGGTGGATCCTCTTCCTCTGACTGGAAGAAGGCACTGTGCCAGATGCTTGGATGGGTTTTGGGGACCTCTTCTTGACTTCCTTCTCCCATTAGTCCTTGCCAAATGGGATTTCTTCAAAGAGTGGGACATGCTGACTTCTAAACGTTCTGTTCTGTCTTACAGGGTCAGTGATTTTTCATGGTGTGTTTATGCAGTTTATAATGCAGTCCTCATTTTTGATCTCAAGTTGTCACTGTAATGTGACTTCTAATTTGAAGGAGACAAGGATTTATAATTGTTCGCTATAATTTGTTTATGAAAGCTTTAAATGTGAAAATTTGAATACCCAAAGGTCCTATTAGATATTTAGTTTAAATTCTTTGCTTCCATTTCTTACATAAAAAATGGTAAGCTTTTAAAACAGAAGGCTGAGATATGGAGAGAGAAATGGTTTTATAGCATACCCAGCACTAATCAGCACATCCAGAAGTGAGGATTTCAATCTACAGTTGACTTTGAACAATCTCTACTGGTGTACTTGATGCAAGTTAACTCTCCATACCAATGTGAGATGTTATTTCTCCAGATGTGCACGAGGCTCTCCAAGCGCGGAACTGCTGCTGCTCAGTGGTAGCAGCCAGGTGGGATCTTTAGTGGGGCTGGGCACTGCGAGGCTTCTGGCAGCTAAGCACGTCCTTTCGGTCAGGCTGGTTGATGTTGCAGGCTGTGTTTTTCTGGAGGATTTGTTGGGATTCAAGGCTCTGACCTCAGGACTGTTCGTCAGTGGTGGTGATATGGAAAAAACTGAGAAATTTTCTCAAGCCAGTGCCTCCAGACTACAATGCAATTGCACTGTTAAGAATTTAGAACTATTTAAGAGCTTCTCTTACACTAAAATCTGTCTCAGCCATTACAGTGAAGATAAGGCAGAAAATGTCACTTCTCTGTTCTTTCTTGAAGTATAGGTATATCACTGGAGAGAGGGAAGAAATTAAATCTCTGGCAATGGACAGAAATTTGAAATGTTATTAGCTATCTGATACAATTTATAGAATAGCAGAGTTTGAATTTGATAGTTCTACAGATGAAATTTACTGTACAAAAAAGTGTATTTTTGGAATCCAGCTAGAGGGCAAGAAGATTCGAGCATCAGATCTATGTTCAAACAACATTAGGTTTGTCAAGTCTTCATGTGCTTATCTCTCTTGCTGAATGTAACTGTTAATTCTGCTCTGCGAGGTCACAGAGTCTCATATGCCACCAGGATATTTGTCACTGTGGAGTCCTTCAAAATTTTCTTGTTTCAATCATTTTAAGTCCTTCCTTGTATTTGGTTGCAGTCTAAGGATTGGGAGCATTTTCTTTATGAATGATTGGAATCTAAAAGACTCTTTTATCCTCTTGGAATTTTTTTTTTATGGAATGTGAAGTCTTTGAATGGACTTCCATGTTTCTGAGCTCAGATCCCTGCTATTACATATGATTTTATTTTATCCTCCCACCCATCAGGTCCATCTTAGGTCAGACTCCCACTTCTTGTCTGAATTATTCTTTGGGAAGCCGTACTGTTACTTCTCTAGTGATTAAAAATGTCTTCTCGTCTATATCTTACATACTTTCAGACTCAGTTTAGCCTTTTCCTTTATAGGCTTTAAGAGTGAATAATGTACATGTTGTATATATTCTCAATATCTTATAGGCACATCATTTGATGTAATGTGAAGGAGTGTTGTCTAGACCTTTATCATGTGTTTAGCCCTTACCCTATCACATGCCTCATCCCCATGGGCTGTTTAACCTGCAGCACTCACCTGTGGCTGCTCAGTCCCGCAGCTGTGTAGTACTGCTGCCTGTCGCTGTTGCTTTATTCTGTATCTCTTACAAAGCCTCTGTATTTCTGAGGCAAGGTGATCAGAGCAGATGCAGTCGTCAGAACACAGGGTGTATCGTGAATTATATGGTAGTGTTTAGTTTTGTGTTTTTTTCTTGGTTTATTTACCTTTTAGATTGCACTGAAGTGGTTAGCTCGTATGAAAAATTGCACAGTGATTTGAAGATCTTTCTGTGGATGACAGAGCTAATGTAGAACTCATCACTGTGTATACAGTGCTGTGTAGCTATTTTTCTGTTACTGTGCATTTTCTGTAATTCAGTACATCATTTTACTGTCAAGTACCTCTGTGATTCCTCACAGTAAGCCTGTTTACGAATTTTTTCACTTTGTTATTCACGTTGACTTCAAAATTCATTAGGAATGAATTGGAGCAGTGTAAATCCTAGCAGAAATCCTTGGAAGCTCCTGATACCAACTTCCTTGCGTTGTGAAAAGTGCCCTTTGAATCTTCACCCTTTTCTTAACTCTTTATCAGCAGATGAGGGAATCTTCCCTCTTACCCTGCAATATTTCTTCCTTTATGGTCTTTCCTGGTTTGCCAGGCTGTGGCCCTCCCTGTTCCTTTTCCTCAGAACATACGGTTACCACAACTTTTGTGCAAAAGGAATTAATGAGACTTTTGAAAATAGGAACACCGGGATGGCTGCTGCTGCTGTCAGGGTGGTGGGTGCAGGCTGCAGGCAGCTGGGCAGTGAGCCAGCAGGAGACGTCCCCTGCTCGAGGTGGTGAGGCTGGGGACAGGGGAGCGGGGTGCGTGGTGCCCTCTGGGTGGGTAACCCGGGAGCAGCTGGGGTCTGCAGGTGCCAGGCAGGTTTGCCTTTCAGCACTGGCGTATTACCTTTGCTTCAGAAATATTCGGAAGAATATCGGTTTAGCATGGTATCTTTGGTCAACCCCTGCTGAATGTTGTCCTGTTTTATATTTTTAGGTCTTCTGTTTTTGTTTCCACCAAATGTTGTTCCAGACCCTTTGATGCCACTGAGATGCGTGGTGATAGTTGCTGTGCTTTCCTTAGGCTCCATTCGTTGCTGTGCTATGTAGTTCTGAAGGCGTGTTCAGGGAGCCTTTAATCTTTGTTCTTACTGCATAGCAACTCCACCATTATCCTCCTTACTCTGTGTTACAGACCTATTAATTGACTTGTATGATTTCTCTTGCTCACATGGATCCCTGTTCCTGCTCCTTGTAGGGTTCCCAGTATGTTGTCTTGTAACGGCTATTTATTCAAGAAACTATAATCCTACAAGGTTATTTTTGCTCAGATACATACTCTTAAGAATTTCACACTTTCTTTGCGAAGTGCCTTTCATATTGACGCTGATCAATCCTTCTCTAGTTTCTTGGCATCTCCATCTGCCCTTCTTGGGCTCTATGTTTTCCTGCTCAGAGCACCCAAGGTGGGAGATGTTGGAGCAGGCCATGCTTACACACTGCATATGGGAGTGTGACACCACAGGGACCAGATCCTTGGAGAGAAGGAAATGCCATCTTTAGAAGCCTCAGCCCAAATTTGACTCTATGGGTAGTATGTGTAATTCCCAAAAGCCTGTGTTCCTGAAGTGGTAGTAATGCAGACTGATAGCTTTTTAATTCTGCTGTTACTTTGGTCTTGTATCTTCAGTGTGTTGGTAGCAGGAAGATGTGCTGCTTATGCTGTCACCTTTATGTAGCTCTTGGGAGAAAGGAGATGAGATTTCTGAACGTCTGTTTCATATGGGACATATTGACCGTTTATGGCCAAGGGCTTTGCATTTTGTGTCCTCACCAAATTTCTTAATATACTTCATCTCAAACTCTGAGGGGATTTTAGACTATTTTTATTTATTACATGTTTATTTAAAAAAAGTTTATTTGATAGCATATCTGTGATGTCTGTCCTTAAATTTTACTCTTGAAAATTTGCTTTTAGTAGTTTAATAACAAAAAGCAATATTTTGTTAAAAATTTTGCTAAATATCCCCCCTTAAAATGCTTGCTTTGGATAATGCAATGAAGTAGGTAAGAAGTGAATAATCAAATGAAAAAAAAAACCTGGATTTTTTTTTTTTGTAGATGAACTCAATAAAATAATGGGTGGTCCTGTGCGAAGCCAGGAGTTGGACGCAATGATCCTTATGGGTCCATTCAAACTTGAGATATTCTGTGATTCTTTTTCTAAGCTCAGTGTTCCATCTTTTATTCATTTTTGATCATTTGTGAATGACCATGATAGTTACATCAAAATAATCCAAATCAGAAGCTTTCCTGAAACTATCCAAATGAAATGGAATAAGTGGTCACTGTAGTTGCTATAAACAAGCAAGCACTTCAGTCCTTGGCTGTATGCACTGAAGACAAGTATTCACATTTGCATTTAACAATCGGAATTCTTTTTGTGTTATCAACGCAGAAATGTTTAACTTAATTTTCTATTGATTTCCATGTGCATGTGTCACCTTTTACTCGGTGTATTCTGTGTCCCAGCTGACGTGCCTTTAACCTCTTCTTTACTCTAAGGAGCTAACTTGTTTATCTTTAGTCTAACATTTCTTTTGTAACCTAGCTGCTTATAAAACTAAAAAAGCCTTTGCATCAGAATTGTTTACTTTTTAGCTTTGCATGACTGTTACTTATTTATTCATTCTTTGTTCTCCCTGTGATTGCTGCCAATGGAAGCTGATTTGGTCTCTAATGCACTTATGTGATTCTTAATACAACTTTAATGCGCCCTGTTACTGCTCTTTATTTCCTTTCTTGTTGGACCTTATTGTTAAACCTTTCTTATATTCCTTTGATTTTTCATCACTCCTTTCACCTCCTCAAGCTTTCCCATTTTTACAAAAAAAAAAGTCATGTTAGAAACAGTAGACAAGTGAATGGAATGGGATCGTTTGGGGTAAACTGATGTCTTTAGAAAACTGAAAAATTTCAGAATATGCCTGTTTGTATTAATGCTTTTTTTTCAGGTGGCTTTTATTTTCATGTTTGTCTTCTGTGCTTTTCATTTAATGCACTGTGTAACTTTTGTTTGCTGAAATTGGCGTTTCTGCTTTCATGAATACATTATTTTTCAGAAATATTTAGTGTTGAAGTAAAGCTTTATTGAAATTTCAATTTATTTAGGAAATGCGTCTCTGGAGGCTCTAAGGGAAACAGCATGCGACTATGTTTAAGCTGTGGTGTTTCTGAAGTATTGCTTTAAAAAGAAATTATAGAGCAGGAGAATAGTAGAATATTAAATTTGCAATCAGAGTAAAAATTGTGTTGTGGGTATAATTTGAAAGGCATCTGAGGTATTAGAGCAAACCGCCTCGCTATCACTGCTTTCATTAAATGGTGCACAGGCAAAGTCAGTAGTGGATTTTTACAGCAAGGCTTTCTTCAGCTAGAGGCTAACCTTTGCATTTGACAAGAGACCAGTACAAAGGCTTAACACATGCAGTATCCTTTTTAATTGCATATTAAAACAACCTATCGGATACTTTCTTTCAAATTTGTTGCTTGCTTTCATCTTCTCTCAGTCCTGTATTTCACTAATTTAGAGTGATATTTTAGCAGAGCGCTTTGGTAATGGCTCAGCAACAACGTTGTGTCTGATCTGGGCCTGAAGGTTGTGTATTTGATGCTGTGGTTTTGTACATAGTACAGCATCCAGGACACAACTAATGAGGATTTGTAAATTGTAAAGGAGAAAGTAGGAACACAAAGGAGATGATCTGCCTCACAGGGGTAATTACTGAAGAATTATCTGAATGTAGACCCAAGATGCTCACCCAGTGCCACAGTAAATGAGAATTTCCTTTGCGGGCTACAGCTACTGACAAATGACGTGGAAGAAACGGTGGGGGAAGAGCACTTAATGTGATCACAGTGCTGGCAATGGGGAAATGGCTCGATAAGAATAAATGCCTTGTATTTCACCATGCCTTTCATTACTATAGCAATGGAAATTTTTATGTGTCTTAAGAGCAGTGGGAATTGTCAGCCCCTGGATACCTTGGGCTGAGCCCAGTAGAATTTTAATGAAGCAATTTGGCTCCAGAATACGTTTAAGTTGGTGGTTCCTCAGCTGTGGTCTGTAGACCAACACTAATCCTTGAGCTTTACTGAAGAAGGCGAACTGGACACTAAGTAGCACTGTAGGAAGCGGCAAGGCAAAGTAATACAAACAAGAGTGTATCTGTCTTGATTTCTCTAGACTGTGTTGTAGAAGAGGAATTGCTAATGTAAAATCTTGCATTTGAGGGCAAGGGAACAGTACAAGTATGTTCCCCTTACTAACTAAATGAATAAAAATGTAACACATGATTTGCATTTGTTAATAGTGTGCATTTTAAATAATCCACGTCCATTCCCAAGTAAATTCAATTTACATTTTGTTTAGCATAGAATATCTCTAAGCAGAGTCTGGGACTTCACTGCACTTACCGTACTGTATATATGCTGCAAGAGTTTTCTGTTTAAGGCAAGGAAACAAGTGAACGTAAGACAAATGGGGAAACACGAGGTAATGGAGACAGCTGACTGTAGTGATAAGCTGTAGTTGTGATCCACCATCTGCCCAACTACAGAATGAAATTTTTAATATTTTTGTGGCAGTGTGCTATTTATTTGTTCTGCCTTAGATCTGTAGCGCTGCAGGTGTACGTATAACTCTGTGCCCGACCAGTGTTGGTTGGTAAGATCTGTTAGGGCAGTAGCGTTGTTCCTGAGCCCTCAGGTGTGTCCAACATGCATGCGTGTGCCTGAGGCGTGCTGCCTGACCCACGTTTGGTAGAGGCCCGGGGGGGTTGCTGAAGGTTATCAGGTAATCCAAATAATATTTGTTACTCTTTTGGAGAAAAGTGTTTTCTAGTCTTACTTTACTGTCTTGACTAGATTTGACTGAGGTTTTTAAGATTTTGCCCTGACACACTTAGCTAACAGAAGTCATTTTCCATGCAGTGCAGAAGTGCTAGGGACATGGAGGAGAGTACTTGTGTCTTGTATGTTACGTTCTCAAGGTTTCCTAAATTAGAGACTTAAGATGAATTTTTAAAATGACCCACAGTGCTTTGCTTTTCTTTAAGTAGTGGTCAGCATGTCTGTGTTGTCTGCAGCTGTTGGTATAGAGGAAGCTGTAACAGCTGTGAGAGTTTCTTGCTTATGGGAGGTCACTTCGCTGATACAGGCCCAGCAAAACTGCTCTGTGGTCACTGGATGGTGGCTGAGGCCTGTGACTGGAGCCCCATGGAGGTTTGGTGACATGGCTGCTCTGACTGCAGCAGTGCCTCATCACTCTGGGGAAGGCTGCAGACCCATGGGAAATGACCTTGTGGTCTTTGTTGCGAAGTTGACTGGTGCTTTTGTATCAGGAAAGCGTTACACATTCTTCATTGCTTGTTTGTGAACATGGAGGCATATGATGTGTCCTCGATATATTTGTCTTCAAGGTGTAGCTGGAGTGTTGAAAACAGACAAGAATGACATAATACATCAGAAGTCACAGAGGGCTAGCAATAAATAAGTACTGGTATTTGTTTCTGGCAGCTTAGTCTAACTTGTGTCTTCTAGGCTTCCATAAGTCAGAAAGTCTAATGAATCTTTCATGTGGAGAACTTTAGCCTGAAACAAAATTTCTCAACAAGAATTGAGTGCAAGTGAACAAATGAGGTTATGTCTTATGAAGGCAAGCTTGAAGTTCTGTTTCTGGAAAGGGGAAAAAGTAGAAAGGGATCAAGATAACTGTGTGGAAAAACTGATGCCGATAACTTGTGCCATTTGAGCTACGAGGGCTCTGCAGTCCAGTAGCACACCACCCCGCTGAGGGCAGTACGGGAGCACACGGCACAGTGAGAGGCTTCTGGGGATGGGTAAAGGCTCGTAGGGAAGCGAATATTCAGCAAAAAATTAGAGCATTTTATGTGAAAATCAGCCAAGCACATGTTGGAGAATGGGTAGGGAGTGAGGGTACTCACAAGCTTAGATTTCTCTCAAGTAGGCCAGTCCCCTGAGGTTGCTTCTGTTGTGCCCTTCCAGTTTGCCTTGTCACCAGTGTGTTTGAGAGTCCATCTTATTCTTCACTTCAGGTAGAGAGGTGTTAAGCCATTCAGTGATCACCTAGATTATATATTTTTTTCTTCCGAATACTCTACTGAGCAAGTAGCAGGCATTCTACAGAGCACAGGACTGGCCAACTTGGCCTCGAACACCTCCAGGGATGGGGCATCCAAAGCTCTTTGGGCAGCTGTGCCAGTGCCTCACCACACTTGAGTGAAGAATTTTTTCCTTAAAGTTAATCTCAATCTCTCCTCATTTAGTTCAAAGCCATTACCACTTGTCCTAATACGTTTTCCCTGTACATGGTTGGTAGTTGCACTGCATTACAAATTGTGCCTATAGCTTCTGTATTAAAATGGCGTCTTTACAGCAGAAAAATAACATCTCAAACATTGACTGACTGCTGTGTGTGTTAGGGTGAGGGGGTAACCCACAAGCAAAGTAATTTGCTGCGTACTTGTTAAAACTCTGCTGGATTAAATCTTTAGCCGAAAAGTGTGCTGAATCATTGCCCTTTTAAATGTGAAAGTGACATCATGATTGCAGGTTTTTTACAGGATCTGATATAAAGTCTCACCTTAATGCTTTTGAGTACGATGACTTTATAATAACATATTCAGCAGTGCTACAACTATTGTGTAGATACCTGCTGCTCAGTAAATTGCTCTCCACTCCGTATTTAAGTCCTGAGTTACGTTGATAAGAATCGCTGTCGACTAGAGAGCAGTATGCCCTGAAGCTGGAACGTGGTAATGATGAAAATTGTTTTCTATTAGATATTCTAAAACTGGTTTATTACTCCTGTTCACCTTTGAAAGAAAAATATCATTCTTAAACTCATTTTATTGCCCTCTCTTATTTCCCTCTGTTTCATATCTTTCTAGAAATGTAGTAATGTTCCAGACAGGATAAGGTGGGAGAGGACTCTAACATCTAGATCTCTTTAAAATTAAGTTCATTTCTCAAACAATCCAAGCAATTTGGGAGCATGCTAACTGCCCAGAGTTTAAGACACTTAGGATCTTGAAAATCCCATACCAGAAAACAAACCCACAGTGGCTCCTTGTGAAAATCCAAGTGTTACAGTTCTGCAAGTGAGGGATTTACTAGCCTCAAATCTCCAGAATGAAGAACTTGGGTCTGTCTGAACCACAGTCCTTGCAGATGAGCAATCCATGAAACTGTGAACAAGTGAAAACTGACTGAGTGAGTGGTCATGGGAGAGGAATTTATTTCTGCAGTGGGAAGTGGGGCCGTATTTTCAATCTGTGTATTCAGCTCAGGACTTTTTATGGCAAATATCTGCCACCACTTCCACCATTTATTTTGTTTTCTCTTCAAGAAGGAGGAGTGGTTAATTGCCTGATTTTTACAATTTAGTTTACTGGATTTTTTTTTTTTCAAGTATGTTTTTTTTCTTCACGTACTTTTTATTTTAGGCAATGAGGGTGGGACTTAGTGAAACATAAATTCTACCAAAGTGGTGTAAATAAGTGAGCAGATGGATTCTGAAGTTAATCATCTGTTTTGCATAAGCATGCATTAAAGGTAGGTGTAAAACATATTAAGAGGAGATAGTTCTAGACTGGTTCTGTGTATTTCATAGTTTTGATTACTGAACATTCAAGTCTTAGCTGAAATATTCATCTCTTTGTACTAATGGTCCGTAGCTGCCTCATTATTTTTCCCATCGCTGTACTAAATACTGAAACCTACTGATGTTCTAAACAGCAAAGTAGATAAATAAGATAATAAATTATGCCAGTTATCTTCTGGGAACTGCTAAACAGATAGAAAATGTATTATGGTTATGTCCTTGAAAGAAGGTTGCTTGTGCAATGTAGTGTGAACTTTTTATCATGCTTCTTGTCGTGTCCTGATTATTGACTACTGAATACGCCGAGCTGCTTTTTCGATTTAAGAACAAATCAGTCAAATTTCCTTACTATAAAAGAAAAGTTTCGTGTTAGACAAAGCATAAGAGACCACTGCACACCAGACTGAAATGAAATATTACTTTTTATCTGTAATGATCTCTCAAACTCTTCTTGTCTACATTAGCCTGTACTTGGATATGCTTTTTTTATGGTTTTCCTCAGAGCAGCTGAAAATGATAGATTAAAAAGAATCTTACCCACATTTCTGTAAATGGCTTTGGGAATAAAATCTATTGAACACATGATAAAAAGTTACTGCATCATAAAAAGATGTACTGTTCAAGCATGGAAGCACTGTAAAAAGTGCTTATAAAAGCATTTCAGATTTTTTTGCCCTTCCGGAGTAGGAGTAAGTCATAACATCTGTTCCCTTTTAAAACAAATGAAAACAATATTTATGCAGTGATACAGAGGGGCAACCTCAGTTTCTGCAGGAGTAGAAAAAATTGCTTCATTGAGTTTGCCTCCCCTTATGTATTATCTTAAGTATGAAATGCTGCAAGTGTTATCTCCAAGTAATATCCTGCGTGGTTTTAAATTGAGTGGCTTGTGCAGAAGGTCAAACTGCCTGGCTGTTCTTACAGACTGGTCTGTTTGCAGCATCTATATCTGAGTACATTATCACAGTTACATAACTTGAGAAAATATTTTGGAGAAGAGGAATTTAAATTACTCTTTATCTCAAGTAGTTTCATCTTGGATTACTGCTTTTAATAGAAAAAGATCAGTAGCAGTGGGGAGAACTCGGATACCTTCCTACTTATCGCTGTTTTTTTTTGAGGATGAAAAATTACAGAAATTTTTTTTGCCAAAAAGTTTCAAGAGGATGTTTTTGCTTAATCTTCTACAGTAAGATGTGTCAATGTGAATGCATGTTAAAAATCAGTTTTCTGCATTGGCAGTTGATTTGCTGCTGTTCTTGCTTTTCATTCTTATCTTAACTTTTCCTTGTGTTGATTCTCTCCATCTGCCTTTACATTCTGGAGTTGTGCACCTCCGGAGTAAGTAGTATCTGGGGTCCTTCTGGCTGTGATCGATGAATAGCTCTTGACATAGTGTGAAAACATTTGTGACTGAAATGGGAAACATTTCTTATCATCCTAGAAATTTTGATTTTCTGACAGATTGTTCTTAATGGGATAAACGTTGTCTACCTTACTTAACCCATGTATTCTCTGAAGTGGCTTCAGAAAGTATTACTTCTTGTAGGAGATGAGTATATCCCTTGTCTCTTACACAACCTATCTGGAAGTTTTTATGGAGACCTGTAGTGAGATGGCAGTAGGACCAACACGTTAGCCCACAGAGTCTACCTTTAAGGAATAGATTTGTCAGCAATAACTTTTTTTTTTAGGTTGTGATAACAGATGACTAAGCATAAACCTATTTTTTTCTTACCTGTTTCAATTATTTTTTCAAAGTCCTAATTTTTCACTGCAGCAGGTCACTTGAATTGCAGCCTGTAAATCTGCTTCAGCCGAGCTTTGGATGGGGAGGCTGGGGAGTGTCGTAATTGTTGTGCATCCTCACTTCATAATCACCTCCAGACTGTTTGTGTTGATTTTGTGTTGTTGTGTGGGTTTTTTTTTTGTGTTCCTGATAGTTCAAGCTTGCTTCATCACTTCAGGCATGTAGGAATTTGTATGTGCACCCAGGAGCTTAGCTTAGGCTCAAACGGGATAACTTCGGTGGTAGAGGAGTGCAATAAAGTCCAACTAAGAGACATCTGTCAAGAGAGGATTTTTTTGACTTAGGGATTTTTCTCAGAAGGCCAATACATTTTTTGAATTACAAAGATGGGAAGTAAGCTTGAAGTGAAGAACTCACAGCTTTTTTGGCAGTACTCAGAAAAACGTTTCAGGAAGGGGAATGTGTTATTTACTCTATATGGCTTAAACTATATACAGCTATCAAGCTACACACCAGACCTACGTACCTGCAGCAGACTTCTCAACAATTCACTGTAGTTCCAGTGGGAAGGTTGGGAACATCTTTGAACAACAAATGGTCTGGGACCTACGTTCGCAGTCCTGATGCCACTCCTGTCTCCTGCCTTGTGTCTTCGTGTGAGCTGGCTGCTGTGTTGTGCTTGGGGTGATGGTGCAGGGAGAGGTGGGGACGGCTGCTCAGTGCCACTGATCAGGGCATCTTCCCTTGGCTGCCTACAGAGCATTCTGTGCTAGGTCGGTGATACATTTATATCATCTGGTTTGTGAAACTTTGTTGTTAGATTGTAATCGGTTTCAGTTAGCACCAGAGAGCTCTGAGCTGTATATTTTGGTGAATAGCTAACAAGGTACACATTTGCTTATATGGTTATTCCTGTTAAGATTTATTTTTGTCTACACAAAACCTGAAATCCACACATGTTTGAAAGCAGTGCAATTAATTTGAAAGGAGAAAAGTCTGTAAGGTTATATAAAAACTAAGTTAAATTAATTGTAATGGAAGTAACTGTAACAAGTAGATTATATTCATTCCCCAATATCTAAGTCCAGTATGTTCCTCTAGAAATAGTTTGTAGAACTTGAATTTTTTAAATATCTTCGAAAAACATGTTATTGCTTAGATAAGTTAACCAGGGTATAAGAGGTTTTCCAAGCAGCAGCAGCAGCAGAGCCATGAATGCAGCTCAGGAGAAGACATTCTTTGGAGTGTTTAGAATGCAATTAATTACCTTCCATACACTTTCAGATAAGCGCTTGTCATGCACTGTACTAATTGTTCCTCTTTCAAGAAAAACAACTGTTGTAATGAACATCAAAATTCTTAAAAGAATTCTAGAAAGAACATTCCTGTCCCAGGTGTTTCTCAGACTGAATGAAGATGAAGAATACCAGAGGTGTGCACGGAGAACCATGTGAGCTCATGCTGTTGCCTCCTGCCAGCTTTTACTGAAAGTATCTTGCCTGATAGGTCCTAGGGTGTGTGTTTGTCTTTTTCCTGGCTACTGGAACGGTGGGAGCTCATGGTCATCCTGTGACTGTAAGTGCCTGGTTGCCTTTCTTCTGCTCTCTCGATTTGGTTTGAGCTCTCACTTTCAATTTCAAATTCTGAATAGCCCTTCATCGCATTTTAATGGGTCTAGTTTTCAGGCTTATATTTTTCTTTTTGAGCAGCCTGTTGCTTATTTTCTCAAGCTTGCAGCAGCCCCCAGCTTTGTCATCGGTTCATCAGTGCCCTCTGGGTAGCATGGGCACCACCGGAGCGACTGGGGAGAGACTCTGCTCCATGGTAATTCATCTTGCTGCACACACAGTTCATTGTAGTCCCAGTGTGTGACTAATCCTTGACCTTTTTTCAGTTTTTTAAACTTCAGCTAAGATTTTTCACTGTGGTGCTATGTTAAATGTTGCTTTGAAATTAGTGCTGTTATATCCGCTTTGTTGAAAGAGTCAAGATACATTTTTTTTTTTTCAATTGCAAATGAGTCTTTGGCATTCCTGTGTTACAATATATTCCTTATTCCAATTTCTGTTCCACCATTATAATCCATCATTTCGCCAAAATTTACTTTTCTGTGTGATATTCTGTTGAAGTCATACTAAGAGCCTGTAGTAGTCGGGAATAGCCTGGGTCATCTATTCTTTCCCTTCACTATTTTTATAAGTAATAGCATTTCTGATTCTACATTGCCTGTCAGTAAGAAAGATTTATTTAAAAAAAAAATCTACTAGATTTATGATTTTATGTGCTAATACTTTCAGAATTCCAGTATGGCGATTATCTGCTCCTTTAATGCCTGAATTTAAAAAAATAAATTCATTTTTGGTTTTGCTTCCAAGTGAGAGTAGAGTTTTTGTGTCCTGGCTCGTGGAAGCTGAGTTGCCTTTGCCCATCTGGTACCATAGTAGCCTTGCTGAAAGAGAGGGGAAAGTTTTCACTTAACTTTGAGGTCATAACAAATTTATTTTCAGTATCTGCCTCACACTGCTTAACCATTTCACTTTTTTGTTTTAATATTAATTCTATTGCTGCAAATTTTTACTGCTTCCATTACAAAGTTTTGGCTTGTGAGCCTCTCTGTATACCTTCAATTTTGTGTACTCAGTGTGCATCCTCTGTTGGTGATAGGAGTTCCCCCTTTTCTTCTGTCTACTGTTCTCCTTTTGGAGTTGACTATTCTTTTTCTGTTTGGACTGAAATTTCTGATCCTCTTCTCTGTATGTAAAGGTCTAAATCCTTCTGAATGGTTTACCATGAGAACCTTTGTGCAGAATTAATGCAATTTTTACTCCTGATTTCCCTTTTTTTAAATGGAAGAGAGTAGATATCAGTAAATTGAGCATGTTTATTGAAATCTGTGTATTTTTTCCAATTCTAAGAAGGAAAAGACAAAAGAAGAATTTTTCACCTTTTTTTGCTGCTTCAAAAACAACATTAAAAATCTTAGCGTACCTCAGCATATCATCCTACTAAACTTTGCTTGTTGTATCCTGGCAACTGAAGATATTTTTAGATGGGTGTTTCAGTTTTCCATCGGTCTATCATTTTTATAAGTTAAAAAACTGTAAAACTGAAAACTTTTGGTGACAAACAAACCACTGCAGAATTCCAGAGGAGTGAGAACTGAGAAAATATAAATTTTTAAACGAAACACCGCACCTTCTTGCGTGCTTTCTTCTAGCAACATCCCTTCACAACCAAGGTATGCAAGAGTGAATAGGAAGAGAACTATTGAAAGTGCAAGCTCACAGTACATGGGACCAGCTGGCTGTGGCCATATGATTTACTGAAGTTTCTTGTGCCTCATTCACTTGTAAGTTAGCTCTGAGCCCCTCTGACTTGTTTGTTGGTAGATTCTTAACTCTCTTGTAACTGAACACTGGGATTTAGGCAGAGTTTAGGCTCTCTGTGTGTGTGTTGCTGAAACAAGTGAAAACTTTTAATTGCTTCTGCTGGAGACAGAGGAGGTACATAATGATTTTTAAATTATTTTTTCAAGCAGGTTGAAAATGCTCGTTATGTAAGCTTCCAGATAAATTTGACCTCATGTATTAAAAGTTGACTTCTGCAAATACAGAAGATGTGGAGGCTTTCAGATCAAAGGCAGAATGTTTGAAAGGAGATGAGAAGGCAGATTTAAACTGCAGGCGGTTTTGGAAACCTAAGGTGAGCAGTTTCTAGTGCTCTGAAATGTAGTGCCTGGTTAGACAGATTGATATGCTCACGGTTATCAGACTCTCTCATACAACTCCTGGGTGGACATCCTTTTTGGCAGGGGTTTCAGCCTGGGTGTCTCTGTAGTGGAATAAAAGCAAAACCCTAGCAGACTGAGTGAACATCTGGGCTGTGCCAGTTCAGATGGGTGTTGGCCCCTCCAGTGTTTCTTCTCATCATGATTTACTGTGTTTGGAAAGCAGTGTGGTTTTCCCTTTGTGGTTCAGGTTCTTATGATGGCAGTGGCATCGAGCACGTGGGTGTGCTTTTCCTGTACTGGAATCCAGAAACGAGGTGCACTTTTTCTCATGTTTATCAATCCTTGAGATTCTCATTGTGTACCTTGAGATCTCAAAGCAACTTTTGCTACTTTTCTTGCCTGTTTTTTTAAAATTTATTGAAAGAAGAAATTATGATCATTGCACCAATCTACCTCTGAAAAGCTCGCACTGCTAATACAAACAAAAATCAGTGTTTGATATTTTTCAAAGGATATGAAGACTTTGCTATTTTCAGCAATTGACCATTAATATCGTTATGGTCTGATAATTAAATGGATATACCTTTTGTTTTTAGCATGTACAAAAGGAGGCAGAGAAAGTGCTGAAGTAAATATGTTTACCTTTGCGAAGTTTAAGTTTTTGTTACTGTATGATCACAGATCAGGAGAGTTTAGTGAATAAAACTAAAACATGTTAAGAAGCTGCTGCTTGGCTGCTGCTGTGTTCCTGCTGCCTCATATAATGGCTTTGGAGGAAGAAAGGGTTTGTTCTGCTAGTCACAAGTGGTAAAATCTATTCAGCCTTAAAGAAAAACAGCATGAAAGCTTAATCTTCTCATCTCACATTTTGACCTAAGATTCCTCTGTAGAGTATTTTTAAGCTGTAATTTTAATGATGTTACGGCATTTCTTTAAACCTTAATTGCGTTAATACAAACATCATTTTTTTAGAAAATCTTTTTCTTAGTACTAGAAGATAGAATAGAATAAAAACAAATTGATTCTTTATTCTTTAACTAAAAAAGCCAGAAGTTTTCTCCGTTTATTTCATTACATGTCAGCATTGCATTCTAGCTGTAGCATTCACTGTTCACATTTCTCTGAATATTTGATTTTTACTCTAAGTTACTTGGATGTAGCTTGAGAGAGAAGGGGCTATTCTGATTCCTCTGGAGACTGAAAAACTACAAATGGAAGGAAGTAGCACATTTTCAGTATACGTGAAGGGATTAATGGTTTCATTAATCTTAAAGCAACACTCCCCTCGCCGTTCCTACTTGTCTCCCCTCACCTCCATTTTGAACGTGGGTCTTGCTCCATGTCAGATTCTGAAGGGGGAGATGAACAGTTGAGATGGTCCAGCTGCTGGAAAGTGAGAAACAATCTCAACATTGTCATTGCTGGAGATCTGAAGTGGAACAAAATGTGCAAAGCAAATGCAGGTTTTCCTGTCACCTCAACTGCACATTACTGTTGTGTGCATTCTGGGATTTTTTTGGGAAGTGATAGAAGATGATGACTAATCATCTGATCATACTAATTGTAACTTAGTTTGATATAGAAGACATGTTTATGCTCTTATTTCTGATTTGCCATTTTTTGTTAGAAATAGCATCTTTGTGATGGCCTCTTCTTGCTTACCTAAATGGAAGGTCTGGAATAGGGAGTATGTGTAGCAGTCAATTAAATCACATTTTTTGCATGTTAATTGGTGTATGAGAGTCTTCTTTTCATTTACTAAGCTGCAGTCCCTAGCCTAGGGTAACTGCAAGTGATTTGACTACTCAACATTTTTCTTGACTGTAGAAGTGGAGGAGTCTTTGATGGCTACTCAGTTTTATAGATTGTTTCAGAGAAAGGTCATGTTCTAATGATGCAACACCTTTTAATGACATAGGGAAGAGTAGAATGAAAACATTTCTTGTTCTGGCATTGGAATTAATAGTAGTATTAATCATTGTTGTATCCCTCTTGTTTATTATCAGCCTGAGATACTCTTTGGGTTATTAGTCATTAGAATATCATAGCACCTATGAGTTTCTTTCAAGTGTATATTTCTACCAACCCTAACCACAAGAATAAATATGTGTTAGTATGTTTGATTTTGAACTTTTGAAATGTATTATTCCTTTAGTCAGGCATACTCAATTATCAGCTTACTTTTTGCCAAGAAATATGTCAAGTAGTTCACTGTTCTTTTATACCTTTCTTTTAAAGTTATTTTATTGTGTTAAGCACTTAACGCCTTAGAAAGGGAAGTCATTGCTGTTTGTGCGTATAGATACTGGAGATTTTCTGACTAACACAACAGCAGCACCACAAAGTTCTGTGATCCGGTGCATTAAATAAAGACATCTTTCAGAGTGATCTAATTGTTGCAACACAATAAATGTCTTAGTGATTTTGTCCATATTAACTCTTGTAATGACAAACTTGGTTCTTTTATTTTTGTCTCACTTTGTATATAAATAGTTAAATTTTGTAAAATGAAGTGCAGTGACTTTGCAGATCCATGTCAGAAACTGTTTGTTGGCACATAACTTGGTATGTGTACAATTGTATAATCCGTTGTGATCAAATCAAAGGATTGTTTTGAGAAATGGAAGTGCTGTTTAGCTTTTATTAAAACTCCCAGTTTTAAGTTTTTCAGCAGTTGCTGAAATGAACAGTTCAGTACCATATGGAATATGCGTTCATAATTTTAAAAAGTATAAGAATTCAGAAGAAAAGAGTTTTAAACTTTGAGCACTTTAGAAGTATTCTAGGGAAATACTGCTTGCGCTGCCAGTTAGAAAGGAGAGTAAGATTTATTGAAGAACAGTTTTAGTAAACCTTTCTGTTACACTTGGTCTGTATCAGTGGTTGGAGAGAAATACTCAGCACAAATCCATTTAATGGTTCCTTTTTCTCCTTTCCCATCATTGTCTATATAAAAGTGAAAATGATCTCCTAAATGCCTTTCCTTTTTTGAAATACAGGGAGTCATAAGTATCTGTCTAAATATAAAACCCAAGCTCATCATGTAAACGTATTGCAGAAAATTGCAGTTCTAGCGAGTTGGCAAGTCTTTTGTTCCTGACTTGTACAATCAGTGTGTTAGGCACTGAGATTTTAATCTTAGTTTAGCTCTGCAACTTTCATGGTACAATTTAATTTGTTTTATTGGAAATAATAGTATGTTGTTTATTAAAAAATATATAGTGTAATCTAAGCCTTAAACCCAATCACAGACTCTAATGAAACTCTGATTCAGATATAATCTTCTGTCCTAAATGTAATGAAAAAAGCCCAAAGCCAACATCATCCAGGAATGTGGTTGCCGTAGTGCAGTTTGCTCTTAGGTGTGGGTTCTTGCATCTGTTGCTGTTTCTTTGATCTGAAGGATAATTTAAATTGGAGCAATAGTGTGATGAACTGCCAGTCTTGTGCTCTTTGTACATGATGTGGTTAACAGTATTGAGTAGTAGTTAATAGAGCTTTTCCTTATTTCTTCTTTATTTGTTTTTTTCCTGCTGTGGTTTTGGGAGGTGTAGTATGTACGCTGTTGTGTGTGTGAAGAGAGCTGTTCTGTCACATACTGACACATACCTACCTGTTGTTACAGCTGTAACAGCCATGTTCTGTTCTCTGCATCTGTTGTGCTACCCGACAAAGTGATCTCTTTCAAAACCAGCACTCTTTTAACAGATTTAGAAAGAAAATATTGCATACATGTAGCAACAAATGTAGATGTCCAAGATTGCGCTTATCAAGCTGTAATAGGGCTTAAGGAATTAACAAATTACTTTTGACTTCGTGGTTTTTGAAGTATCTTGGTTGGACATTTGCATGATAGTTAAAATCAAAGCAGCAGCCCACCAACCGGAAGAAAAAAACACCTCAGGACAACAAAACCCATCAACCGCGCCCCCCCCCCCAGCTTCTAGTTTAAGCCATCACTTGAAAAATTCTAGATTGGATTGATCTTGATATTTGTCTGACATGCTTTAAAAATTCATGGAGAAGCAAGTAGGACAGTGTGGGAGAAGTGCTGGTTTTGTCTTTTGGGTAGCAGCCTGGCCATGCCCTTGTGTTCACAACTGTTGTGGTAAAAGCCGTGCTTAGTACAAGGGATGGAGGCTGTGCAAGCTTGTCTGTACACTTTAGCTTCCTGCTTTTTAATATCTGATTTAAAAAAAGAAAAAAGCTGGAAAGATGATTTATTCAAAACAAAATCATCTTGGTGTTATGTTAGGAGTGGCTAGGGAGCCTTTCCCTGTAAGTGAGGGGCGGTTTGAGGATTGCTGGGCCGTGGCTTCCTTGCGGCTCTGGCCTGTTCTGGTGCCCAAGCGGCCTGGAGCTGGCCTTCAGCTTGCCAGCGGTTGGCATGGATTGGGAAGGGCTGAAATAGCTGTCACTGTGGAGAAGCAGGCCTCAGGCTGAAGCAGAGACCCCCTGCTACACAGACTGTGAGGGAAAGCAGCATCCATACACCTTCCCTTGTAGTCAAGCTGCATCCTAAGCCCCCAGGGAAGGCAGGATGAATGGTTGGGTCAAATAGTTTTTTTGAGAGGAAACTGTTTTTTTCAATTCTGCAGATGATGTGAACTAGGCTTCGAAGTCTGGTTATTTTGCTTCTTTTGATATTTTCCTTCTCTTTTTACACTGTGCGTAGAAAGGTGAAGTTTGTGTGTGGCTGCTGCTTCAGTGGTTCAGCATCTGTCAGTAGGAGTGAGGATTTGGCTCTCCTGCAACCTTATATCCATTGTACTTAATCAAAGTTCAGCAAGTTCATGGAGTTGAGAGGTAATGGTCCCGGCAGGGGGATACTGAATCTTCTGGAAGTTTAGTCATACCCATCAGGTGGAAGCACTGGATGTGTGCTCTCCGCCACACAAAAATGGAGACAGCCTTTCTCTCTGTCTAAGATTTGGTAACTTTTATTTGGCAAGACTGTGTCTTATTCCATGAAGAATGACTTTTGAGTCTGAACTCTGCAGCCTGACAGGAGGATTGAAGTGCTCCGCGATAGTACAGATATGATAATCCTTGCTCCTGTTCTGAGCAATTTCATGAAGAAATACAAAACAAGTGTGTGAAATGGAGTACCAAATCGATTTGTGTTTCTCAGAGACTGCTGCTGCTGAATTCTGGGTAAAAGTAATGTAATGTTTGGAGAGACTTAAAATTTCCAGTGATTGCAAGTTTATAGGCAGGGGGGGAAAGACCGCAAAAGAAAACTAGAAAGCGGTAATGCTTTTTTATAGCTAACATGACTGAAGAGTTGATTGTAACTTCTTTTCTGCTGACGTTTTACCCTACTGCAATAATGGAGCCCTGTCTTAGGCAGCGTCTATAGCAAATACACTGCGCTTGCTTTCACAGCAGAACAGAGTTAAAACTAAACAGAAATAAAGAAAAGTTAGAAAGAAATAAGATGTTACACTTGATGATTGGTAACACCCTAGGTCCTAAGTCCAAGGCAAATGTGTTTGTCTTGGTTATATTAAGAGACTGCAAGTATTGTCACCCTGAGTTACTGAGTGTTGCATACTCCAAGTCTAAACTGTGGACTTGATCAATTGTGTTAATGAGGAAAACCATTCCATATTTGAATGGCAAAATTCACTGTCATTCCTCTTTCTGATGCACTGTCTTTTCAGCAAAAGTTATAACTGAAATATAGTAAATTCTTACATCTTAAGCTTGTCAGTATCTTCATTTAGAAAACATTTTTCATAGAGATTCAGCTAAGAATATCAGTTAATCAGAAGACAAAATCTGCTCCTTTTTAAAAAAAACAAAAACCAAAGCATTTATGTAAAAGAAGAACTTGCAGTGTATTAGCTGTATTGTTCCTGATTGTATATCAAAATGTTTGAATTTTCTGTGCTTCTAAGAAGTAGTTTTTGTTCTAAGTCATTATATAATTCAGCAAGCCATCTGGCATGTGCATGTGCAAAAGGAAGGCAAAATTTAGGCTTTTAACTAATAATAACAGAAAACCCCAAATGTTGCAGCTGAGCCTACGGTTTATCAAATTTTAGTAAACTCATGTGACTAACTTCTAATGCTCGTTACGCAGCATTTTAGAGGTTGATTATCACTCTTGTTTTCTGTTTAATGCTGTTTTTATCACCATTTTCTTCCATGTTTATGGAAGGAAACCTGAAAGTAGAGGGCCTTATCCATGTTGGCAACAGGAGGTAGCTGCTTCTAGTTACGATGAAGCGTATGCCGGCTGCTGTTTCAACTTGTTACCAACTTGAGTTGGACTGCGGAATCTGTTTAATGTCTAACAGTAACACAAAAACCTATGTCCAAATCATGTGTGCCTACTGTGTCTGCATTTGGCTTACTTGATGGTATAGTTCAGCTTTAGAAGTAGATTTATGGAGGTAGATACTAGTTGAGCGGATTTTGATGCATGGGGTTTTCTGAGTGAGAAGGTCAGCATGGGGACCTGCTTTGTGCTCCCAGCTCACCTTAAAATGCTCAGCCCCGTGCCTTGCTCTGGTGTGAGGAGCTAAATCTAGATGTCAGCAGAGTCCTGTTCAACCGTGTCTGCTGGTGTGACAGTGCTTCTGCCGGCGCAGCCTGTGACCTCAGCTTTCAGCTTTCTATTTCCTGAGCAGTTAGAGAGGAGTCATTGCCCCTGCCAGAGCTGTGTTCTTTGTGGCACAGATGGAGGTCTGTTCATAGAATCATAGAATGGCCTGGGTTGGAAGGGACCCCAAGGATCATTAAGTTCCGACCCCCCTGCCACAGGCAGGGCCACCAACCTCCAGATCTGATACTAGATCAGGTTGCCCAGGGCCCCATCCAACCTGGCCTTTTGACTGTCTTTTGGCAGTCTCCAGCTGCTGGTGGGGTAAACTCATCATGAATAAAACAGATGAAGCCAAAGAATGAGAGTTAAATGCCAACCTGCTGCTTGTAAATTGTCAGGTATCTTCTAGTACAAAAGACGAAAATGGGAGCTGAGCAAGGAGAATAGCTTGAAAAATGTGGGAAACCATTTGGCACTGAAAATAATGAAAATCGATTGTCTGCCAGCCATTGCTTATTTGCTTCTTACAGTGAATGAATTGGAGCACTCCATGATGAGGAGTGGATGTTTTTATGTAGCCATTCAAATGCAGGGTCACAGCAGAGACAAGCATGGACAAGCAGAGACAATGCATTAGGATTTTGGGTGAGGGCAGCGTGGTAGTGGGCTGTGGGAGTGGTGCAGGTGGGAGGAGGCTGTGAGCTGAGGTGATGGAAGCAGCCCCTCGTGTCAGAACTGCTGCTGCTTGCAGAAACCCCTGGCACAGACATGTTCAAGTCTGGTGGTGACCACTGGGGCAGGAGACATAGGGAGAGGAGAGGTGAGGATTAGACACTCCGGAAGGTGCTTCTAGAGACACATGGAGGGAGAGACTTAGGTGACAGAGACCTCAGAGCAACCACCTCTCTAAGGTACCAGAGCTCCCTCCTGGGCTGTGCCACTTCTGCTGAACAGCAAGTTGTGTAATTGTGAAGTTCTGCCTACATCTGTGATTAAATGTTTCAGGATGTGAGCCCGTTGGGTCTCCGCACTGTTAGTTGGTCTGAAACTGCGACTGTCAGGAGAGGGAGCCCGAGGAAGCCTTGACACCCATCTCTTTTGACGTGTTTTGTTCAGTAAAACTAAGGAAGTGTCCTAAGAGAAAATATAGTTTAATTATCTATGCAGTGTGCAGTGTTTCATACTAATGGCGCTTTCTTGCATGGTTTTTAATCATCATCTCTTACTTTTTATTTGTACATCTGCCAAAGTCATACACCCATCTTCTACTGTGCATTTTAAGTGTATAGGGAGGGAACTTAGTTTCCCATTTGTTTCCTCCTCCTCTCATTCCTCCTCTTTGTTTGGAAATTTTGACCTATCCTATTTGTTTCCATGCTGCTTTGCAGCATCAAAATACTTCTGCTTCTCAAAATCATGCAAGTAGGGGCAAGAGATAGAGGTGCAACTGGAAATATTACCCTTGTATGTGTGCTAGACAGCAATATTTGTGCTCTTTAGCTAGCAGATCTTTTTACATCAACATACTGTGTTGGTACCAATAGTACTGGCCATGCAGAAGTGAAAGATTAAAAAAATGGAAAAAAAGCAAATGCTGAAAGAAAATGTTTTCATAGTAAGAAGTGTTATTGTACCAGCTTGAAGTACATCCCTCTTTAAATTCTTCCCCTGGACAATTCCTGTTGTACTAATGAGCTGCTGTGCTCAGGCAAGGGCTTTATGCTTTTGTAGACTCCAACAATGTGCGTTTATAGGATAAGCACAGGAGCGAAGGAATAGCACAGCTTTGTGAGCTATTAAAGGTGTGTGTAAGACTCATTAGTAGTACCTGCACAGCACAACAGAAGCCCTGTGACAATACTGAGGATGTAAGCCCTGCTACAGTTACTATTTTGTATAATGGATACAGTCATTACTTGATAGCACAGCTCAGTAGCTGTCACAAGCCATTTTTCCTGTTAAGCAGACTCTAATTTTTCTCTTCTGTAGTTCATTCTTCAGTGCATTAATGTACTGACCATAATGACAGTGACTTTGAGTTAATCAGCTTTATATTGTATGTCGAAAGGAAACAAAAGAAGTAAAATAATCAAAATAAAAATAATAATTAAAAAAATAAACAGAGATAGCAGATCAGGTTTTCTGTTTTCTCTCTGGTTGTTTTGACCACTTCTTGGTGTTTAACAGAAGTTAAGGCTGTTTTGGAGGCAGTCACTTTCTCCTGCCTAGTGGAGCACTGCAGTCTTTGCAGAATGATGATGGGTTATGTCTTCTCCTAAGCAGTCTGCACATATTTCAGTGGAACATCTTGCTATAAAATACTTGCTGCAAAGGCAGCTGTTGCTTCAAATGTCTGCTGTGTGTTGTATCCCCCCAGATGCCTGAGTAGGTACGGCTTTTGTTCCCGAGACTTCTCGGGAAAAGAGTCATAGGCCAAGAATCTCCGTGTTCTTTGGCTCCATGGTATTCTGCTTCTACCATCACCTGAATGGATCTCGGAAACCCTCGTGGGCCATCTATGGACCTGATGTTACTTTTGTAAAATGCAATGGAAAATAAATTAATTAAAATAGTCCTCCCACAGTTGCAAACTACTTCCAAAATCTAGAAATGCTCCAGGTAAATCCCCAATCTGTTAAAAAGTGAAAAGAATCTCTTTCCTCTCTCCTTTCTAACAGCAAGGTTGTGCACACACAAAATAAATGTAAGTTCAGGGTCAGAGTGTTTTGCACAGATGTACTCATACTATTTGCTTGTTCTGGTGAGTTTTGCTTTCTGGGTGGTAGCGAGGAGAGAACAACTTCAACCTGTAGGAAACAGTGGTAACATCTATGGATTTCAATCTTTCCTGCCCATTTTATTAGTTTCCCTTGCATCTTCAGCACTTAAAACTTCCCTCTGTGAAGCCAATAACTCTTGTGGTTCTAAATGTTGTTCAATGCTAAGTTTGCTAAACATTTCTCAGCACTTTTATGCCTTGCAGTCCCACCCAAGTGCAGACCAGGAGTTGTGAAACAGGAAGGTTCTTGCATGACCTCTTCTGTCTTTCATTGATGCAAAAGTAACTCAGGCTGGTGGGAGTTGCTTTGATCACTTGATGACAGGCGAGATGAAAGTGATCTGATCAGTCCTGGCTGATGGCTTCAGTCAGTCACACTGCATTTCTTGTATCGTGAGGCTTGCGAGATGACAGCGTAAGGTGGTGAATCATGTATCCTTGTCCCAAAAGAGCTCATGAGATGTGGATGAGTCTGGTGTCCCCCTGCCCTGAAAAAAAAAAAACAACCCTAAGAAGTCTTGTTTCTTTTTTTTATACAGAATGCATCAAACTCTAAGACAAAGAAAAAGGCAACTAAAACTCAAGAAGCCAAAAAAATCTTGAAGAAGAAATTAAAAGTCAACACAAAAATAGTCTTTACTGAAGATGGAGAGGTAAGATAATTCAGAATAACTCCATTTTGGTGGGAACTGAATTTGTAGCTTCTGTAAAGACAAAAATACTTACAGTCTATGGATGTATATATATAAAAAATGCTTTTCAGAAGTGTGTGGTTTTCATTATTAGTTTAAGTTTTGCAAAACTGTTCAGCTTCCATTTATATTCAATTCCACTGACGAAAAGAGGGATGCTGAATACTAGCCTCGTTTCACATTTGTGTGTGTTCAGGTATTTGGAAAAGAATGGTTACTATGTGTACCTGTCTGTACTTCTTTTCTGCCTATTATCTTCAAGTTCAGATGGAATGAAGAACCCATTTTTCCCTTACAGAAATGTGATACTGTTTTCCTATAGGTAACTGCCAAAGCTTCCCCAAGTATTGAGTTAACGTACAGGGCTTAGAGGGAGTCTCTGGTTTTCTTTCCAACATTCACTATTTCTAGATTGATAATGTTGTTTGAAAACCTAAGAGAGTACCAAATTTCCACCTACTGGTGCTGATGTAAAATTGCATTGAAATTTGCCAGTGATATAATTGGATCTGTTCCTAGCCCCTGGAAGAATGTGTTGATTTGATACAGAAAGGAGTAACTGTGGATTGCTGGTCACTGTTGGGTTTCATTGTGGGGATAACCTCAGGAGGAAGTCTCCATGCTCCATAAGCTTTTCTAACATTTGATTTCACAGCTTCAAATGTGTAGATTGTTTTTCCATTTCCAGCGCTGAGAAAGATGTAGTGTTTTTTTTTACTCTAGATTAATTTCAGTAAGGTATAAACTGAAAGAGAGGTCACCTTTACAAGTACCTCATTTGCTTTTGTGACCAAATAAAATAGTTTTATGTTGCATGTGTTGGGATTACAGCCATATAAATAATGCCACGAGACAAAATTTAAAAAGTTTTAGAGATTGCCCCATTGACTGGAAACGATACAGTCAGATATTTTTTGATATTCAAAAGTAGTTATCTGTTATCTCTTCTTAAATTACATGTGCAAATGCTTAACGTGTTCATCCAGTGAAATGAAAAGAATGTAGAGCACAAGAAGCACAATTAGCACAAGAGTTATGGTTAGAAAAGTAGCACGATGGAGAAGGGACTTATGTAATGAAACAAACTTTACATATATGGGTGTTGTTCCTACTTTTTTACTGGGCTGTGTAAAGCTGTACTTTGAAGTGTTACTGCTCTCCTCCACACGCTTCTCTTTGATAAAAATAAATTTCCTCTAAGAAATGTATCTTCTTAGCACTAATTATAAAAACTCCATTTTATGAGAGGAAGTGAAAACAGTAGATTGAGATTATCTTGATCCAGGTAAACACCCTGTGCATTAGGGAGTCCTAAACATGCTTTCACATTTGTTTTTGTTTTTACAAACTATCTGAAAGGCATTCTTTATTTTCTGTCATTTAGTTTCTTTCTAAGAGTTTCTACTGTGTAAATCCATAAGCAAGAATGATTTTTGCAAAGATGTGTGCACATACCGTTAGGTATATGCTCATATGTTGTAAGATAAGTGGGGATGTTTTTTGGTGAATATGTAGGCTTTAGAGTTTCAGATGCTTAAGTGACATTGTATTTGTTCAGCATGTCATCCACAAGTCAAGCTCTAACCTTAAAACATTTCCCATCGAGTTTTCATGCAATAACCAGTGTAAACCTCCACATCTGACCTCCTTGCTTCCCTCAAAACGTAGATCTAGAATCATGGTTTTTCCATGTACTCTGTGATGAAGTCTTATCTCATTTTTCCTCTCCATTAATATGTTGGAATATTGATTGTTTACTTGAAAACATACTATTTAAATTTACTGGTGTTCTGTCCTGCTGCGTGTATTTTGGAGAGTCATTTCTTGAAAGCAAATACAAATTTTCTCCCAAAATGGCTAACAGGGTTATAAATTATTTGTGCCATTAGGCAAATTGTGAAAAACGGGAAAAATTCAAGTAAACTGATTAACTGGTTACATGGTGTAATGAGGACTTCATGTTCAAATACCTACTTTTGACTGAATGCGATCCTGACTAAGCTTTCTGAGTTTGTATTGTACAAAGTTTTTGGTTTATTTTCTTTACAAATAATCTTTTTATTTAGTTTATTTTTACAGAAAAATAATGTATTAGATTACTTAAGACATTAGAGCTTCAACGTGAAAAAACTTGTCTAACTGTTGTTTTTCTTGTCGTGTATCATTCAGTTAGTGCAGCAGTGGCCGCCTGTGCAAAAATCCAGTTTGGCAAAAGCAGATGAGGAGGATGATGCTAGTGGTATCAACTTAGATAAAGTGA
Organism: Penelope pileata; assembly: GCA_013396635.1. Lineage (NCBI taxonomy): Eukaryota > Metazoa > Chordata > Aves > Galliformes > Cracidae > Penelope > Penelope pileata. The sequence goes on from WBMW01005298.1 coordinate 69,301, forward strand.
AAGAGATACTGCGGGAAGAGGACAAATTTGACAAAGAAGAATACAGGAAGAAAATTAAGGAAAAACACAGGGTAAGTTGATTTCTTCCTCAGTTGCTGAAGTGTAGTTGATACTGTGATGTGGATTGCTCAGTGAGTGTACTTGCCTATATTATGAAGTAGGTGCAGTACAGGTTCATTAAATTCATCAGTATTTTCAGGGCTACATAGGACGCAGAAGGACTGTTCTCACATTTTAAGTAGCTGGATAACACAAAGCTTTATACAACAGCTGTTGGTTAACAGTGCATCTTTGTTTACAGCTTTAAAATCTGATAAGAGTTTAGTGGGAGTGTTATTAGGGTGATATGTTGGGAGGGGAAAGGAAGATTGTTTTTTATCCATAAAAGTGTTTAGGGAAAAGGGAAATTGAAAAAGTCTCTGAAATGTCTGTAGACTATCATGAGCTCAAAATTCAATAATACATTTCAGATAGGCAAAAGTGCTAGCTTTTTGCATCAACGTTATTAAGACTATTGTTTTTTTCATAGTTTATTCAAATAGTGTTGTATAATTTTTGGCTTTAATTCGGAAACTTTAGTAACTGCAGTCAGACGTTTAAAAAAGCTCAGGCATTTAAAAACCTTTAAATTGCATACCTTATTTTTGCAAACTGCCTCTGGATTCTTTGTCAGTGACCACACTGCCGTTTTCTGACTTTGTCACAGAGCAGTTGTATGGAAGACAACTTAGTCTTTAGCGTTCAGTAATCATTCTGTTAGTTATTGTGAAAAAGGTATGGATTTCTGCACATAATGTATAAATGCAACATCATGGGTCTATATCTTACTGCTGGCCTACTTTCTACTCAAAGCTTCTCATTTCCAAAGCATTAAAAAGTGTTGTTTTATTGCCTTGCTTTGCAAATGCAGACTTTATCTAGTTTGCCTTTATCCACTAATTGCTAGGGATTGATGCTGGATGTTCTGGCCTCCATTAAGGCTTGTTTTTGAACGAAACTGTTCAGAGAGGATTTACAAAATCTTCAAATTACGCTTGGGCACTGAAGTATTCCAGCTAAAGTCAAAGCATACTTCACACATTTAATTTGAAAGTCTACCCCTATAGTCCTGTTACAATCATTTGAGATCTAGGAAAATCACACCTTATTTTTCATTAGTGCAGTTTTGCATTTAAGAATAGCTGCAAAAAACTCATGTATTCTCCATAATATAGATGAAATCATAGTCAATTTTACAGGAAAACAATGATATTAGATTTTAAAGATGCTGCTTAAAAAACAAGAAAGGAGAGACTGATTTACGACCTTACAGTCAATCTGTCAAATTCGTATACTTTGAGTGATGCTATTTTATGTTTGATGCTAGACTCTAATGATTAAATACTTCATCAGCTGGTCTGTTAGCACATCTTTGTCTTTAATGGTGCCAAGGAGAGCAAATAACATTGATCAGATATTCACTTGCATTTACAAAAACAATATTTCACCTGTGGAAATGCAATGAAGAGGGAATGCCTCATTTTGAAAGCCAGACAAAACAAAAAGAACAAAATATGCCACATCATAAATATAGGGTTGTTTTTTTTTGTAATTATGGAAAGTATCAAGTGTCTTGTGACTTGCCTTACCACGTAAATGTTTTGCACGTTACACCTAGGTATTATTCTGTAGGAAAATAAAGGATTTTTTTTTAAAAAGTTGTATGACAAAAAGAATAAATATATATTTAAATGACATCTGATTGAAGGACTGTGAATGTGTCTGTAGTTTTAAGAGCTGCCTTACTGCATTCAAACATTCCTTGCACATTCGGATTTTTTACTTCTGGCTTAACAGTTAGAGGTGAAAAATGTTCCTAATGGTAAATCCTTTATACATGACATAGCGTTCAGTTTCCTCATTGTCATTTAATTTTTGAAGTGGTCTTACAAAATGTTTAGTATCCTTGTTCACTTTACCATATTTGAAGGAGAAGAAATTGAAAGGGACAGGAAAGCTGATAGATGGAGTTCAGGATTCCCTTTGGTAGACCCCCATTTGCTTCCCCTGTGTCTCACCAACCTTGTCATTGGAGATGATCTTCCACCCTCACTTCAGAAAGCATTCAAGTTTGAGATGCCAATTAATTTTAGACAGAAATTAATAGAGGTTACGTAAGGTAAAGTGGTACAGACTGAATATATTTTTGTTACCGTACTTTATTACTAAGGCATGCTTTATGTCTGCGTTTCCTGACCGCGAGCTGTTGCTGCTGAGGAAATAATTGTAAAGTTGTAATAGTTGGGAAAATATGTCCAGTCCTGTTGTTTTGTTTGATGCAAGCAGAGGCAAGCAGCATCTCCTTTCTCTTGGGTCACGTTAAGCTGGTCAGGTGATAGGAAGATCCACTCTTCCAGGGACCCATGAAGAGGCTACATTGTTGTTATGTGGAACAGATATTATTCAAATTTTTCTGAACAGAAACCATATAATTGGTTAAACTGACAATACGTGGAGAAGGTCTATGGTGTAATTTAGATATCGTAGTTAAATGAGTATCATAGGTAATATTTTGGGGTATCCAGTTTACTTCTTGCGCTGACGCAGGTTGTCAGCCCTGGATTACCTAAAGAACATTAGGGAGCAGGCAGGGTGTTTGAAGGGTGTTTAACACTGGGTCAAGCAAAATCTCATTATTTAAAACGGGAACTGCCTGACAATAAACAGAAATTACATAGCCACTCTCACATTGCCTTTAGAAAGTTACTCTTGTTAACATTATTCCATCCTGTGTTTTCACTCTAAACAAATAAATAGTTGTTTTCCACTACAAGTGCTTTTTTCTTTCTGACGGATTTCTTCCATCTTTCCAATTCCTTCCACTTTGCTCAAGATTTTGCTGTTTTTTCATAGAGAAAATACAGTTGTCAGTCACACATCTTCATCCTTTCCAAAACATTCCCCTACTGGCATTCAGCAGTCCCTTGAATACAGTCTTAAATCCATCACTTGTGACTGTCATTTGTTCTCTTAAAATCCACTGTACTTCACTGGCAGCCGAAACATGTCACAGCATGGCATGTTCTCTCGCACCTGAATTTCCTTTCTGCAATCACCATTATTGTTGTATTTCCATCCTTGTTTTGATTTCCATTCTACAATCAGAGTGCGACAGCTCCTGCCCTTGTCCCATTGACATCTTTCCTACCAGCAAAAATGGCAGCCCTGTTTCTTGGCCTCCTACCTTGGTTACTGGCTTCTGCTACAACCCTCTTTCTCTTTCCCAGCTTTCTTGAAAGACCCGTAGCTAAAACTTTCTGCTCCGCATTTGCTTCAGATTTGTTCAAGATCTTTGCTTAACTTCCGTGTCAATTTAGCTTCTTTTCCTTCACTTTCAATGAATTTCATGTGTTTGCCTTGATTTCGTCTTTCCTTCTCTTAATTCCTTTCTTCCCACTACATCTGAGGGTAGTTGTAATTTCTTGTTTTGTATATTTGGCAGTTTCTATTTCTTTCTTTAAATCCATTTTTTGAAACGTTTAATCTATTAGAAGTATTATTTAGGGAGGTTGGAAGACCACCAGATCAGAAATGCATTTTAGTTTTGTAGAAGCCACAGTAGTGCAGCAGTGTGCTCCCCAGCCAGGTGCCTCCGTAATCAAACAGCCCTCTGAAATGGAACGCCTGCGTTGGCTTTAAAAGGGTGGCTGAGAATAACAAAACAAGTCATGGAAGGCTGTGCAAATATTGATTTGTTTCAACAAGTTTTGTCTCCTGCATGTGGGTTCATATTTTGATTTAGATTGTGAGTGGACTTATGAAAACATTTCTTTTTCATGTTAAAAAAAATGTCATTGTATAGATCTTCTTCCATTGAATATCCTTCTTTTTATGGTTTCTTTGGAATAATCTTGACGACAAAATGTCTTGGGGAAAAAACTGGAATGTCTTAAAATCAAGACTTCCATGAAATACCTTCTTTCGTTATTATTTTTGTGATGCATATTGCCTGTCAGCTTAATAAGAACTTTCCTCGCAAAATCACTTCTGATGAATAGCAGACCTATTCAGAAAGTATCCACAGGCCATTGCTTTTAAATCCATTTGTGAATGTCATTTAAATGAGCAGAGTTTTCAGTATGATCAGAAACATGTTTTGGTGCATTCATGAGATGCTTGGATTAGATGAGATGTGTGTTGCAGTGCCTTAAGGCGTGTGGAAACTTGCAAAGCATCCACGCTATAATTAGGTTTCCTCATATTCTGTTATCCTCTGCTTCCTTTGCAAATGGGGAAAAATAATTGAAAATGTGATGGGTAAAAATAAATAAAAATCTGAGATATAATTGTAACGTAATTAATGCTTTATTGAAGTTTTGGAAGCAGAGCAAATTTTAGCAGTTGACCACAAGGGAAAGGGCAGTGGCACTGATGGAGACGATGTGAAAAGAATTCTGCATTAATGGGAATTTAATGACAACTCAGTGAGAGGTATGAATTTGAGCTCTTTTGAAATGTGTAGAACGTTATAAACAACAATAAAGGGAGAAGCGAATAAAGTATTCAAAGCATGTTTTTGCACTCCATTTTTCAAGTTTTCGACTGAAAATGCACTGTTGTTAGGATGAAAACAGCAGCAGAGAGGGAATAATCTTGCTTTTTAATAACCTCTTTTTCTATTAATTGGGTGCTGAAGGAAAAATGAAAAGGAGCCTCATTTTTTCTTCACTTTCCAGCAAGTAAAATATGTTGTGAGCTTGGGATGATCAATGTGAGAAGATGGCTAAGAGTCACCGTTTCCCTGATTGGGGTGGTATTAGTTGGAAACAAGCTGAGGCCGTCCTCAGGGGCCTGATGAATCGGGTGTGCCTCATGGAAAGATTTGTATGGAATAAAAAGCCTGCAATTTCAGGAGGAGTGTACTTATCCCAGTGAATGTATTGAGTAACTTTCTGGTTAAATTTATTCCTGAAAAATGGAAGATTGCAGACTGGTAATGAAATCGAAACCTCATGTGTGATCATGCTGCCTGGAATTTTTTGAACTTGAAAATGAGATATAAGTTTACTTCTGGACAGGAATATATATATTTTATATAATTTAATTAGCCACAGGTTAGAATTAAACTGTGAATTCATTTTTAAAAGCAGTAATGCTGCTGATTTTAATGAGCAGGAGAATGATTAGATCAATCAGTTGAGATGTCAGCTGGGAAAAAATTGTGCTTACAGTGGTTATTCTTCCACTGTGTGTTCCATGCCATACTGTGCCCCTTGGGGTTTACCTCCAGCCTCATGCTGCTGCCAAGCCCAGGTAGAAAAGCTCCCGGGGAGGATTCCTTGCACCTTGCTCCTTTTCTGGCTGACCTTTTGCAGCCCCCTCCAGCTGCAGCTGCAGGCTCTGTCTCACTCCCATTTGCTTTTGAAAAATAATTTCTGTTAATGACAGAGAATTTGTGGTTTGGTTTGTAACTTTATAAAATAATACTGAAAGTGCTTGTGGCATGTGTCACTGAGTACTGTGTATAATGGTTCAAGAAACAGAACAGACCCTCCAGGCATTTTCTTTTTCTCAAATTTCTACTCACGATAAACAAAAAAATTATGTCCAATCGATAGAGAAAAACAGCTGTTGGGCAACACGAACCATTCAATATGCTGGAAAATAAAAGAACCCATGAAAAATGGGTTGGCGAACAAGGCCAACAGCATCCTGGCCTGCGTCAGCAATAGTGCAGCCAGCAGAGCAGGGAGGTGATCGTCCCCCTGTGCTCAGCTCTGGTGAGGCCGCATCTCAGTGCTGTGTTCAGCTTTGGGCCCCTCACTGCAAGAAGGACATCGAGGCCCCAGAGCGTGTCCAGAGGAGGGCAACGAAGCTGTGAGGGGTCTGGAGCACAGCGCTATGGGGAGAGGCTGAGGGAGCTGGGATTGTTCAGTCTGGAGAAGAGGAGGCTCAGGGGAGACCTTATCACTCTCTACAACTGCCTGAAAGGAGGCTGTGGTGAGGTGGGGGTCGGCCTCTGCTCCTGGGTAGCTAATGGTGGGATGAAAGGGAATGGCCTCATGTTATGCCAGGGGAGATTCAGATTGGATATTAGAAAGAACTTCTCCAAGACAGTGGTCAGGGACTGGAATGAGAGTCCAGGGAGGTGGTGGAGTCACCATCCCTGGAGTTGTTCAAGGTACGTCTGGATGTGGCACTGAGGGACATGGTTTAGTGAGTAATCTTGGTGGCAGGTGGACGGTTGGACTAGATGATCTAGGAGGTCTTTTGCAACCTTGATGATTCTATGAAAATAGTATTTGGAGGGGAAAATCAGTCAGTAAATTAGTTCTGAAGAGAGACTGTATTTAAAAGGAAATAATCTCAGTGATCATTGTCACTTATCACATAAAGCCCTTCCCGGTGAGGGGCAGCGCGTCAGGTTGCGGTGCAGTTGTTGTGTTGGTTTGGCGGTGCGGGGGACTGTTCTGTTCCTGCAAGGAGCGTGCTGATGTAGGAGCAGAATGTAGAGGATAGAGTGCAGCAGCTGAGAGGAGCTCAATGAGAAGCATTAGAGATGGAGAGGTGTAAAAATGAACCAGGAGAGTATTACTTCATTAGAAAGCCTGTCTGAGCACTTCCATTGCTGCTGTAGGCAGGCATTGCTGCTGTTACATCCCAGGCGCAGAGCTATTAAGATAAGGAGGATGGGTGCTGTTGAGTGAGCTGACAGCCATCCTTCTCCAGTCTGAGCACCAGAATCCATTTGGCCTCACCATGCTCATTGCTTGCTTTTTCCTTTTTTCTTTTCACTTCAAAAGCTGGATGGGCTGCACTTAAAACTTGAAGTATCCTTGGATGTTTACTGGGAGTTTTCCAGCAAAATCAGAGTTCTTGGCCTCACCTCAGTGGTGTGACAGAGAAGAAAGTGAAATAACAGAGTAGGTGGTTTGTGTACGCCCCGATCAGATGAGTGCCAGTGCCACTCAGAAGGGGGAGAGCAGGAGCAGGCAGCTGCAAGATGGGGAGAAAGTGCAGCTCAAACTTGACTTTGGCTGAGGTGGGGTTGCAGCCCGTGCTTTTAGGGAAGAATGTGATGGCACAGCTGCACAGTGTTGGAAGCTTCACCCTTCTGCTCGGCATGTGGGTGCTGCTGTGCTGGTGTGTGCGAGCAGCGCGGAGCTCCACGGGCCTCCTGCCTCCCTCTGGCTGTGGGGTGCGTGGCCTGCTGCTTCCCAAGGAGGGGCTGTGGTAAGGCACCTCAGCCTGTGGCCTGTCTGGAGAGTGGATTTCTGGTCTCAACTGATATAACTCCTGCAAAACAGAAAGCAGCCATAGAATTAGACAATGTGCATCCTGGACAGACTTCTCCCTCTACTTCTCTATAAAATGCTAATATGTCTTGCAGTGCAATTTTCATTGACTCATGATTGAATCATAGAATCATCAAGGTTGGAAAAGACCTCCAAGATCATCTAGTTCAACCATCCGCTTACCACCAAGATTACCCACTAACCCATGTCCCTCAGTGCCACATCCAGACGTACCTTGAACAACTCCAGGGATGGTGACTCCACCACCTCCCTGGGCAGCCTGTGTCAGTACTTGACCACTCTCTTGGAGAAGTTTTTCCTAATATCCAATCTGAACCTCCCCTGGCATAACATGAGGCCATTCCCTCTTGTCCTGTCACAAGCTATCCTATCGAAGAGGCCGACCCCCACCTCACCACAGCCTCCTTTCAGGCAGTTGTAGAGAGCGATGAGGTCTCCCCTGAGCCTCCGCTTCTCCAGACTGAACAATCCCAGCTCCCTCAGCCTCTCCCCATAGCACTGTGCTCCAGCCCCCTCACAGCTTCGTTGCCCTCCTCTGNCCATGGCCTCGATGTCCTTCTTGCAGTGAGGGGCCCAAAGCTGAACACAGCACTGAGGTGCAGCCTCACCAGAGCTGAGTACAGGGGGACGATCACTTCCCTGTTCCTGCTGCCCACACTATTTCTGATGCAGGCCAGGATGCTGTTGGCCTTTTTGGCCACCTGGGCACACTGCTGGCTCATGTTCAGCTGAGCATCAACCAACACCTCCAGATCCCTTTCCTCAGCACAGTCTGCCAGCCAGTCTGCCCCAAGCCTGTAGCCTTGTGTGGACTTGTTGTGACCAAAGTGCAGGACCCAGAACTTGGTGTTGTTGAACCTCATCCCATTTTGTTCTTAGGATTTCTAAATACGGTCTTAAATGTTACTTCTAAATACCACGAACTAATTTAATCCCTGATGTAATCCCATTGAAAACATATTTATGCTGCGTTAGGGCTGTATGTACCTCTGCATGTGAGTTTGTGTATGTATATACTTAGGGTTTGGTGGAAAGGTCTCTGTATTCCTTTGAAAGTACCCCATTCATTTCCATATGTTCAAAATCTGACTCAGATTGCAATTTGCACACAAAAAAGAATGTTACTGGGCTGCCTCTGTATATTAATTACCTTGATTTAGTATCTCTTATTGGAAAACTATTTGTTAGAAACAATCTCTGTGTATATATTTGTATACATTTGTTAAGTGTACATATGTTCAAACCAGATGGCCTATTGAAATTACTTAGCAACTTGTTAAAAAATTTTCTGTCCTTAAAACATGTTCAGTGTATTCAGTGTTCAGTTCAGTTCAGTGTATGAGAAAAAAAACATATTCATTTTTTTTCAACTGTTTTCCTGTATTGGTTTTGTTCTAACAATGCCCTTTAAGGGTCAATTTCTGCCAGTTAGTTTTCTCCCCTCTTCAATGAGGATGCCTTTCTCAGTTACCTTTAAGACCTTTTCCATGGCTTGCTTGATGTTTAAAGTTGTCGTGCTGTCTTTCATGTGCTTATGCTGCTACACACTCACTCTTTCTCTGTGCTGTCTTAAGCAGGTTGTGCTGTACCTATGTGGTTCGTTTTCCCTGCCTAATAAATGTCAGCTCTGCAGTGTCAGCTCTGCGGATGAGATTTACGTAGTTATCTTTATGTAGTTGGTTGTTTAAAGGGATTATTAGATTTCTAAAGCCAAGGGTTAACTGATTAAAAGAAAAACCAATCACCAAATTCATCAACAAGGTTTTCTCTTTTTCCCTGAATTTATTTTTTTTCCCTTGGCTGAAAATAATATTCAACATCTATTCAGTTTTATCTTTGAGATGGGAACATTGTTTTGTTTTGGTGATTGGACCACAGCTTGCATGTAGATGATTTGCTCATCTCTATTACAAAACAAATATTAAAATACACATTGAAACACGCAGTTAAAATACAAAAACAAAAGGTAGCAGTGGCCAAAAAAGTGACTGCTGCAATGTATTTTTCTTATTCTATGTGGATTCTGCCCTCCCTCATTCTGTTTATTTTTAAGTTATTAACAATAATAAGTAGTTCCCACTAATTTCTAGTTTTTATTCTATCCACCTGTGCAGAGCAAAACCACTGTGGAAGAGGTGCACTTTGTGTTGGCTCATGTGCATGCTGACTGTGTAGCTAGAAGATTAATCTTGCTTTACGGGCTGGTGCTGTGTTTATTAGAGCAGGATTTTCAGAGCCCAGGTTGCTTGCAGTTAAGAAAACAGAAAACAAAAAGCCAAAACCACGAACAACAAAAAACCAAAGCATGTAAGCAACACAGCGCTGGTGTGAAGTCTTCTGAGAGAAGACAAATGTGGGATACCACAGTGCTATTTATTAAGTCACTTTTCAGAGCACATCTGTGCTTTAAAATCTGGGAGGAAAGCAGCTTTTGAATGTGGTGATGCCAGCATATAAGAGATGCTATGAATTTTTGAACAGCTGTATGTGTATTTTCTGTAGCACAGCTGACTATGAGTCTCTAGAATAACTCCTACTAAAATAACAACAGATAGTAAATACTGAGAAGTGAAATCTGGTAATGGTATCAACTAGCTAGGCCTTATTAGCAAATGCAACCAGAATTTCTCAGGCAACAAAGCAACTTGTTCCAAATCCCAGCCACTGTTATGAGAGCTGTGCTGGACACCGTGACCTCAGCTGTTAAATACAATAGAGTGGTAGCTCCAAAGTGCAGCATCAGTAGGTAGAGGATCAATTGTAAAAAACGCGGCGTTAACATTTGTGATCAAAGCCTGCAGGAGTTCTTGAGCATTTAAATAATAAGACTCAGATGAACATGGAATTTTCATAAGAAATAGATTTGGCTTTGGCATTTTTAATGCTCTCAGGTCAAAAATATGCGTCCTGGTTTCAGCTGGGACAGACTTGATTTTTTTTCCTTAGTGTTTGGTATGATGCTGTGTTTTGGCTTTAGGAGAAGAACTGTGTTGATGTTTTAGTTGTTGAGCAGAGGCTGCACAGAACCAAGGACATTTCAGTTCTTGCATTTCTTGTACTGCAGGTTTTTAAAATATCTATCAAATTTATATGGCAAATATCTTTATATATATCAAATATTTTGGCTGCTAAACTGCGTTTGTGAATCTTTCACCTGTTCCTAACCTCACCAAGCAGAGAAAGCTGCTGTTTATTTTTTTGCCTCAACCTAAAAACATGGAATGTGAATGTTGGAGTTTTTCCTTTTAACGAGTGTTAGTATCTTAAGGGAAAAGTAAAAAAGAGGGGTGAGTGTTTTAAAATCCAATAGTGGAAGAGGAAATATGAGTGTGAAAAGAAGTCAGTGACAGGGTTCCGAATGTTGCTTTTCTGAATGTGAGAACCAGAAGCAATCTGATCCATGGCTTTGTCTCCTTGTTGCCAGTTCTGATGCAGAACAGGCAGAAGGGTGCAATAACTGTAACTCTGATTTGTTTAGTTGGATGTCGAATGGTATAGTCAAACCATGCGATGATAACTAAAGCTTTTCATTCATGTGATCACTGGAATTATGAACCGTCCTCAGTAACTAGATGTGTAACTACGGGGAAAACGATGATAATTTGCAGGAAATCTTTAAAAGCTGATCAGAAAGGTCTCTGAGCTGTGTAATACCATTAATGTTGGTTTCAGAGGGGTCTTGAAACAGCAGGAGAGTTCTGGAAGATATTGGGAACTACCATGCAAATACTTTTAAGGATAATAAGTGGGTAATTTAGCCCGCGGGTAGTCCACAGCAGAGTAATAGAATGGCTGGCACAAGGCTCCTTGCTAAACTAAACAGAACTAAATGAGAAGCGTATCAGTAACCAGCATGGTTTTGTGGAAAGTAGGTGTAGTGAAATGTGTGCGTATATGTGTTTTTGTCAGAATTTGTTTTGGTAAATAAATCTGTGGAATATACTGAAATTTCCACAAGCTCCTCACTTAAGCATTTTGAATAATAAGTTAAATGTAATAAAATTAATGTGGCACAAATTAAATAGACCAAAACTTCAGCAGCTGAAACATTCCAATGACTCCTTAATTCATAACGTACTATTTCAAGATTTTTTTTTGATGAAATAGAAGAAGACTTTATTGCTAAGTTGGGCTCAAATAAAGAAAACTGTGTTTTAAGATAGACACGAGTACAAGTTTATAGGAATAAGAAATTTGGAATGTAATTTTAGGACTGAGAGCTCTTCCCTTAGGGATGGAGATCTTGAGAAAGATGTGAATGATGTTGTGGTTGCTCAGGTCAATGTGAACTGTTGCAGGAGGATTTTTCTGGCATGATCAAGAGGGCTTATAGAAGCATTGAATATAGAAAGAGAAGTGAGAGAGATCATTGGGAAGATAGTAACATAAATGCCTGTTCGTGTAATAGTTAGCAAAGTAGACCTAAATGCTGAGAGACATCTGGGTTTTCTTTGCCTTGCAAACGAAAGTTAGGAGTTAGCCCTGTTGGGACGTACGTACATAAGGGCCTGAATGTGGGGTCCTTCATACTGGTCAGGAGATGAAGAAAAGATTCAGGGGCTAAAAATCAAAGACAAGTAGATTCAGATTACTAACAGCATCTGCTTTGGATGGTTGTGGTGTACTGTCCTTCACTGAAAGGTTTTAGAATCTAGATCATGTTCTTTCTAAACCAGGATATGAATGTTGTAGTACATGGTCCTTCAGACCTACAGCCTGTGTTGTGATAGTCAGGCACATTGATCCCATCTCCTCTCCTACTTCCTAAGTCTCTGAACTGTGCTTCTTGATCTATCCAAACTGCTCCTTAAATGATGTCTAGATGATCTGTATTTAGCCACTGTTCAAAATCTGCACACGCCATGCTGCTGACCTCAGCTGATAAATGAATGTTCTGGCCACTGTCTTACAGGGGAGATTGCTTGTTTTTGGTCAACAGCAGGCAGGTTGACGTTGAGTTGCAACAAGTTATTTCATTGATTTTTGGTTAAACTAATTTGTCATGCTTGGTATTGATAGTCTGAAAAGGACATAGCTAGCTCAAAACTGTAAAGAAGATGCTGAATGGGTGCAAGAGAGAGCTGCTCTTCAATACAAATGCAAAAGAAAATATGGATACTTGATTCACCGTTGTAGACAAAAGAGTATTTAATTAAATTGTGATGTTTAAAAGATTTACTCAACAGCGTTGTGGTGCCACGTTGTGAAGTTGTGCTATACAGATAGTCAGCCAGTAGCGTCTGTAATTAAGTACTCATACATTGAAGCAGTCTTTTGTTTTCTCTGCTAGTAAACGTGATTGTTTGTCTCGAAATGATGTGCTATTTTTACAAGGTATGATTTATAGGTTGATAGAACAGTGATTAAATCTGGCATTCTTACTGTGTTCTGTTAAGTATTCCAAGAAAATTCAGACTTTCTGCAACTTTTTTGTTCATGTGTATGAAAGCCAGAGTCAGACAGCGTAGTACCGATAGCTACAGCCTTATCCGCAGAGAACAAAATCTATTGACATGGAGTAAATCGATATCAGATTACTTGGTTAAACTTTGCCTCATTTGGTTACTTTTTAAAGCTGTCTTAAAGTATGTTGTCCATGTGTGTTGCATGTGCCCATAATTTTTCCTTGCAACAGAAACATGAGGAAACATAAGTGACATCATGTTAAAATACTCATTTGAGTCTTTGAAAATCAATGTTCCTGGCTATGCCGCAGCATTTGTAACTTGAGGCCAGTTAATTTCTGCTTTTATGCAGTCATATAACAGGGTGTCTTTGTTTACATGATGTTATTACCATGGCACAGTAGAAGAGCCGGTTGTGTTGTGGTTTGACCCAGCAGGCGGCTCAGCACCACGCAGCCGTTCGCTCGCTGTCCCCCGGTGGGATGGAGGAGAGAATTGGAAAAAGGTAAAACTCATGGGTTGAGATAAAGGCAGTTTAATAGGACAGAAAAGGAATGGAAAATAATAGCGCACAGAACAAGCGCTGCAGAACGCAGTTGCTCTTCACCTGCTGACTGATGCCCAGTCAGTCCCCAAGCAGTGGCAGCCGCACCCCGGCCAGTTCCCTCAGTGTTATCGTTCAGTGGGAGGCCACGTGGTATGGAACATCCCTTTGGCCAGTTTGGGTCAGCTGTCCTGGTCTGTCCCCTCCCAGCTTCTCACTGGCAGGGCAGTGTGAGGAGTTGAAATGTCCTTGGCTCAGTGTAAGCACTGCTCAGTAACAACTTTAACATTGCTGTGCTATCAGCATATTCTCATCCTGCATTCAAAACACAGCACCATGCCAGACACTGGGAAGAACATTAACGCTATCCCAGCCAAAACCAGGATACCTAGGTAATAGAAAATAAGGTCTTGGCTGGAGAAAAGTGTTTAAGCAGTTGTTCAGCACAGGATTTTTCAAGATGGCAATTTTTTTTGGTGTGGATCTAAGAAGTAACCATTTCTGTTAGTGTGAGGACATTTCTGTTAGTGTGAGACCATTTCTGTCTGTGTGAGGACAGTCAGGCAGAGGCACAGGCTGCCCAGACATGTTGTGCAGTGTCCATCCTTGGGATTTTGACCCAGCTGGATGCAGCTCTGAGAAGCCTGATCTGTCCCCAGAGCTGATGTGGCTGTGAGCCAGAGGCTGGAGCAGGCGGAGCAGAGGCCTCCTGCTGTCCTTCCTAGCCCAAGTGATCCTGGGATCCTGGGAATGCCCAGGACTGGGTAGGATGAGTTAGCTTCGCTCCTGGAGACTGCCGTGTAGTGTGAAACAAAGCATAAATGAGGACATTCCTTTTCAAAATGCACTCCTAATGCTAACTAAGTGCGAATGCATTTGCACGCTATGCAAAATTTGCTTTTGTTTTTCATTGACATGGAACCAAGTCCTCCTCCTCCAGACAGTCCTGATGACTCCTTGCTTTCCTGTTGGTTGCTGCTGCTTGTTGTTCTGTACTCCTGATTTCAGTCTCTGCTCCTTTAAGATCTTTTTGTCTTTATTTTTCTTTAGAGACTTACATATATTGTGCTGTCTGGCGTACTTCTCTTCTGTGGCATTATGTCAATCTTCTGCTTTCATAGCTGTCTTTGCAGTTCTCTGTTGTAAGTCCCTTGAGCAGGAACTTCAACTGCATTGGCTTAAGCCTGTGCCTGTAGTTAAGACACTATCTAAAATTTTCTGTGCTATCCAATTTAAAAACTGCTTTATCCTGCTTTGTAATGTCTGGTGGGTTATTTTCTAGCTCTGTATTCTTTTTCACTTTTTCAAAAGTAAAGTTTGAAAAGGATCACTATTTTAGCAGAAAAATAAGATCAATGGTGATCTGAAAGAGTGAAGAATACCCGACTGAAGCATTTAGAAAAATGGTGAGACAAAGAGGAAAGCCTCAGTAAAAACCTCAGAAAAACATAAGTATAAATGATCATATGTAAGATAATAAATAATAATTTGATTTGAAAGAGAAGGAATCCTATTACCTCCCCCTGGAATATGGTAACATTGTCTGTTTCCCTTTTATCTTTGCTGAAGTCTGCATTACCAGGCTTTCTGCTTGGAACGAGCTAATTCATTGACTTCTCCTTCTCTCTTTTTTTCCCCTTCTCTCTTTTCTCTTTCATAAAGGTACCTAGCACACATTTGAAAGGAAAAGCATTTACTACTGTCTTCCACATTGCTGGAATTCAGAAGGAAGGCAAATCTTCATAGGATGTGCGCTGCGTATTCAGACACAGCAGCGTTCATCCCAGTGAACTGATTTTCTCTCTTTCTTTTTTCACTCTGGCCACTTATTGATCATGGAGCTGTTTTGTTGTTACCTGTTCTTATCTAATTAGGCTGGCAGGGGTGTTTAAGTGTGATTTGTGTACAGTAGGTTGGTAGTAAAAGTTACCGAGTTTTAATGATAAAGGTTTTGGCAGTTTGAAAGGTGTTTTTAAAATCTAGAATCAGTTTTATATAGCTAATACATATAGCAAAATAAACAGTAAATCAGTTTGACTTAATATTTGGTAGCAGTCCCTGGAAGATATGATTATGTAAAAAAAAAAAATCCTTATTTTAATGTCTGAATGATTGGATCAATGCTGAATTTTCAGTTTTTGTTTTGTTAGAAAAAATGGTGAATTTTGGTTCTAACATTGGCAGTGCTTTCAGACTCCGGTAAACATGTATCAGCAAGTACGTATTGTGATAGTGGGCTTGTATTTTTATATACTCTGATGGATTTCAAATCACTTCTGAAGGAGGCTGAACAGTTGCTGTCCCTGCGTTTCACAAGCAGGGGAATCTAAAGCACAAGGTGGTTAGTGACTGGCACAAAACAGCACTCAATGAAGCAGCCCCCAAATAAAAATACTGCTTTTATACATATCCTAAGTTCAGTTTTCAGGCATGTTAACTACGTGTAAGTCTTCCAAAATGGATCAGTCCTCAGAACCTCCAATTGAAGGTCTTGGGAAATTACGTGGATTCTTTTTCCAGCTTACATCTGCAGTGCTAGGTGCATCTGCTTTGACAGCTGAGGGTTGAGCGATGGGGTTGTGTGCTCCTGGTGCTTGGGTCAGTTTGTAGCAGAGCAGGCTCACTGTCCATAGCAGACAGCACTTGGTCCCAGTGACTTTTTTGGGCCCACACGACACCCTTGTGGCCTTAAATAAAATCATTATTTTTGATTGCTTTCTCATGTTACAAAATAGCAGAAATAATGAGAACTGTGTTCCATTTGGCTACAGTGGTGTCTTCATTTTGGTTTGTTTTATAGCACATGCTGAAAGCTGTGGCATGTAGGGCTGGACGGATCGAGGTGTTAGTGTGCAAGGCTGTCAGCTACAGCAATGGAGAACTGTGTAAGGCGGAGATGCACAAACCTAGTTCAGTTTTTTCCCTGTCTTCTTTTGAGGATGAACTTGATAGGTTCAGTTTTGATTTGGAGAAGAGAGGTTGATTTACTCAGACTTGGAAAGAAAGCTAACGCTTCAGGAGTCTGGGCAATTGGAAGAACAGAAAATGGCACATACTACACAAATGTCTCAAAACAAATTGAATTTATGCACCAATTTTGAAAAACTTGGCAGCTGTGTTCTCTTTTTCTTGGCTCTTCACATTAACCATACTGCTTTCCCAAGCAGCTTTGGGTGATACCTTCCAGTATGCTTTGGTAAAACTGGAAATAGTGCTGGAAAATTGAGATTGGCTTGGCAGTAGCATTACATGGCAGAGTGAGCCTTTGTCCATCCTCAGCAGAAGCGATTGCAGCAGAAATATCTGCCAGAGCCTCAAGAGCACCAAAAGGAGTCTGCTGGGAGCTAATAGTGCAGCAGGAAGGCACTGGAAAAGAGGATGAGTGCTGACCAAAAGAAACACGGGCCAGAGGGAGCTGAATGCCCTGCTTCAGTTTCTTGTACCATGGTCTTGGGCAGTCGTATTAGGGTTAGGGACCCTTCACTAGGGTCATGCCCAGCTAGCAGTGACATTGGCTTCTGTGCTCTTCCTGACCAGATCACCTTACTCGTTAATTTTAGGGTGTCTGCTCTTTCTTTGTGATGATCTAGCATCAGAACTGCTGGAGCTCTCTCACCCAAAAGTGATCTGCAATGTGACTTCATGCTGTGACAGGGTTTTCAGCCTCCGTTGTACAGGGTATCTTGCCTCAGGTTCATGTGGACTTGGTTCCACGTATGCTGATGCTAGGAATGGCTTATGTTGCTCAGAGAAACAGAGAGAGTTGCAGCACTTGAACTTTTTTATGTTAGTGTAAAAAAGTTTTGATAACCAATGTTGTTAGTATTGCTAAGACAAATGGAAAATAAAAGTGATGTCCTTTTCTGACGTGTGTGCCCTTAACCGAATTTCTGTCCTTACCTCATGAAATACCTCATGAAATCGATAATTGCAAGGGTGTTAAATTACAAGGACCTGACAGCATGTAAAATAATCTTTCAGCTGGTTTAAAAATAAGCAAATCCCAATAACAACAAAAAACCCAATGCAATTAATGTCAGCTACATTAAATGTCTTGGCTACTTTTGGATGTTCAGAAATCTGGCTGTCAGCTTTGAATGAATTTTTTCATTGCTTTTCACTCATACTCACAAAGCAGGATCCCTTTGGTGGAGGCAGCTTGATGTTCCTGTGGCTTCTGAATCGATGCAATTACTAACAAATGCTGCAATAACATTTACTTAATAATGGAGATAAGAAAGCTATGGAGAATGTGTTTTAGCTTTCATTCTTCAGCAATTCTGAAGCTGGAAAATTATCATCTTTCCTTGCTAAGTAGGTTGAGTTTCATGTTAAAACAGTGAGAAATAAGGAAATCCACCTTTCGGTGCAATTTTTACCTAACCTGAATACTAACTTTGCCAAAATACTTAGCTGCATCGTTCCTTCAAGAGTAACAAGTTTCAGTGAAGATGAAATGTAAGTTTGAATCATTGTGATTTCCTTTAAGAGCAAGAAGAATAAATAATATCTCAATCAGATCTTTTTTATATACCATTTTTCATCAAAACTTTGTAGAATGAATTCCATCACTGTAGTGTGTGTGCATTAAAAATATCTAGGTGCTTCAAATTAAATCTTAAAATATTGAAAGAAAAACTGGAATTTTCTTTAAAACTGTTTATCTTCTCATTTATTTTAGGAGAAAAGGCTAAAAGAAAAAGCAGCAAGGAGAGAAGCCAGGAACAAGAATGCACGGGTAAGGATGTTTGCTTGTTTTTGATCAAGCTAATGCTTGTGGTTTTGAAAGCATTTCTTAATTAGTGCATTCCTTTCTTTAATAAACAATGATTTGATTAATGGCTCTTTACGGGTTTTTTCTGTTTGCTTATCTTTTGTTATTCATGTACTGTGATGTGGTTGTAATGAGTTATTATGGAAAGATACTGAGCAAGGTTAGCTAGTGTATGTATAAATATAAATATTATGGGTGCCTTTTGGAATCGCAACCTCCTTATTCTGTATATCGAATGAATTGCCATTTCAGCTGCAGTCCTGATGCCATTTTTCTCTCCCTCGGAATACTTGGACATGATTATAGCTTGCTGCAATATTGCAGACAGTTTTTGGTGAAATTGCATTTAATCTTGTTTCTGCTGAACTTCTTCTTTAAACTGTGTCTACATTGAAATTTTTTCCTGCCTCTTGTTAGGCCCCAAACCGAACCCTTTGCTATCCTTTTCCACATGTATGCATTATTAATTTCCTCATGGCTCTTCTAGTATTTTATATTGAGTGGTTTGTGATGAACTGAGATTTCATTTAGTTTCAAAAACTTTCCAGAGTATGGGCAGAGGAACACATGTCATTTCTCATACTGCATCTCCTATTTCTCCTGTAACCATTCCTCCTGCAGCCTCGGAAGTGAAAAAAGAAAGGATGTTGGTTGTTTCTATTTCTGAAATATTGAAGAGCTACTTAACTACTATTGTGACAGAAAGATAGATAACTAGGTTGATTAGACAGAAGAGGAGAGAGAAAGTATGGAACAGAGAGTTCCCACATGTTCCCATTTGTTCTCAGCAGTTAGCAAAGATCTTGAGAAAATGGATAATGTTCTGTGTTTTTCCAAGCTGAGCATGCATTGGAAGACTTGAGTACAGGAAGAAACTTCATACTGTAGTTCTGAAGTGGAGAGTAAGTGCTGTTTAAGACAGAAAGCCTAGTTACAGTATTAATTATGATCTCTCTTCAGAGATGGCAAGTTATGAGAGCCACTGGCATTGTGACTCCCCAGGCAAGCAGTAGATATCTTCTGTGTGTAACTGAATGGATAGAGATGCATAGTTTTAATGTATTGAGCAAGATTTGTATGAAAACTGTGGAATGAATTATTAAGAAACAATATAGGGAGAAAACACTGATCGGATCAGGCTGCATCATTTTTGTAAATATTTGGCTGCATGTTCATTTCACCTCTTTTTAAGGTATAAGAAAATCTCCCATGTCATATTACTCAGCAGCTGGAGAAATAAACCCATTCCTCGCAGAAGGCTGTGCTTACTGATGTACTTCCCCCATCCTATTCTTTGCCCATCAAATGAATCTCTCCTTACCTATGGCAAATGAATACTGGTCTGTCTGTGCCCTGTGTGAGTGTGCACATGTTCAGGATGGATTAAATGCAGAATCACCTCCTCAAGCTCTGTAATGCAGAAGCATGGTTTGCTACACCCTTTCGTCTCTATGCCACACTGGTGTGCTGAATGCTGTCTGGCAGACTTTCTGTGAGAGCACCAGCTGTGTAAACCTGCCGTTACTTGAACTTCTTTTTACTCCTCCAGTGCTTAGCTTGCTCTGTGTGAGAAGAGGCAAGCCCTGAGGCTGACATAATGCTCCATGGAAACTGCTGGCCTTTTCCTTTTGTTTAGAGGCTGCTTTTGTGAGAACTCTGTGCAGTCGAGTCCTGTCACTTTCTGTGGGGCTTGTTTGAAGAGAAGATGCTTCCACTGGGAAAGGCTGTGACAGCTTGGAGCTGGGCATTGCAGTCCTGGATGTGCAAGGGAGCAGCAGGCAGTAGATAAAGGTGGCAGTTTCAGGCTGCTGGGTGTCTGAGGAATTAATTAAGAGTGCTCCCTGCTTCACAGAATCTTATAGATGAAGCTACGGTGGGTGAAGCTCTCCATAGTCTGTGTGGGATATGACTCAAGCAGCTCCTGTGAGACGCTCAGAAAAGGGAAATAGTAAAACAGAAACTATTGAAACAGAAACTAGTTTAGCAAACATATACTGCCTAATTCAGAATTCAAAAATTTTCACTAGTGCTCTCAGAATACAGTTTGTGACCCACTTACTCTGCCAGACACAATTCCTTTGACAATTAATAGCATTTTATTAAAAGAGAAAGCAATATGGAGAGCCAGAAAGCAGCAAGGGTATTTTTAGCTTTGTATTAATGCAGTTCAACAGCTGGAGAAAGGGATTAGATCAACAGCTCTGAACAGCCAGTCACATCAAAGCAGCCGGGGTCATAATCTGTTGTTCCACTTCTAGCCACTTTATTCTTGTTTGTTTTATTAACTGCTTCTCTCATAAGATAAATTCTTTGGGTTATGGAGTCTTATTTATTGCCTTTCACTAGTACCCAGCCTACTGGGTCTGACATGACCAGAACTCCTGTTTAATTTTCCATTCTAAATATTGAATAATAATTCATTGGTTATGACTTCTCGTCTCGTGTTTGATCTAATTCCTACCTATTTGTCCTGCTGTTTCTTGTGTTGTGTTGCTGATTGGGCAGTGTCTGGCTTTTTTACCAGAATGAGAATGGAATCTATTTGGAAATAAAACTTTATTGTGTGTTAATTTTCACTCTTTAAATGTATACATTTGTGGGATTTCACCTTAGTCTTAATTTAAATCAAATTCTTTCATTGTGATACTCTTAGTTTTACTCTTAGTTTTAAGATGTCTCTGCCCTATCCATCCGTTTTGTGTGCTGGGAATCCTGACTGATCCTTGTCATTTGCTTTGCCTATGCTTTTTTCACTTGTTGCCTTCTTTTAAAAAATAAAAATAATAAAGCCTTCCTTCAGCTTTATAGCCCCAGATGATTTTGGGAAAGAGAAGAGTATCTCCATCTTTTTCTTTCATTTCAAGTGCAGAAGTTTTAATGCCTTTTGTGAGTGCAATTCTTCTGTCTGTATGCCAGCAAAGAGGGAAGGTAAGCTCACAGGAGAGATGGGCCTCATGGTTTTTCTCCTGATGTCACAGGAGCCTACAGCAATTGCAGGGAAGTTTTAGCTCAGCCTTTGCAAGGATGAGGCATGGGCTCTGCAAATGGGATTTAATAACCAAATTCTGGCATACTCTACTGTGTGCTGAAACAGGGGATTGGATGAGTAGGTACCTGCAGTGTTATTGACTCCACCTTGGATAAATCCCCATGCAATAAATAAACCAGGTAAGAAGTGAGGGCTCTTAAAGGATGCTTTGGAGAAAGTATTTCTTGAAATTCATTACCATTAATTGAATTTGAACGTAAAAGGATGTGAAATCAGATAAAAGATCACTCCTCTTAAATTAAACAGAAACTGGAAACTTAGGCTTAAGGTGGTGTTTTTTCACTCTCTTTAGATATTTATTTTTCTCCTATTTTAGAAGACTTTGATGAGATTTACAAATGCAGTGTTTCAAGACTTAAAAAAGCAGATGTTTGTCTTTAGTTGATGCTGATAACTTGCATTCCTTGAGTCCTCTGTCAAAGTTAGGTACTGTTTGCTGTGTGCTCTTGAAAATGATCTAGAGAAAATTTGGTAAGCATGTTGTCTTTTGATGTGCAAGTAAAGCAGGGTGCAGAACAGAGGGAAATCCAGCTAGAGCACATACTCCTTATTGAGAGGTTTTTACTCTTTTAGATTACTCTTTTAGAATAGAATGAGGAGGACAAATCATTGGAATACAATTGAGAATGAAGATCATTATCAGGCAGGAAGTCTGATGTCTTCTGAGTATGGAGAAAGATCCAAGTCCTCAGTCTTCAGAGTCACTTTTTTGTATGAATGAGAATTCTTGCTGAGTAATTTTAGAGCATTAAAAGATCAACAGCAACACGTGGTTGTTGTGCTTTAACTTTTCTTATGTCCTATCTTTTTTCCCTGCTGTTGCCCCCAAAATGTTTTGTTACTCCCACAGGAGTTAGTATTCCTGTATGAGATTTTACATGTTTTATTAAATATGTTCTTAATATCTTTTATATAATTTAAAATTTTCAGTCACAATGAAGTTAAGAATTTTGGTACTCTGTTATGAAGGAATGTGTGTGAGCACATCGATAAAATGCACCTGGGTGAGCATGATGCATGTGCTTGAAAGATAAAACTATGACAGATTCAGACATTGATATCTGCGTGTATCACATCACTGCAAGGTATAATCCTCAGTGTAGCATTCTGTGTTCTGCTCGTTATGCCATGCTCTGCTGAGACTTTAACCAGAAAAGTACTTTAACACCCTATTTTCTTTTACTCTCCAGTACCTTCCATGGGATTTGAGATAAACTGGCTGAATGTAGCTCAAGAAATCTTTGTGCCAGGTAGCAAAGGGACAGAATTGGATCTCTTGAGAACCTATTGCCAGTAATCCATTGGGAAAAATATAATCTTCACTAGATATGATGACAGTTTTGCATCCACTGTATATCGTTCTTGGGATTACTGGAAATGACTTCTATTACCTGACAGCTGTGCTTCTGCCTTGATCTTCCCTTTCCTTGAGAATCTAGCTCACAACTTATCTTTAGGCTGGAGACTCTAGATTTGCTCTAGATATTTCCGTAGTTACACTGTGGAAAGAGGTGGATGGGATGGCATGTTCGTGCCTCCTGTGAATACAGTTTCCCAAATTCCTTTGATCAGGTTTTCACTTAGGGTTCTTGGGAAAGGGACACCCTGCATCGTTGTGAGTTGCTGGTTTAATGGTAAAGGTGCATTGGTTCTGGGTCACCTCCCCTGAGCTGGTGGATGGTGTTGAGGAATGATTGCTTTAGCTCCCTGTGATTTCTGGAACTGGAGCAGAGTTTCAGGGTTAGATGCATCTGGTGACCGCCTTCTGGTGATCCTTCTGGTTGGAGAGGTTGTGAAGTTTATTTTGTTCATAGAAGATCTCAGGAGAGGGTTCTCATGTCCTGATGAAGCCTCAGGACAGACAGGCTGTCTTTTCACTGCTTGTCACGTTGCAAAGGACTTAGTCCTTGTCAGTAATTGTCTTCCTGTATGTCTCGTGTGGAGAGTTTACAACTGAAATTACCCCAAGAGTTACATCCTTTTTATTAAGTCATACTTAAAACGATTCAATTAACCTGAGTTTGGAAGCAGCTCCAGCCTCTTAGCTCTTGTGTTCTGTACACATAGCCCCAAAACTGTACTTCTTACAGCTCTACTTTTTCCAGTTTTGTGTTTGTTTTGTTTTGAATTTTCTTGAGAAACTCAAAACAATCTGGAATATCAACATTTTAACCTACTAGTTTAGTGACTTCTAACTTTTTTTTTGAACAGCATCACAATTTCAGGTTCAAGTTGTTAAAAGGAAATAAATAGTTGATACTAAGCTATCTGTATTCCAAAATACTTTTAAAATCAATATATTCAAAAATTTTTGGTAGTATTTGAAGAAGAGTATTTTATGCCTGCATTTTGCTTGTTAAAAAAATCATGGTGATGATTCCAGTTAATATAGCACTTGCTACAGCTTTACTTAAAGCAATATGAATCCTGCCTTTTCTGCAATTAAAAATATATATGATTAAATTAATATTTCTGTGTTGTAGCTCTGAACATATAACAAGGAAGGATTCTTATGGATTGATTTGCCAATTATGCACACTACTGTGAACCTGTCCATTGCAGCCACCAGCACATGGAAAATTTTAAATAGGTTTATAAGTGACCATTTATAATAATTGGACATATCCATAGCAATTGAATTTTGTGAGTATGATATTCACAACTGTTACTTTTAATCATATGTGGTATGTAGTGACAGTCCACTGCTCTGCACCCAGTTAGCTGATGGTTTAATAATTATTGAGGTGATTTCTTCATTGTCTTGACAGAAGAAAAGATTAGGGGGGATGTGGACCTTGCATGTGACTTTTTATCCCTGAAGGTCTGCTGGAGTAAGGTAGATGCACTATGAACCAAAACAAATGTGTTTTAATTATAGTGTCTGACGTACCTATACCCTGCACTTTGTTTTGTGTTTGCTTTCAGATTTATGGTAAACAGAGGAAACGTGTTTTTTTTCTTTAAGTTCTTGGTTATTAAGTTATTGAGCGTGGTGGTGTTGCAGTTCTGGGAGTGGGTTTCGATGCAACGTGTTAGTATGAATTTGCGAGCACAGAGGAGCAGGAGAGGTGTCCCCGTCTCTGCAACATTAGGGAGGAGAAAAGTTATTGTCTTACTTTACTGTAAGTGACTTCCTTAAATTTCTGTGGTAATACTGAAGAAGTTTCTCCAGTATTAAAGCTTTGAGGTTTTACGCTGTTTAATTGATTATTCTTTAGGGAACTTTTTATTTCTGGCTTATCCGTATAAGTTTGATACAATTGAGACAGGATACTTGGAGCTAACCTAGGCTTACATTGACTGCTGAGCTTCAGAATTTTCAGCATGTTAAAGACTGAATATTTTTGTTTATTTCAAAACAATATTTTGGCATTGAATTTTTTTTTTTTATTAAAGTCTTAGGCTATCAAAATTGCAATATTGTTAATTGAAATAAATATGTTTTAACATATATGCATGTCTTTCTTTTGAATCCTGTGGGTTTTGTTACAGCTTATTGGGATCATATAGTTACAATTAACTCTTGGTAACTTTACAATTAGGGAGTACTTTGGTACCATTCCCTCTGTGCTCTTGAATTGGAATCAGCATATAACCGAGTAGCTACCTAAGCCACTGTCTGAGCTCTGTTTCTGCTTTGCACAAAGGAGGTAGGTATTATTCCGCTCCCTCTTCCTTCTTCCCTGTGCCCATGGATGTTGGGAGCAGGATTCCCCCATCACGTTCCTCCCTGCATGTGGTGTAGTGTTCTGGAGCGCAGGCAGTGATAAAAGCTCCCTTTATCTTGCACAGGTGCCTTCCTGAGGCTAACGATTAAACCCCAGTAGCTTAGGTTATGTAAATTTTTCCATTTGAATAAACATTTAATCAATCTAGGCAATGTATTTCAGCTCAATAGCTGTATCTAGAAAAACAATAAGCATGTAAGAAATGAGATGGGAAAACTCTTTGCGTATTGCATAGTGCAAACACGTATGTTCAGGGGCAAAGACATTCCCATATGTACTTCAGATTTCCATTTTGTCCTTGATTAGAAGTTTTCATGCTAACTGCACAGCACCATGTTCTGTAAACTTAAGTAGAGGAAGAAGCACACTGGCACTTTTTGTATTTCTAGCCGGTTGCTCTTTATTCCTTCTCTTTGATTAAAAAATTTTAGAAGGAGATTGTGTAAGGTGCTGTGATCACAGTTCATCAGTATGTAAGCCTTTCATTTTTCAAAATGCTCTCTTGTGAAGGTGGCAAGTGTTCAACTGAAATGAAACTAGCCACTTGGATGTGGTTTGGAATTTATATGCAAATTAGCAGCATCTTCCCTTCTTGGCTCCCAAAATTTCTTGTTCAATTTCTTGACTAATTTGACACATCTTCAGCAGTCCCAGCCTGAGCAGAACACAAATGGTCACTTTGCTCCTTCTTGCTCTTTCCAAGGAATAAGAGGAAATGGACAGTGCATCTGAGTTTGCTCTGGTGTTACTCTGAGCCACTTCCCAGACTTCCTTTTGTGTTTGAAACTTTTTTAGAGCATACATTTCAGATCCTGGGACTCTACTATGTATCTCAAGAATGTATCTTAAGAATGAGTTAATTGCCTGATGAGCTGGGGTAATCAGATGTGTTTGGATTATGCTGACATCCTCATGCAGCAAGGAATCGTAGTTAGTTTTAAATTAAGCAACTTTATTTTCTCAGCATCACCCCTGTTTATATTCTTAGAACGTGTTGCTTGCAGCCTTGTACGTAGTCAGCTATAGCTCCTCTCAGCAGTCGTAATTGCTGCTAGTGATGAAAATTGATTTGTGCAATCAGAAAACCATTATCTGCATTCTGACTGATAAGACTGCAGTTGCCAATGTTTTAAAATTCTTGTGATGACTGTTTTCAGAATTCTCCAGGGTAATGTAGTCACCAGGATTCCAGCTGCTTTATGCTGAATTTTGCATGAGCGTTAAAAGAAAAGGAAAAAAGCTCTCAATGACTTTCTCAGTCTATTTTTTTCAGACCATTTTTAAAGATTCGTGTTTTGTCAGATTCCTCCTTTGCCAGATATACTAGATCTACAGTAGCGCAATATTCTGTGCTTTAAAACAACGTGCAGTGTTTGTAGTACCTATTCCATTCTTTAGCATTATCAGCTGCACTGATAAGCCAAACAGCTTGTTATTAGGATATGTCAAAGTAGTAACTATGGGAAGATCAGGTTGAGTGTTAGGAAAAGTTTTTTCACCAAGAGAGCGGTCAGATACTGCAACAGGCTGCCCAGGGCAGTGGTCACAGCCCCAAGCTGCTGAAGTTCAAGGAGTGTTTGGACAGTGTTCTCAGTCATAGGGTTTGACTTTTGGGTGGTGCTGTGTGGAGCCAGGAGGTGGATTTGGTGATCCTTGTGGGTCCCTTCCAATTTGGGATATTCTGTGATTCTTTGGAGAGTCCAGTAAGTTTCAGACAGAGCCTTCTTTTTGGAGGAGTCCATTAGGGAACTCTTGGTGTCTTGTAAGTTCACTCCAAGTCTCCCTCAAAGTTTCTTTTCCTTATGGCAAATCATAATTTTATTTTTTTTTTATCTTTCCTCCATTCTTTGTTTCCTTTCTCTCATATTTTTTTTTCTTTCTGGTCTTTTATGAGTATTTTTTTTGGAGTTTCCAGGACCCTTTTGCTGTTTCTTCATCTCTTTTTCCCTTTCAGAAGGAGGAGCTACATTCCATCTGCTGCTACTTCTATTTTGTTACTTTCTGCGTTGTGGAAACTGAGGGCACAAGCAAAGGAGAACAGCAGGGAGAAAGATGATAACATCATGTGGGAGCAAAGTTTTCATAAATGGGCTTAGTATTTTTAGGGAAAGGTTGGTATTTGGGTTCTTTTTCTTTCCTTTTTCTTTCTTTCTTTATGTACTGTCCCATACTTTCTTAACATTGTTTCAAGGAAGTGCGTTCTGGCTTTGCTTCACAGGGCTGAACCATTTAGTACTGCAGGAAAAGGATTGGTTTTCCAGTGTCACCAATTCCTTCATTCTAGGGAGAACTGAAAGAGGCTGTGTCTGTCTTGCTCCTTGCACACATTCATGTTCTTGCAAGAAACCTTTTGCTAAGAGAACATCAGTAAGGGTTCAAAAGTAATCACTTCAGCTAAGAAAAGCCAGAATGAAAGCTGACAGTGCTTGTCCCTTTCTGTATAAATCCAGTGGTGCAGATTAGAAGAGATGATTCTGTTCCTCCTCATCTGCTGGCCCCAACTCTGTGCTGAGCCAGATCTTCAGCTCGGAGCTTGCTCAGTGAGTACTGATGAGTGGAGGAGACCGCATTTTTTCAGCTGCTCAGTATTTTCATTTTCTCATAGTGTGAATGCCACTCATTAAATAAATGGATTAAAAATCTTGTGACAAACAATGTATCCACATAAACAGTGAGCTGGACTGTAGGACCAGAGAATTGAACTGTATCCACAGTAATCTGTGAGATTTTTGTTCTTGAGCTGTTTGACACTTTGAGCAACAGCTGGAAAGGGGTCCTTTTGCTTACAGGGTTTTGTGCTGATTCTGGGCTTCTCTTGTGCAGAACTTTCCAACCATTCCCCATGTGGCGGTTGATACTGAATGTAGACAATGGACCCTTCAGACCAATGTGAGATCACCAAATGCCTTTCTGTTTGTGACATGGGAGGAAAACCAATTCCCGTATCTTCAAAAATGTTTTGCCATACTTTGGTAGCAACTTCAGTGGTACATTGATATTGATCTTCATCCTGTTTTGTGGAAAATAGTTCTTTATTGGTTGAACTGCCTTGTAAGCAGTTATGTCATTGAGGAGACCAATCTCAATGTAATGCTGAAAGAGTATTTTTAATCCTCTTTGCTACTTGATTTTCTGTATGTAGTTATAGTGATTGCAACATAGCAGTTTTATAAAGTACTCCATAAATGTATGATCTTCAGGTTACTGTTTGTGAGGTACAGTATTTCGGGATATCAAAAATAATTTTTCAAATGAATGTTCATGAGGATGAATTGATTTAGAAATTCAGTCAGCAGCGTGTAATAGGATTAGGCTTAGTTTTTACAAGTGTGTTGCTATCCTCTCTTCATTCATGTTGGACAGTCTGACAAAGCTTTGAAATTTTAAGCAAGAGAAATTGTGGGTGGACGAGAGAAGGTGATTGATTAATTACAGTCACAGTCAACTTACGTTTACATGATTTATATTAGCAGCTATTTGAGTTGAAAACTCATAAAGATCTGTAGGCTTCACATTAAATGGCAATCTCAAACAGTCCGTTTTATTTGATAAATCATGTGCTATTAAAGATGTCAAAAGTTATTAGCATTTTTTAATTTCCTTTCACCTAATATTCTAGCAAATCACATCTGCAAAAGTAGTGCTCATAGTAATTACCACTACATTCAAGGTATTGACTGACTTAGGAGATGCATGCAGTTTATGAAACTCAGTCTTCCCAGGCACTTGAGCTTGTGTGGCAAAGTTCTGTGAATAATACAAAAGGTAAACTTGTTCTTTGGTTAATATAATGTTACTCTGATTTGGTTTTTTTTGGAAGCTGGCAGCTAAACCTGAAGTGCTGGAGCCTGTTGAATGGACTGACAGTGGATTTTAAGCAAACAAAAGAAAAAAATAATTACATATTAAATGCATACATATATATTTATTAGATTATAGTACCATTGTAGATCATACTGTGATTGGATAATGAGTAATCTACAATTTGAGATGTAATTAAGAATTGAACAGACAACTGTAGGGAGGAATCAGTGCTTTGTACCTGCCCAACTGCAGCCTCTGCTTCAGTAAACCCTCGCCTGTGAGGCACCGAAGCTGCCCAGCAGCCTGGCCTGACCCAGCCCCGGATGTGCGCCCATCCTTCAGCAACAACTGACACATCGGCCCAAGGCAATTCCTCTTCACTTAGTGTGACTCAGGCAAGCCAAAAGGTTTTGCTCCCATGATCTAGTTCAACCCCCCTGTTTCAAGCAGAGTTGCTTAGAGCACATTGCCCAGGATCACATCCAGGCAAGTTTTGAATATCTGCAGAGAAAGACTCCACAGCCTCTCTGGGCAACCTGTTCCAGTTCTCAGTCACCCTCACAATTAAGAGGTTTTTTTTTCATGTGCATATGGAACTTCCTGTGTTTCAGTTTGAGCCCATTGCATCTTGTCTTGTTGGCAGGCACCACAGAAAAAAGCCTGGCCCCATCCTGTTGACAGCCTTTCCTCACAGGAGAGGTACTCCAACCCTTTAGTTGTCTTTGTAGATGTTTACTGGACTCGCTCTAGGAGTTCCATGTCTTTCTTGTAGTGGGGAGCCCAGAACTGCAGACAATACTCCAGGTGGGGCCTCACCAGGACAGAGTAGAGGGAGAGGATGACCTCCCTTGACCTGCTGGCAGCACTCTGCCTCATACAGCCCAGGATGCCATTGGACTTCTTGGCCACAAGAAGGTAGATGATGTAACAAGGGACAGCAGCCAAAAATTGTGACTTGGGAATTTCAGATTGGATTCTAGGAAAAGCTTGTTTACAGAGAGAATAGTGCTGAACTGAATCAGGTTGCTCGGAGAGGTTGAATGTCTCTCTTGGAGGTTTTCCAAGCTTAGATGCATCACAGCCTCAGCTGACCTGAACTGATGGTGGTGATAGTACCAGTTTGCATGGGAAATGGGCCTAGGGATCTCAGGAGATCTCTTTCCACCTACCTTTCCATCTCTTCCCCGAATAGCACACTCAGTTTTTTGGTCCCTTCCTCCAGTCTTTCTACTTCTAGAGTTAGACCTTGGTGTTTTCAGTCAGTAGGAGGTGAGCAGATAGCAGGCAGTAGCTAAATCTGGCACTGAAGAAGTGGCTGTGCCACCTGCTTGTTCCTCCAGAACTTGTCTTAGCACTATACTACTGCATACAGTATCTTCTTTCTTTAAATAGTTTTGTTTTTCCCAGTTAAATTATATGAAAGTTACATAAAGGTCCCAGTTGACAGATGTAAAGCAAAGAAGCAGCTAAAATTAGAAGAGGTAAAATCAGAGGCTGGGAAGCTGTCTGAACAGTCTTACCAGCAACAAATTTATGCTGAATTCTGTCAGTTAGGTTTGCTCTGTTTATTAGGTCAGACTGTAGCTCAGACAGAGTTCAAGGATATAATGTAGAAAAGAGAAAGCTGATGTGCTGAAAAACACGTTTCTTTTAACTTCATTACAGTTTCTCCAAAGTCATCTAAAGTTGGTTCATATGGTCATGGTGTTGGGAGTTGGCCCTTGGCAGAAGGGTGGTTCACTGTTTTGAGCCTTGAAAGAAAAATAATTCATGAACTTTGAAGATTTTTTTCACTGATTAACTTATCATGAATTTGAAGTATATGATGCAATTGGCTGTTAGAGAACGAACTTTTAACACCATATTCTTACATCAAAAAGAAAGAGTTTTCTAGTAATAAATATAGTGGGGGGAAATTCTGTCCAGTTCCTATTTGCAGGTGACTGCATAATTCATCCATACTGTGGCAGGAAAGACAGGTTCCTCTATTTAATTAATCTTTTAAGGATTTGCTACAGGGACAAAGGTCAGGAATAAGCTTGGGGTTGTGGTTTGCAGCACGCTGACTTACCCGTGTGAACGGGTTTATTCACAAAAAGGGTAGCTATTGCTCTTCTGAGAGCCATCCACTTGGATTACCACAGAATGAATGCACCCTTATGGGCAGTTGGTGAGGAACTGTTGTGAATTCATGCTCTAGTTGACTCTGTAGTGGCTTCTAATATCTCCATTTTTATGACTGGTAGTGCCAGTGATCTTAAAACCATGCAGAAAATTGCTAAATGTAGAAAGATTGAGAGATTTACACAGGTAATATTGGTGACTTTTGATCCACCAACTAAAAGACAAATTCTGTTAATCAACTGCTTAAAAAGGAATGGCATAATTCCTTATTGCAAATGCACAAGAATGAAGTTCTCCAGGTGCTAAAGAAAACCTCCTGTATTGTTTATTCTGGTATGCATTTGGAAGACAACTCCCTGTATAATTCATTAGGCATTGCATTTCAAAAACAGTCTTTGGTTGAAAAAGTTCATAGTTTTACAGATTGCTAATTGCATTGGACTGTCAGACAGAGTGAATTAAACTCCTGAAAGACTTCTTGGTAGCAACACAAACAAGTATTAAAAAGATTAATGTAGTCTGCATGTGTGAAAATGTTGTTTGTTTTTTTTTTTTTTTTAACCTGTGTCACTGGGAACACTCACAGTAGCATCAAAATATTTCAGACTTCTGGTTGACTAGAAGATACGTGACAAAATATCTCTGCACCTGTTCTTACAGACAGTTAAAAGAATATTAGTACAAATAAATCACTGTGTAGTGGAAGCCCCTGAGGTGCCTCAGCAGGCAGCTACTGACTCGCTGCACAGAGCTGCTAGTGGCCGTCTAAGACCTGTGCTGTTCTCGGCTTTCTTCCTGGTAAGATCTGTGAATATAAGGATGGATTTCTGTAATAAAGGATGTGGTTTCTGCTTGTCTTTAACTTTTGATGTAAGCAGGAGGTGTAAGAACGGTTTTGTTCAGATCTGCTTTCTGCCAGTGAGAACAGAGGTGATGGCTGACTCCA
This sequence comes from Penelope pileata, assembly GCA_013396635.1. Lineage (NCBI taxonomy): Eukaryota > Metazoa > Chordata > Aves > Galliformes > Cracidae > Penelope > Penelope pileata. The sequence continues at coordinate 100,970 of WBMW01005298.1, forward strand.
TGTGCCTGTTGTTTGGTGATGGTCAGCACCTTATCGAGTCATTTCCAGACTCTGAGCTGTCTGCCAGTTCTGGAGCAAGTCTGCATGCCCCTCTAGGGTAATGTGGTAGAGCAGATGGTCTTTGTAAGGGTGCAGGGAGACTCTGGAGAGCTCATGGCCAAGGAAGAACAGATGTGTTGGCCTCAGTGTTTGTGCATTCTGCTTGGTAGCTTTCAGAGAAAGGCCAGGGAAGGTTTATAGCCAGTAGGGGTTGTAAGGTGGGTTTCAGTTCCTTCCTCTCACCTGTGACAGTGAGTCCTGCAGATCATGCTGTTGTTTGCTTTCCCATTTTAAGACTGCAGTTAAAATTTTAGTCCTAAAACAATGACTAGTTCTCATAACCATTACATCTCCCATTTGTGTCAGAATTGCTGCTGTGCTGTAGCCTCTTGGTTTCCTGTATTCTGTTTCCTGGCTGCAGTCCAACCAGCAGGATGCAGAAAGATGCAGGTCTTTTCGGTGTCGAGGGTGTTTGATGCCATATCCAGAATACAAACGTGAATAATTTGTGAATACTGTTGAACACAGCAGGAAATTGAAATTTTCAAGTCTGGCTTTTTTTTTTCTTCTTTTAGTTTGATCTACTGTCTTTGTGGTGATTTTGACTAGGATTTGTACGTTGTCCCTCTTCATACTGATCTCTAAAATTACCTTTGGTAGTAAGATGCCTAGCATCTTTGAAGTTGCCTTTATATAACACCATCCATTGACAGGCACCTTTAGTGCAAGCACTTTTAAGATTTTGGGATCACAAGCTCTATGCTAGTGTGAAGTAGTGTTAAAACAGTTTTAAATAATTGAGCAAATTACACCCATTGATGCTTTATTATCAAACAACATCATCTAGCATCTTTTCAGTACATTTTACTTTTTCCCTGACTCTTAATTATTGACAGCTTGATGCATCAAATGGATCTGTAGCTGCTCAAGGTATTCACCCACAGCCTTCACCATTCACTGGAACTACTTTCAGCTGCTATTACAGCTACCATTTTCCTGTTTTTATAATAATGAATGCATTGTAAATGTATTTGTGAGTTAAGATACTGAGTTAAGAATCAAAAAATTGTAACACAGGATGGTGATAAACTATTGCCTGTACTGCATTACCAACACCCATCTCACTTGCCAAAAAGCAGGAGATGTCCTCTATAATTCCGGTCATATTTAATAAACTGGCCTTAAAACAGCTTTTCCACTGTAAGGAGCAGTTAAATGAAGCACGTCTGCCTTTAGTCTAAAAAGAACACTCATTGCTGGCGAGCGTAAGCCTCATTTGAAATAATGGGACATAAGTCTTCACGGATTGAATTTTTAAATTGTCATTTAGCTCTGAATTCTGAAATGCTGTTCCTGTGTGTCCTACCTAGATAGGCTAATAAATTGTTGTAGAGTACTTTAGCCTATCTAAGTGCTGCAAACCTTGTGTCTGTAGTGCTGAGTGCCTCGCGATCTTTTAATGCATTTTTCCTCACAGCACTCTGTGATCAGGATTTACTTGCTCTGCTTCTACAAGAGCAGAGGGAGGTACTGCACATGTTCCTTGCACTGAGGTTCTGGCTGGGCTGGAGCAAGGGGTTGATCCAGTTTTCCCAAATGCCAGGCCAATTGGTTTCTTAGTTGACAGTCCTTCTTTGTTATCTGAAAGGCTTCTAAAAAGAGAAAAAATTTAAGGATGGAATCTAAACCAAACCAACATGTATCACGATGACCATACAAGCATTGTATGTGCTATGAAGACTTGAGTGATGGGCAGCAGCTGGCAGTCTGAAACACAGTGAGGGCTCAGGCCTCAGCCATCAGCAGCTCCATCCGAGGCCGAGCACAGCGGCTGTACGGGTCGCGGGCTGACCTGATGATGCCTGATGATGGCTGACCAGCTGATGCCTGGAGCTGGTGCACGGAGAGACGGAGCGTGGCTTTTCCAAGCAGCAGCACATAAAGCATGGTCAGCTCCTGGTAGCAGGGTTATTACCGCTGGGGAAATATTTAAGTATTTTTTTTGTTCCAAGGCTTTATTATAAAAAAAAAAATAAAAAAAAAAATGTGGTAATCTTTTTTGCATGTTGCATTCAGAATTCAGTGAATGCCTATTTCCGTGTTTTTATCTCAATGCTTTTAAAAACTCACTTAGCTTAGAGTTTGACTGATTTGTGGGTCCTTTTTTTTCGTCTTCTCATTCAGACTTGGTTCAGGCTTTTTGATGCTCTTACTGGATCTGAGATTTCTCATGTACAGTTTTGGGAATTGCTTCAGTATATGGCAGCAAGGTTGTTACTGAGTGGTTGGCTGCAAATGTGAGACGCTGGATCCAGCGACCAAGGCAGCCCTCTCCCATTCCTGCTTTACTTGCATTTTTGTGCTATCTCAGATTTTGTTTTCAAACAATTTAATTACAATTGAATGGTTATTTTGAAATAGAAAATGCAAAAGGGGCAAAAGGTTATGTTGTACTGTTTTTCTCTACTTTTTATTTCCAGAACTGGTTACTGTCTTAGGGGAAATTCGCATTGTCTGAACTTACCTTAAGGGCAGTTCTTGTGGGAAGAGGTTCAGTGAACCAGGTGACACTGAAGATAGCAAATGAAAAGGAATTTAAACATGGCAACAGATGAAGTGTCACAGTGTTGTCTAAGTTGAAGTACCTTGCAAATGTCCATCATGTAATAGCATTTCTGGCATGGTACTGCTTGTAAATATCGTAGCCCTGGATGTAATGCTCACTGCTTGGCTGGTAGCAGAGTTTAAATAAAAATTACAACGAGTTCCTTTGTCAGATTTTCTGTGTTCTGTAATCCCAGTTACACGACAGCAGATGTCAGAACAGATGTTTAATCTGTCACTTTCCCTACTACATAGTCAGGCAAAAAAAAAAAAAAGGCTAAATTGATTAATCTCATCTCTAGATTATTTTTAAATGTTGGTAGGTGACTTCTTCTTGACATTGAAAACCTGAGTGCTTAGAAAAGATGTTTCTTTGGTGGTTGTGACTTTGCCTGTTTGAATTCAGCTCCAGATGAAAACAAAGCAAAACAATCAGGTCTGCAGAGTAGTGCTTTGTTGAAATACAGAGAAAAAGTAATTGTAAAGCAAGTGGCTTGATGCAAATGTATTTGGTTGGAGGTGTCGATATAGCCTCCAGTCATCCAAATGTTGTCCTGAATAATTCTTGAATAAATTAAGCAACTTCTTGCATAGGTCCTTATGGCAGCTGCATTAATCATAACTACACTGAAAGAACTGCAAGCTGGCAGCAGATTTTAATTTTTTTTTTCTTAAATGGGAAGTTTGTTCAAAACCCTACTCTATAGCACAGTTCTTCAAGTGTCGTGTTATACAGGAGCTAATACACCCCTGGTTCGCATTGCTGCCTCTTGGGTAGGACATAGTGGGCTTTCTGCAAGGGAAACTTGCACCCAACACCTTCTGAGCAGTCACTTCACTGATAACATGGTGGCTGGCACAGAATAAAGGTTTCTTCAAAAGCAAAATGTCTTCAGCTAGCAAGAACAATGCAGGAAAATATGGGTGGTTTTGGTATTGTTTTTTTTTACCCCTTTTGGTAATTTTGGTATCCTGAGCTTTTGAATGGATTTGTTTATTTTTTGATGTGTCAGAGTAGATGGAGTTCTGGATCACTGATGTTAATTAATGGATCATGAATAGTAAACTACTAAGGAAGCTTAAAAATAGTGGAATGGAATAACGACCTTACTTTGAGCTAAATATGGGACTGAAGGAACGTGAATAACAAAACTGAAAATTTTAGAGCTTTGGGGAAGAACTGAGATTGATGGTATTCCTATGGAATTTTCAATGTCATACTGAATTAGGTTGTTAAAATGTGGAAAATTGTGCGAGAAAGTTGAGGTAAAATTCAGCCACAGATGTCTTACAGAATCATAGAGGTTGGAAGGGACCCCTGGAGATCATCAAGTCCAACCCCCTGCTAAAGCAGGTTCCCTGCAGTAGGCCACACAGGAAAGTGTCCAGGCGGATTTTGAATATCTTGAGAGAAGGAAACTCCACAGGCTCTGATCAACCTGTTCCAGTGCTCTGTCACTCTCGCAGTAAAGTTTTTTTCTCATGTTTGTGTGGAAGTTCCTGTGTTGCAGTTTTTGCTGGTTGTCCCTTGTCCTCTTACTGGGCACCACTGAAAAGAGCTTGATCCAATACTTTTGACTCCCACTCTTTAGATATTGAGAGAAGGAAACTCCACAGGCTCTGATCAACCTGTTCTAGTGCTCTGTCACTCTCGCAGTAAAGTTTTTTTCTCATGTTTGTGTGGAAGTTCCTGTGTTGCAGTTTTTGCTAGTTGTCCCTTGTCCTCTTACTGGGCACCACTGAAAAGAGCTTGATCCAATACTTTTGACTCCCACTCTTTAGATATTTAGAAGTATTGATAATATCCCCTCAGTCTTCTCTTCCCCAGGCTGAACAGCCCCAGGTCTCTGAGCCTTTTCTGATAACGGAGATGCTCCAGGCCCCTCATCATCTTTGTGGCCCTCTGCTGGACTCTCTCCAGCAGTTCCCTGTCTATCTTGGACTGGGGAGCCCAGAACTGGACAGAGTATTCGACATGTGGCCTCACCAGAGTGGAGCAAAGAGGGAGAGAGCTTTATCTAGATATTTATCTAGGTTTAGGCTGTTTGTCCTTCTGTTCCTCTTGCCTCTGCATCCTGGTCATGTTTCTGCTGTCACTTCTTGCACTCAACAGTGTGAAGATACCTCTGCTACTGCCTTCTTATGCAACCGTGGAGTCATCTGGTTTAAAAATACTTTTACTCTTTTTTAATATCAGGGGTTTTTTGAGTTTTAAATCAGAGTCCATTTAATAGGGAAGACTTGGAGTGTGACATAAACGTTTAGACAACTGAAGGAAGCAAGGCTCATGTCAAATGGGCTTTCAAAGCCAAGCTGGTGGTACAGCCTGTCTCATGTATTCCAGATGAGTTCAGTAATTTGAATTTATTGTTTTCCTCCCGTCTCCCAGTAAGGAGACTGAAATGAAGAATGTGACCTTGATATTTCTGTAAATTCAATGTATTTGCTAGCAGCCCATCATTTGTTAGATTGTACATCGACTTCTAGGAATATAGCTAATTGTTTTCTTTAAACAAGTCAGTGAAAATATTATTTGATTAAAGTAGCACCTGGGTTTTATAGAATGGCCTATGTGCTTGGGAAAAAATGTGCTAAACTTGAACAACTTGTAACAAATCAATAAGAAATCTGTTTGATCCTAAAGATGACTGCTATTATTAAGTAATTGTGAATGACTGCATATTCTGCTAATTAACATTTATAGTTATTTCAAAGTATATATTGATTCAGGTAATTGGAACGTGGTCAGTGAGAGACACTAAAATGCAGTTGTCTTTGTCTTGACTAGTGTTTAGAAGCTTAGGCTGGAAATTGGAGCAGCTGTGTGTAATATCTGAGTGCTAACATGCCAGCTTCAGCACTTAAAAATATCTGTGAGATCCTGCCAGAAGATCCTGCTCTAATGAGCTAACAGCGTTTGCACGGATGCGGTGAGGATTAGCTTCAGCTAGGAGAGGTGGACACAACTGTCTTATTTTGCAACCCATGACTGCATGTTATGCTTTCACTTAAAGCAGATTAAACCAAATGTACTTCCCCAATGCCAATCCTAACTGGAAATTGGCTGCTTTCTCTTTCTGTTGTGAATGTTAATTACTAATGGTGAGATATCAGTCCGTTTAATTAAGAATGAGCTGGTAGATGTTAAATTAATCTTCTGACATAAAACTGCTGCTGACCATCTCCGTAGGAGTGCTGGACTGCAGCCGTGCGAAGCAAGCTCACCTCTAGAGTGAAGGTGAATGAATTGATCGCGTGTTGTTCTTCTCTGGGTGACAGGGGATCCCATCGTCCTGTGGTTCTGGCAGCTTCCACTAGGGTAAAGCACCTGACAAAAAGATAATTTACTTGTTGAAAACGTTTGCCTCTAGTTGGAAGTACTGCTGGGGAAATAAACACTCCTGATTTAAATTGCAGTGGATAATAGACTTAGTTTTGTTTCTTATGTATGAATTCATTGACATAATCAGTCCTGCAGCCCCGCCAGTGTAATCTATTGTATTTTCTGTTGTATATTTGTATTAAATAATGTAAATTCATGACTGCAGGAAAACATCTAATTGATGTTGCTGTGTAAATGTTCTCTAAATACCTGGTATATGACATAGTAAATCACTGCTCTTATTAACGGGCTAAATAGAAGGGAGTTGTAATAAAAAGAATAATACAACAGGTAATGAAAAACCATAAAGAAATCCTGAGAACGTGTGTACCAACGTGAATTATTTTTGCTAAATGAACATATAAATTATTAATGGTAATTTTGGAGAGGCTAGTGAAACGTTTGTTAAGCTCCAGCAGCGTGAAAGGTCTCAGTGTATGAGCTGCTCCTTTTCTGTTAGCCAGTTGTTTTTCTGGAACATTCCCCCAGTCCATGTGCAGGGAGGTGGGACCATCAGGCATCCATGTCCTTCTGATAACTTTGGCCATCAGAACAGCCCGGGCAGCCCATTTCTCAGGACTGCTCTGTAACAGCTGCTCCTGCACCGCTCCCAGCACACACGAGTGCAGGCAGGAACGTTGGAGCCTCAGGCTGGGGAAGGAGCAGAGGACAGCATGGTCCAGTGGCCGTGCTGCTTGCAGCCAGCATTCGGCGTGTGGGGGGGACCAGTGTGCTGCTTGTGGGCCATGGTTTTGAAACAGTGTGAGCTTCCCCTGGCCCTCTGCCTCCTTGCTGCTGCTTCTTAGCGATTCCATCCTGTGCGATTCGCACCGAGCAATTGCTGTTTAATAATTTGTTTGTACAAGTGAGAAAAATAGCGAGCGTTTAGTCTGTCTCGTTTTTTGAGAGTTGGCTTCGGAGATTTCTTTTATTGATTCTCACTTTTATATGTGAGAAATGTCAAAGATGCAACTGCAATTTCAGATATTTTTGTTTTTCAGACATCCTTGTCAGAAGAGTCAGGAAGTTGAGCAATAGCATTTTGTTTTGTTTAGCTCCCTGAAAATGTGTCTGATCTGCTGAAAACTGCATATGTAGTACTATTCTTCATAAATTGTCTTGTAAACAAATATATTCTAAAATCACAATATCAAAAAGGTACAGGGATTTGAACATCTGTGAAGGATAACACTTCAACTGAACTCAAGTTCACCATTTGATTAAAAATAAATAAATGCAGCTTACTCTGTGTTGGAAAGGTTCCAAAATTAACTGCTCTCAACTATTCTGTGTGAATGTGCCATGATGACTCTCTTATTTTTTCACAAAAAGTGCAATTTTAGCTATCTGTAGAATTATCTAGCCTCTTTAGACCATTTGTTTAATTCTTTCACGTTTTGAAGAAGCCACAGATTTAAGAGTGATTAGTTGAAACCTCTTCTGACTTATCGCAGGATATGCATTACACTGCTTCTTGCCATTCTGCCTATATTGTAAAGCAGATCAAATTCATAAATAAAATCTCTGCAAGTAGAGCACTTTGGAAAATCTCCATTGCAGGTTTGTCTTTATTCTACTTTAATGAGCTGCATTTGTTCCAATTCAGAGGTGCCGGTGCTGTAGCAGCAAGAACACTTTGGTGCAGTAGTTCCTCTATGTCTTGCAGTCAGTGGCTTTAGTTAGCATGCAAGAGGTTTACTGTTGTTCACTTCTCGTTCTCAAAAGCTATGGAGTATAATTTGATACGTCTTCATTTCTAAGTAAGTCTTCTTTAAGGAATAAAGAGAATGACTGCACCATGCATTACACAAGCCATACTGAAATAGAAAAAGTCAGGAGGAATAGCAAAGTTAAGACCAAATTTGAGAAACTGATTGTTTAGAATTCTCTTCAGAAAAATTCTAGGCTGAAATTCTAGGTTTCTCATGTTTGCAAAATGAAATTAATTGATCTTGAAAATGCAGTACACTACAGTGCCTCCAGTAAAATGAATTTAACAGCATGTTAGCAGCAAAGCGCAAACAAAGCTAGAACCAAAACAAGTTTTCAGTGTGTTGATTTTATTCTGATACTAATTGTTTGTTGTGAATTTTCACTTTATCCAAATATATCTTTAAAGCATTTAGCATCCTTTTATTTGTGCTCTTTACCTACAAGGAGCATTTCATCAGCATGTACACAAAATTTGCTTGTCACAGGAATGAGGTAGAGAAGAAATACTCTGCAAAGACTTACCTTTCAGCTCACTTTCTGTGCAAAATCTTAACTTCTCTGAAACTTTTAATAAACACTGTATATTTTATTTGTCTCTGTCTCTATGATCTTTGTGAGATGCTTCTTTGAACACATGAAAGCATTAGGAATTCTTTGCACCAATACATGACTGTACACGTCCTCTGGCTACCAATCAGTCTTAAAAAAAAAAAAAAAAAAGAAATAGACATGAAAAATCAGAATTTTCTGTTGGTACAGATTACTTCGGAGATGAAGAAAAGACAACTTAAAGCACAGTTTGAAGATAATAGTACTGAAACATTAGGAGATGATGCATTCTAGCTGTCTGATTTCCAGGAAATGGAGTAAAGTTGCTCAGATAAATCAGAAGTTGTTACTTTCTTCACCTGAATACCAAATAGTTCTCTCTCCAGCAGGAAAATAGCTTTCTGGTCTTTTAATAAAGCCATTTTTCCAGAAGAGTTACTTTCTGCTTTTATTTAAAGTTGGTTAGCCAGTAAATCTGTTTGTTGATTGGATTGGGATCAAAGAGAAAGTGATTTAGGATTTGTAAATACACAAATTAAATATGCTGATTCCAAGGAATTTCAGTTTGGACTGGAGAGGTGTTTATCCAGGTCAAAATATGAATGCTGTAGTGCTGGGCTCTATTAATAACAACTGTTTGACAAGTACAGAAAGAATAACCTTTGAAGAAAATGGTTCTTCAAGGAATCTTCGATGAATGCTGTGGCGAAAGGCATCGTAATGTTAAAAACCCTTCTTTTGTGTCACCTGTCACCAGTCCTCATATACAGTCCAGGTAGATATCCTGAATCTCAAACTGCTGAATCCTTTGTGCTGGGCTTCCTTTGTTGTTTAAGAGGTACTGGGTTTTGGTAATCATAGAATCACAGAATGGTTTGGGTTGAAAGGGGCCTTAAAGCCCATCCAGTTCCACCCCCACTACCACAGGCAGGGCTGCCCCCCACCAGCTCAGGCTGCCCAGGGCCCATCCAGCCTGGCCTTGAGCACCTCCAGGGATGGGGCACCCACAGCTCTCTGGGCAGCTGTGCCAGTGCCTCACCACCCTCTGAGGAAAGAATTTCCTTCTGACATCTAATCTAAATCTCCCCACTTTAAAACTGTTCCCCCTTGTCCTGTTACTGTCTGCCCATGTGAAAAGTCTGTCTCCCTCCCTTTAAGTGCTGGAAGGTACCACAGCCTTCTCTTCTCCAGGCTGAACAAGCCCAGCTTCCTTGGCCTGTCCTCATGGGAGAGGTGTGCCAGCCCTCTCATCATCTTCATTCATGATCTCCTCTGGACTCTCTCCAACCGCTCTGCATCCTTCTCGTGCTGTGGCCCCAGGCCTGGACGCAGTGCTGCAGTGGGATGTCAGGGGGGCAGGGCAGAGAGGGACAATATCTGGTTTCATTTCTTGCTTAAGACTCACTTGAAACAGTTTGAGCAGCGGACGAATTTACTGTGATTTCTTGTTGGTTGAATGCTCCTTTGTGCTCAGAAAGCTGAGATCCTGAGTTGAACAGGTGTTGCCAACTTTTCCTGTCTAGTGAAGGTATAAGCTCTCATAGTGTGTGGCTGTGCAAGCTAATGTGGTGCGTAAAGCTCAGCCAGAACTCTGTGAGCTGGATACCAGGCTAAGGTATAGCTGATTACATTTGGATTAATTGGATTTGGTACATGTAAGGACTTCAAAACTATACCATGGATTGCTTGTTGGAGAAGACGCAGTGGGGAAGACCTGGCAGCAGGGGTGGGATTGGCCTGCTGAGGGGATTTTGCCCTCCTGCGGCTGCAGGGGATCCGCCTTTCCCACTGCCTTTCCCAAGTAGCTCCTGCCTTGGCGGCAGTGATGGCTGAGATCCACCTGAACCAGGTGTGCGCCACAGCGTGGCCCGGGGCACAGCCCAGGATCCAGGCCCTGTGACTTTTACATGTGGGGCAGCAAAAGGATAGCTCATGCTATCTGTCATGATATCTAGCAAGGGAGAGCTGCATAGAAAGCATACAGCTCTGCCACCTCTGCTCTGGAAGATGCAGCTTTTGAGGAAAAGGAGACATTTGGGGCAGCTACCGCTTCAGCCTTCAGAGCTTTGTCTGGATGGATCATTGTATTTATCTGTAATAGCAGGGGGTTAAAAACATTCTTTAAATGTGGCTCTTAAGTGGGGAAATACCGAGAGTGAAACCTCGTTAGTGATGGGAGATCCCAATTCCAGGATTTGGGAGTCTGAGGGATATTCTGGTGCATCTAAGCAGTCTGGAATCTCTTTTTTTTTATTTTTTGATGATTTACTTCCTGACAAAAAATGTAAAGCATGCTATGTATCATCCAAAGATCTCATCTATCAACCTGTCTGCATGGGAAGCATTGCTGGGGGTGCGGAAACAGCTAGAGGTGTCCGAAGCACTGGGAGAGGTGCAGCGTTATATTCAGTGATGTTACCTTTTCATCCTGGTTGTGAAGAGAAGCTATGGAACAGTGCCTTGAATTATGAGGTTGCTTAAAGAAAAGGCATTTACAGATAACTTTCTTATCTCTTTTCAGTTATGTATAATGTATAAAACACGATAGCGTGCCCACTTAATAAAAATAGACTTAATACAAAAAGCAAGTTTAATTAAAACTTGTAACTGGAGATGTCAGAATCCTGATCACAGATCTGAATGTACTTCTTTCTAATTTCAGTTATATATTCTGAATTTCGTGATGGATATTATGTTCTCTGTGCTTTGGGGAGTCATGCATAATGTAACAAGGAATTTCACTTAACAGTACCTCTAGCAAATGTTCTCTGTGCTGATATTGTATGCCAAGTAGAATGTGATATAACAAATGATTTATTTATTTTATATAGGTCATTAAATTTTATTCTCAAAATTTTGTGAAACTACAAGAACTTAAAAAGGAAGCATAACACACTTAGGTGCGTGAAGAGATAGGCTTGTGGATGCAATCAAATCACAACTGGATTTTATGATCAAGTGGCTCTATTGAGGCAGAAATAATTTCAGTGACTCCATAAAGCTGAAATCCTAAACTTGTCTTTTGCAAAGAGTGGTAGTCATGAAGAAAGCAAAAAAAAAAAAAAATTTTTTTTCCAAGATTGAATATTCCCTGTGAAGAGATATCTATGATGTAATGTAAGGAGGACCAGGCACTTTGGCTCTACCATTTCTAAAATGGAGCAGTAATATTATGTCTTTAAAACTGCATTAGTGCTTAACACTGCTTCAAAGTTGTGTTTGTGTTTGTTGTTTTGTTTATCTTTGTTTAATATATAACAAGTGAAAAAAGTTTCTAAGCCAAAAAAGGATGTTTTTTTTGTTTTTTATCTATCATTTTAATTATTAGGTCAAGAATGGAAGAATTTATGCAAGTCCAAGACATCATATGACAGGTGTTGAAGAAAGTGGCTATTTAATTCTGCCACTGGTAGAGCATACCTACCAATTCCAGTTTTTTAAATGTCTGCCTACAGTCCGATGCATTGAGTGGATTACTATTTATATCTGGGGATAAAGCCAAGATCTCCAGAGCTTCTCAGATCTCCTGGTAACCTGGATCCTAGGTCTGCTTACAGAATTTCCAAATTTGAGCATATGGCACAGAAACCAAATGTTAAAAACATAACTGTGGTTTGATTTTGCTCAAGTTTCTTCTCAGACTGATCAGTCTGTAAATGTTGTTCTGCTGGTTGGGAACCAAACCAGCTGGCAGACCCATTCAGAAAGTAGTCTTGTTGAATCTTTTTGCCCTAGAACAGGATAAGCAGTGGCTCTGCACCTCAACTTTCAGCAGGCCAAAAAAGTTTTCTTGAAAGCTGTACCCAGGCTGATGAGCTATATGTCAGTTGGCGTGATCTAGAGGAGAAAAATTGAGGAAATATTTCAAAAACTTGAGATGTAAATGAACAGTCTGTTCTCAGGTTGGTACAAAAAATAACAGGTTTCTAACAGGGAAATTCAGTAAAGATTCTAGAAAAAATGTTCCAATGGTAAGGTTATCCAAGTACTGGAAAAAGTTTTTGGTGAGACTGTGGGATCCTCGCTACCGAAGGCTTCAAAAACAAAGGTAGGAATGATGCACATGCAACTTATTCACTGAGGAGGAGGATGGAGTCTGTGACCAGCAGTCCTGCTCTGCTGCAAGTCCTGCATGTTTTCTGCTGGCATTTGCACTGCAGTGTGTGCCTGAAAGGCTTCTGTGTCAGGATTAGAAGTAGCCCGTCTAGGAAGCTGAGAGAGACAGATCTATGGAACAAGTCCATCGATTGGCTTTTTCTTGGAACCTGCTGTAAGAGAGCACTTAACTGTATTTTTCTGTGGGTTTTGAAATTATCACTGCACTGAGATTAATGGAGCATTCAGTGTTCAGTCGCTGTCAGTCTCAGGAAGTGGTTGTTACAGCAGTTCAGCTAGTTTGTGTCTTTGTCCTTCACATGGCATATCTGAAAACCAGAATTAATGCTTTTTGCTAATTTAAAATACGCAAAAGTTCTGGAGAGCAAAGACTTAAAGCCCAAACTTCACAGAACAACACTTGTGTGAATTTATGAATATTATGTAGTGTGTCAGGCGTATGTTTATTCATTATGTGACCTATACAGAAAGTATGTCATGGAGCCGTACTAAATTCTCTTTCTGATGGAGGTCCGCTAGGGTAATAAAAGCTCACGCTTTTGTCAGTAGTGGACAATGAATTAATGAGAACTGGAAATATGTCTACACTTATACCAGTAGGTTTTGTTTTCAGTTTGCTGTTCTTGTTTCCAATATTTACTAATGTATGGCAAATCATAATTGCAAGCAGATTATATAACACCAAGAAGTCAGTGGAGAAGTGAGCTGTTTACGCTGGAGTTTGTAATGAGCTGTGGAGTTAGGCTAAAATTACTTTCTCTGACACCTTTCCAAACATGTTGTGATTTATTTTAAATCAATGTGACTAACATTTATCCTTGTTTTCCCTTTCCTTGACATTTTGTATATATGTTGCAAGTATTTGGGAGAAAGAGGGGAAAAACCCAAACCACCACTACTTCAAACACACCTTAAAATTAAGAACATGATAGATAAAACCCAAAAGTTCAGTAAAAACACAAAAATAGCTATTTAAATACATATTTTAAATTTAGTTGGAGGCATACTTTCTGAGAGCTTAAAGAAAAATAGGTTAAATTAAGGTTAAAAAAATCTATGTAAAATCTATGAAAGTAGTCTAAAACAATTCAAGAAATACAGTTCTGACAAAACTGACAAAACTTCAAAAAAGACTGTGATTTAGAGAACAACCCATAACTGCGGAAAAGTTAACCATGTTTTCGTAACAATTTGTGTACTTCCCTAGTTCTGAAACAGTGTTTTCTTCATTTGGGTATATTTGGTATGTTCGATTCAATGTGTAATTAAAGGTTGAAAAGCATATTAGGATTCGAGGAATTGCATATCTTTGTTTTCTTTCTTCTTTCAGTCTCGGAATAGAAATTAGGTCTGAGACTGTTAACCATATCAAAATTGTGTAGGAGAGGATGCTCAGAAGTGAATTTTATTTTTTAACAACAGAGAATATATACCTTGATCAAAGTTTGTTTAAATTATAGCACTTGCTTGGATACGCTTAATTTTTCTTACAAATATTTGCTGTATTTAGGATGATACTATTTAAAATATTAATTAGTAATAACTTTTAAATACATAAACTATATAACGTTTTTAATATGCTATTTTATACTTAAATTTCTTGTTGAAATCTGTTTCAGTTTTGGATGGAATGAGACACTAATCACAATTCAAACACTAGTAATCCTTTAGCAAAAATATGATGGCTCTTTTATTGTTCATCAATATGGAAAAGGAAAATGGAAAAAGAAAAACAGAGATTTCAAATAGTGAAAAATAATACCAAATTCCATGTAAAGGCCAGTGGAAAACAACTTGTCTCAGAACACTGAAGAGAAAAACAAAGGGAGAATTGGTTGCTTGTGTGTGCTACTGTGTGCATTAAATCTTTGCTGATTTTAATCAGGATTATAGTTAGTGATTTAAATCGCTGATGTAAATTGATCCACCCATCCTGACAACAAATAGTGTTGTTTTGGTACAGTTTAAAAAGTTATAGTTTGTACTGGCCTGTGCAGTATTCATAACATTTCGTCTAGCCATACCTAAGTTTGATAGTTCAGACAGTTTTACCAAAACGTAATTTTCTGGGAACCAATAGAGCCATGTTTCACAAAAGCTGTTCTCACAAGAGCTAAATGCCAAGGTAATCAATCATACCGTGTACTGTATCCCGTTGTTATGAGGAGAATGCATTATTTATGGAGTATAAAGATTTTTCAGATGTTGTTGAAATGAACAGGCCAGTGCATGAGCAACTGCAAGGGATAAGATGTCCTTAGCTGAAAATTGCAATTTCCTAGGTTAAAAATTCCTAGGTTAGAAGACAACTTCTGTGGCTATGGCGTGTTTGAGGCTGATTTGCTGTAAGTATGGGTGGGGGCTTCCAGAAAGCAGCAGTCAGAAGTCTTTAATACACTAATTGTACCTACAGGTAAGTGCCAGATCTTCTGCTCCAACCTTTTTTGAGACCACTTGTATTTCAATTTCTAAAACAAAAGTTACTCTGTCGCTGGAAGTGCTGTAAAACATTTTGACAGCGGTACAAAAACCTGAGACTGCTTGAGTTAGTACGCTGTTGTTTCCTTAGTGAGCCACTGGCTATGAATGCCACTCATATGTTTAATAAATATAATTAGCCACATGCTTAGGCTTTTGATGGAAAGTTGTCTGCCTGCATTGTTTGAGACATTTCGTTGCTGAGCTGAATGAGATGGTAGTTTTCACCTGATTCATTTATGAAAGTGACATATTTGTAGAAGATCTAAAAGACTGATACAATGTGGTGTAGTGGGGGAATAACAGTTACATAAATGGCAACGTATGTAAATGAGGAGTAACTTCTTCCCTTCTCTTTGCTGGATTTGGCAGTTCTTTCTGATTGCTTAGCAGGAAAATCTACAGTGGTACCTGCGCAGTGGTTTTCAAAAGCGTGCTTGGTAAGCTGTGGCCACCTGCAGAATGCCTGTGCTCTGTGCAGCACCCTTGTGCACCATGACATGTTTCACCTTCGTAAGGTGAACACACATGGCAAGCTGCCTCTGGACTAGAGATCTAGTCACTCTGTTCTTTCTCTGCTTGAGATCAGACAGGAGAAGTATAGAAACAGGACAAACACTAATAACTTCTTTGTACCTTGTGCTTTCTGGCTCTAGAGATTTGCAGCTTAACGACTTTCAGGGGGCAAAGGCACAGTTGTACTTAATATCCCGTGATAGATTTTTCTTACTGTTGCCTATCTGCCCACTTCCTAAGCCCATGTAAACTCCTAACACCTTGTCCATGAATACAAGTTCATGACTGTATTGAGGAGCCTCAGCTCAGTCTCTCTGCTTCAGCTCTATTTTTTTGTCCAAATGAAAATGGTAGTCTGCTTCTCTGATGTTTCTTGGGTTAGGCAATTCTCAAGAAAAAAGTTCAGCCCTCTTAGTGTCTTCTTTCATGATCACTGTGTGTATCAGCACTGCCTTTCAATTTAGCCTATACCTTCATTGCAGAACCATTTAGATTGGAAAAGACCTTTAAGATCAAGTCTAACCATCCTCCTAGCACTACAAGCCACTGCTAAACCATGTCCCTACGTTTTCCACAAATGACAAGTAATGTACTTTCTCTTTTCTGGAAGAGAATCAATCTGTAGCTTCTCTCTCTTCTACCCTCATCCAGCCCTTTTGTACACATGCTGTTATATTTTCTCAATTCCCCGAGTGACAGTAACTCTCAGGAATTCTTCTTCTGTTTTTTTTTTCCTTAGAAATTGCTTGGCTTCACTTTTAACATGAAAAATTGTTTATTTCTTCAGCTATTTGAAAGACATTGCCTTATATAAATATAGAAGGATATATAGAAGGTCTTGCCTCGTACAGATCTTTCTCATGCTTACTTGGCATTTCTAAGGCATGACTTTCCTATTCATCTACGTAGGTGAAATTGTTATCAAGGGTTATCTCAACTGTTGTAGCATCATCTCCACTTTCCTTTTTGAATACCTTTTCACTTCATTAGTACCTATTCAAAATGCTGCTGCAAAATTACCTCTCTCCATGTGTCTCTGCAGCCCTTAACTTTCAGCACCCTCCATGGCCATTGTCCATCAGTTGGCATCAAGAGTTCTCACCACTTACTGCCTGCTTGCTTAGTTTGCCAACATCACCTTGATTAATTTTTGGTCTGTTTTTTTCCTCTCACTTAACTAAGCTATGCACAGGTGGCTGTGAGGCCACCTCAAAAGCTTTGTCGGGGTCTTTGTTCAAGGCCCCCTTTGCAGCAATGCCTATGGGAATAGGGATGGGCAGGCCTCCTGTTGCTGTGTGCCTGGTGCCCATGATGTCCCCCGGCCTGCTTTCTTTCTTGTTTCTCATCTTCTCTCTTACCTTACTTAACCCTTGTGCTCTACCAACAAGGAGTTGTCTTCTCTATTTTACATTGCAATATAAAGTTGCAACCTATGGCTTGGGAGCATGGCTTCAACGACAAAAAAAATTAATAATAAATGACTCTACAAATATGCAGCATCAGTCAGGCAGTATCAGTTATTGGTTGCTTGTTGCGTGGTTGAACAGATGTGTAACTTTTACTGATGTTGAATAGGTCTTGAATGAAGGCAAACAATTTCTTGTTCTCACAGCAAGCAACTGAATCGGTGCCCTGAACGTCAATTCTACTTCTGTGCTTCTTTTCTTTCTGCATGTAGAAGCACCTGTAGCAGTTACAATAAATTTCACAGCAAGAAGTTAATTTAATTCAGGTTTTTCTCCCTTTAAACACACTGTTTTACACACCTATTTGTACAGGTGTTTAGAGTACATGACTTAAGCAGGACGTTGAAAGCATGGAAGTCTTGTCGCAGGAAACATTACCAGCACACGCTGCCAGTGTTCTTCAGTTTCTCATTCAGTGAACACAAGTCCATTGTTTCAAGGAAAATAGCACAAGCTAACCAGTTTGCAGAATTACATAGTTTTCAAGGTTTCCATTCTTGATTCTTTTGTGTCGCTGCTGCTGTTGACCTGTCTGTTTTAGAAGGATACGCCAGCTGCCAAACCCAGAGAGGTCTTTGCTTGCAGTCCCCGCTGTGACGTGGCCATGGCTGTGGGATACTGCACAGGAGGATTCTTTTGGATCATTCAAAAAAGCCAGAAAGTGATGCAAAAGAAAATTCTCTTGTGTAGGAGCTGTCTCAGTGGACATGTGTTGAGGTTCCCTGGAGAAGACTGCTGTGTTGAAGTGTTTGAACACGGAGACTACTTTGGAGAAGTACTTTTCTGTGTTTAAGCTGACAACTGTGGCTGCTGTGAACCATGAAGTGGGGAGGGGAATGCAAAGAGACAGTCCAAGGATTGTGTGTGGAGAGTGTAAGCTTAAAAACTGTGTTCTGCACTGTGATTTTCTATTTTTTGTGAGAGACATAGACTTTTGGACATTTGTGTTGTCTTGTTTCATTTTCCCAGCCTAATTTTTTCTATAAAGCACAGCAAATAACCCCCTTCTTTTTTTTCCTGTAATACTTGCTCACTTACAAGCAAAATGATATGTGACCACATAGCACCGGAAAGATTTTGAAGTAGAATTAGACTTTCTCTATTCTGAGGCTTTTGTGTTATCAAATGTTTTCCTTCAGTTTTCTTTCAGGCAGGGACTTAGTGTGCATGGTTGCATCTCTGTCCAGCTGCTGGTGTGGCAGACACTGGAACCTGGGTGCTTTAGCAGAGATTAAGCTACTACTGTGTTAATTCAAATGCCAGAGATTTTGTTTATGGTACTGAAGATCCTAGTTCTGATCCTTTATGGCAGATAAGGCAACTGTGTGCTCATGGCTGTATTTCATTACGCTTGAACTATTAGCTTGTGCTCCTGTGAAATATAGGTACGATCAATGTCTAAAATCAGCAATATAAACAGTAGATTAAACCCTATTCTTTGTCAAGATTTTATATATTCCACTCCATATTTTACTTCCAGTGCTACCAACCTAGGAACTTAATTTCTTTTAAGTTGCATTTTCATGTCTCTAGCATGAATTGTGTTGAAGTTAACAGTACTGCTGTTTTATCTTGAGCTTTCACACCTGAACTGTAGTGGTCTGCCCTTTTCTTAAATCACATTGGTAGTTGTGGCTAGTGACAACATGAAAAATCTTGTGTTTATGTAAAGATTCTACGTGGGTCTAGTAGGAATCAGTTAAAAACTTAAAAGCATAAGGTCTAATTGTGAGACATAACCATTATAATTCAAATACAGATAAGAGCAAATACAGTTAAATTAAAAAAAGTCGTTGGGTAGATTTAGAAGTTCTTGGCATCTCATTTTGAGGTTGACAAGTCTGTGATTGTAAATTTACCAAATTATCTTTCTCTGTATTTGTTGTGTTGCTATTAACTCTGATACAGAATACTTCACAGACATCAAGTTTACAGATAAATTGTGTATTTACTACTGTGATAACTGCAGGAGCTTTACTAGTATCAAAAATTCAGAAATGAATGTGTGGAAATTTCTATGATTTTTGTGTTTTCCATGGTTCACAACCGTGCCTATGGTTAAACTAAGCTAATTTTATTAAGACTTCGGATTACTTAAAGGAAATAAAGAACGACTGGGTGAAATTGAACCTTGGTGTGACTCCTAATGATTGGAGAGGGTGAATATTTTGCAGATGAAGCTAAGAGTTGTCTATCCTTTCCACCAAAAATCAAGACTGATACTCCTCCCAGAGGTGGGAATGCAAGTTCCATCCTTGTAGTGTCGAAGACTATGTCTGCCTGACTAACCTGCTACCTTCATTTCTCCAGTTTTTGGTTACCAGTCTTTCTGGCCAGACCCATGGTATTCGGCCACTCATTCTGAAATGGTTGATCCTATTCCTGTTCGATCTTCTCCTTTCCGTTGTGTGCCTCACACCAGTCTGTGTGCTTCACACTGGACTAGACAGAAAGCCCTGCAGCAATAACCTGTTCTCTGCTCTTTCTGCCCTTTTGTATACTGCTTCCTACTTATCCCCAAGAAGAAGCTGGCCTAGAAGGCTTGGCAAAACCAATTTTGAAAAGGACATGTGCATTACCTATTTGAATTAATGTTCAGTGTTGATGCTGATGGCAGAATAAGAGACAACATGAAGAAAGTTCACATGACTTGACGACAGTTTCCCCTCTTAACTTGCTAGAAAAAATCATCTTACACCAGGTCCTTGTCTGGGTGGAAATGATGTTTTGTGTGTTTGTCACCTCCAGTTAGAGCTGTTGTCGTTCAATTTAGGGTCTGAAGGCTGTTGAGGAGCTTTAGCCAGTGGGCTGTGTAGTTGTCTGATTGTGGAATGGTTTAAGCAGCTCTTTCTATGTCAGATCTGCACTTGGTTTGTTCCACTGGCTCCCAATCAGTTTTCAGTATCGTGTAAGGCTTTAGTCTTGATCTTCAAAGCAACTATTGGATCAAACACCCCAGCTACATCAAAGACTGTGTTTCTATTTGTGAACTGCCAGAATAGCTGTATTCCTTTGGGCAACGTAGATGATGGAATAGCAGAGCAACCACGTGTCACATGGGACATGGTTTTCTGGGTTAGGGGTTTGGGCTGTGAAAAGAAGTCCCCAGGGTGATCAGGTGAATCCGGAGCAGGAGATGGCTTAAAGGCGATGCTACAAAACCTCTTTGTAAATGTGCTGCACCATAAGAATGGTGCTGAAGCAACTTCCAATTTTATCTGAAAAATAATTGTCAAAAAGAAGAAAGTTAATAACATTTGGAATGCTGTCAGGTCAGAAAAGGTATCGTATGTTTAAAAGCAGTGTACTTGTACAGAGTATCTGCTCACAGTATTTAAAGCTTACCTTTGCATAGCACTGAAGTTACAAACTGCTACTGAAACAGTCTTGTTAACAGAAACCAAAGGTAGCATAGCTCTGAAGGAGCTGAATGTTTTAGTAGAGATAGTAAATGTTGTGTGATGTATTACTGTTGACAGACAGAACTCAAGCTTGATCAACTTCCAAACAAACCATAAAACTCTTATTTTCAATTGATCAGAAATATTCCACCACTGTGCTTTATCTGAAGTGCTGTGGACAGGATTGACACTGCTGAAGCAATTCTTCCTCCCTCTCAACTTAGTTGCCAGGGATTAATAAATTGTCTAAAGGGTTGAACAGAAAAATTACAAGTCCAGATAATCAGGTAAAAAATAAATACAAATTAAGTTAAATATAAACTAAATAGCACAATAAATGTGTTCTGTAATTTAACTCCTGGATAATGCAACGTCCTCTGTGTATGCACAGGCTTTCATGGCATGTTCTTTCAGCTCTCCCTTCTTATCTCATGGTAAAAGATAATTCTCACCTGAATGCCTAATGGGTGGCAGAAAGGAGACATCCTTCTGCTGTTCAGAAAAATTTAATCCCTTGAGTTCCTGTTTTCTTAAAAAATTGCATCAATTTCTTCATTTTAAGCTTCACTCAGCCCACCTAACATATCTGACTGATCTTCTTCATATATTCAGCTTTCTTTATAAAGAAACTGAGTCGTCATTGCATCTTGTAACAGAAAAACTGAAAGCTGTGTTGGAGATATTAATATCTTGAAGCAGGGCAAAAGCTCTAGAGGAGCTGTTTGCTTCACCTTATGCACATTTCCAAAGTGCTTAAAGTTAGTCATCATTGACCTGTTAGGGTGTGTTGATGGCAATCAGGTTTCCAAACCTTTCATATTCCAGCATAGGAACTTTGCCGAATTTTTTTGTAATGTTGTTTTGCAGAAGAATTTCAGAGGGAGGTTATGTGAATGCAGAGATGTTTCCATCTCAGTGCCATATTAAAACTGAAAATCTTCATGCAAAGCTTGTATGGACTGGAACTAGACTGCAAATAGAGGGGGGCAACCTGCCTGGGATAGTAGAAGAGCTGGTTATCCCGTGGCAGAGTGAAAATAGCAAGGTAAATGCCACTGAATCCTGTTTTTCTGACTGGCCTGATTTGATGATTGAATGAGTTTCTGTCCACGGTAGAACTTTGTGATAAATCATTCCGCAAAGCGCATTGTCACTAACCTTAGACATAAATTACAGACAGTACAAACCTGTTCTTCAGTTCATGTTGTCTTTAGTAGTGGTTATCCTAGGAAGGATCCAATTGCAATTCTTTAAATTCCATCCTGTTTGTAAGTTTTATCTAAAGAATTTTTACAGGTGTTAGCTTGAGCTATGATTTGGCTTTTTTTCTCCAGTTCTTGAGGTGAGTAATGTGAAATCACAAGATTTCTTCTTCCTGACTGGTTGATGAAAATTTGAATAAAGAGTGAAAAATAATGAGTTTCTGTTGTTCAGCTGTGGATGATAAATGTTCATGCTCAAGCTCTTAACAATTTCAGGGACTTACAAGTATTTTAATGAATATGTAACAGGCAATACTCATAAGAAATACGACCTCATGATTCGTGATGAATTAGAGGCATCTTTGCCAATTACTTCTTTTGTAATAGTAAGCATTACCTTGAATACATCTCTGCAAAATTTCTGCTGGAAAAATGAATATGAATGTGTAACGAAAATGAAAGTTTGATCTGTGAATGTTTAATTGTCTTATGTGTGCATATATAAATGACAAAACTTAAGAACTGGTGCAATATCAACATTTTGCTGACGTAATTGAGAGGATGCATATGAACAGCTCAAGTCTTAAAAGATGACTACCAATAAATGTTAGCCTTCTGTTGCATAGTGTCACACATGCATGTTAAAAACATTTTGTTCCACATCACGGTTTTCAGTACTGTTTCTCATTTTTTATATATAATTGGTATGCACCACTTCTGTTGAAAGAATAGATGCAATGACTCAAGTAAAGAGCAAATATTTGATGTTTAAAAGAAATTGAAAAAAGCTATAATGTAATGCAGAGCACTTTTCAAATACAGAAATTCTTTAGAAAAAAGTAACCTTCCAAATAGTTTTCTGTTGAGTTAATAGTGCTCTTTGATGTTGTATTAAAAGATGATCTGGAGGATATCGTTGCAAGTGAGAAAATACTTTTTTTTTTTTTAATTTTGTTGTGAAGTATTGCAGTCAAGTTGCTGCTAATCAGCATGTTTTTCAGTCAGTGGTTGTGGAACCACAGNCAAATAGTTTTCTGTTGAGTTAATAGTGCTCTTTGATGTTGTATTAAAAGATGATTTGGAGGATATTGTTGCAAGTGAGAAAATACTTTTTTTTTTTTTAATTTTGTTGTGAAGTATTGCAGTCAAGTTGCTGCTAATCAGCATGTTTTTCAGTCAGTGGTTGTGGAACCACAGTTCAGTGCTGCTGAGTCTGGTGATGCCCATAGTGATGTTATACATCCAGTTGTGCTGAAATTGCCTTCAGTGGTGTTTCATAATAGTCAAGAACAAAATGCATGCTTTGTGTGTTTTTCTTCGGCCTTCTACTAGTAAATCTGGCTTTTAGCCCTTTCTCCTTGCTTTCAATGCATTGTGGAAGTGTTGCTGGACAAGCACTTGCAGCAGTGACTAATCCTACCCCTCACCAGCTCATTTCCTTCCACTTACTGTATATGCCAGTATAAAAGAGAACTTTGATATGAGCTGGCTTTTTTTGTTTGTTTCTATTGCAGTGGTGTGTGCACTAGAAGACAGTGTTCTTCTAAAACTTTGGCCTGGAGGTGGATGGAAGTAGTGAAAAATCAGAACAATAATGAACTTTAAATATTTAGTTATGTGAAGTTATTCATAGAATAAAGTATCGTTTAAATGAGCACTATTTTGGAAACTCATCCATGTGCATGTGCTTTAGAAATGTAAACAGAATGTAGTGATGTATTTAATTGTAGTTTCTTTGTGTTTGTTTTTGCTTTTCGCTGTAGAAACATGAATCTAAGATTTGTGTCACTTAGGATTGCCTATAAACTTTTTTTCTGTTTTTGTGTGCATATGCAATTGCATAAGCCCTCCAGTTTGTCTGCTCTCCTTGTGCCTGTTGGCAGCAGTAACATTTCGAGAAGTGGTGCTGTTAGTTCAGGGCTGTGTGCCGCAGAACCTGTCCTTTCAGTGCAGTCAGATTTATTGGATCATCCAAGACCCTTATGGAGAGGTACCTTATGTGCCCTCTTTGTTAAGGAATTAGTGAGGCATTCCCACACCCGTGGGGAAACTTGCTTTCCAAAGAAGGGCTGCGAAGATGGAGGAGAGCTGAGCCCCAGACAGGGGACATGGGGGGTTCTCGAGGGAGCCTGAAGACCGCATGTCATTTGTGGTGGATGGCAGAAACTCTCATAGGACTGTTAATTCAGCTCAAATAACATTTTTGTTTTAGCTGGCATGGACAACTGGCTGACTTTTAAATCAGAGTATTTTATGAAATAAACCTTACACAAGTGATTAATGTGTCCTCAAGCTCACATCTCTTTGCCAGTGTTTCTGAGATCAGAGACAGTACAGTTTCATACCACTTAAGCACTTTGAGATGACTGTTGGTAAGTTGCTGCCAAAATCTCTTTTAGATTTGGTAGATTTAAAATGATGGTGTTAGGAAGGTGGAGTTTGAATGTAAATCCTTGAGCTTCCTTTTGCATAGTATTTCTTCAGCCTTTAACAGTCTTGAAAGAAGAGCACTGCTGACAGCAGAAACAATTTGGTTTTCTTGACTATGCTAGTGGTGCCTTTTGAGTGTGGTTGAATGGATTTTGTTATAGTGTCCCTATTAATGGAGTCATGGACTTGTTTGCTTGTCTTGTAACTCTCCATTTGTCGCCTGGCAGGCTGAAGGGGAAACAGTGGCCGTTCTTGCACACAGTGGAAGTGAAGATGAGTTTGATCCAAGTACTCTTCCAGATCCCGATAAATACAAAGATTCTGATGAAGATCAAGATTCAGGAAGTGAAGACAGCTATAGGTATGTACCTATCTTCCACATTGATTTTGAAATGTTCTTGTTTTTTAGAAACTAATGTGTTTCACAGAATCACAGATGTTTAGATGTTAGGAACTCATTTAACAGTCATCCTGTTCCTTCCAGTACTTAATATTTAAGAGTTTGTTTGTGAGGTGGGTACTGAACAGAAATCTATGCTAAAGGCTATTATTTCCTTTTGTGAAGCTGTATGAGAAAGATATTTTTAGTCAGTTTTGAAGGAATCTCAGTGAGAATGTTCCACATGCAAAAATCTTGATAAATTCCCATTAGGTTTCATGTGTTTCAGAAATACGTTTCTCTACTGTCATATTCCAGGCTCTGTTGGAAGGGGAAAGCATTGAAGTCTTCTGAGGGCTTGGATGAGCCTTCTATACCTGTGTTGTATTAAGTAAATTTGTGCATGGTGAAACTTAATTTGTCTGATTCAGACCCTTCACCAGTGTAGAACTGACAATGGGGTAAATGCAGTGCTTTACCTGAGCAGCAGCAAGTTGTTCCTTTTTAGTACAAGGGGGAGAAAAAGAGTTACTAGTAACTGATTTGCTGTTTCTTCTTTGTTTTCACTTATCTAACTCAATTCAGTATCTCTACTCCATTTAGAATGAGTGAAAAAGCTGGGTGTAAAACACAGTTTTCTAAAAACAGGCAGAAAACAAGAGACCCACCACTGCTTAACAAGATTCTTCCAGTTTCTACCATATTTATGACAGCTTGACTCTGCCCATCATCTTTTGCTGGGAGGAAGAAACGTAATTTGTTAAAATGTTCCCCTGTAATGAAGTTTAAGATATGGCATTTGTTGAGGAGTTTTTTGTAAGAGGATTTGTAGATGGCTTTTCTTGTGTTACTAGAGTTCAAATGTATCTGTCCGTACTTGATGAATGCATTCTCTAGTGGTGTTTTTATATTGCTTGGAGGAGGATCAGGTTAATAATCAGGAAATTGTATTCTCAGCTTCCCCCAGATGATACCAGATAATATGGCTAATACTGTCTTTTTAATATATGAGATTCTGATGAGTAATGCCTGGATATAAGACAGTGATTGGAGCTGGAAGGTGCTGTGGAACCCCATTTTGTTGGAAGGGACCATCTCTGTTCTGACAGCAACTGTAAGACAAAGACTGGAAGAACAGTATAATTAAGAATTTTTTTGTGTGCAGAAGATTAATAAAGGTGCAGGGAGAAGTATTTCAGGATACTAAAGGGACTGTAACAATGCCCATTCAGTTGTTTTGCCTTTGAGAGCAAATTCTGAGCTGACTTCAGTAGTCTTGCTTTACTCTGGGTTGTATAAAAAAAATTAAAAAAAAATAAGTGGAGGGGGTCTCTTGAGATAACAGTCATTGACAGTTTGCTTCTTGAAAGGAGTAAGATCATGAATTTATTGAGAAAGTCTGAAGTAAAGCTTTGGTAAGAGACTGGCCACTAAACAATACTTGTTTATTAGTTAGTGTGTCACTTCTGAAGGACAGGTTCCTGGAATCCATTAAGCTGATACACTGATGTGCTCGTGGGAAGGCTTTACCAGCAACCGTGCGTAGGAAACTTAATGCCAAATACCTGTTATGTGCTTTGATACCTCAGGCATTTCCTGGCTACTCCTAAGTTGTTGCATATTTAGTGTAGGGAAAAAGGTCTTTTAGTGCTGCATTTCTTAAGTAAGATTTAGCATTGCTTCATCTCGTAACCTTAGCTAGGAAAGGCTATCTGAACAATGCCATGTTTTGTAGCACAGCTGGTTAATAAGTATTTTGTAAAAGTTATGGGGGCAATCAGTTTAAGATTTGGAGGGTTTGTCTAGTTTACTTTCAGTATCATTAAAGAACCATTTACAAGAGGAGATCACTGCTGTCTTTCTTTTATGTATTCATACATCACTTTTTATATTAATCCCTTCCCCAAGGATGGCAGCTAGACTCAAGATTTGCTAAGTTTTAAGAAGAAAAGCTGATAGAGTTGGACAGATCCTCAGCAGTGGTAATCAGTGCAGGTTTTCTGGAATCAGCCGCTGACCTGGCCCGCTGGAGTCAGAATGTCAGCTCACAGAGAGAAGGCCTTGGTCATTTCCCCTTCCTATGAAGTAGGATGGAGAAGAAGGAGCATGTTAAATAGGGAAAAAAAGGAGTTTAGTAATATGTTCTGACAAAACATTTTCCTCAACAAATCTAAAAACTCTTTACAGAGGAGATTGGTATGATTTTTACAGACAGGAGTATTGAGCCACAAAGTAACTTAAGACAGTGTTGATGGCACAGATCTGGGAATAAAAGTCAGGTACCCTGAGAAGGCCTAAGGAGTGCTCTGCCCACTGGGCACATAGCATTTCCTTGGTAACTGATTTTTGGTTATATTTTTGTTACATTTTTCAGGATGCCAAGTTTGCCCATGTGTACTTAACAGCATGTAGATGCACTTTAGTCGTTTTATTGGCTTTATTGGTTTTGTCCTCACCTGAATTACCTTTGCAGGGAATATTTTCTTGGAACTTCCGGATGCCTGCAGTGTTTTATTTATCCCAAGGAGATTTGTTTTGAAATTGTAATTTGGGCTGGAAAGAGTAATTTTGAGCACAAAAAATTTTACCAGTGTATGATCCAACTTGAGCTGAGATGTGGATTTTTTTCTGCCATGTATTAAGACTTGTCAGGTTTAGTTTACTGAGTGTACTTTTAAGTTTGTTGTTTGCACTGTTTGGAGGTGACTTTGCAGTGAAGTGTAAGGGTAGAACATTTCCCGTGCTGCAATGTTGTCTACATTGTGTCCATTTTAAAAGACAACTTAAAATCCAGGAGGGTTTTACCAATGAAAATTTCTTCTTTTAAAGTTATGAACTTAGCCTTGAGCGTGGCAAAGATTCATTTATTTTGAAAGTTGGATTTTGTCTTTGAAAACTGGTCACGTGTGGAGCTGCTTTATCTACATGCTGGTAAAAATCCTCACTAGCGGAGGTGACGTGCTGTCGCCACTGCTGGGATGTACCGCCCACCGCCTCGCTGTGCTGACACCCGCTGTGATTCTATGGTTCTATAATTAGAATTTGAGTTGGAAGAGACCTTTAAAGGTCATCTAGTCCAACTTCCCTGCAATGCACAGGGACACCTACAGCTAGATCAGGTTGCTCCGAGCCCCTCCAGCCTGACCTTGAATGTCTCCAGGGATGGGGCTTCCACCACAGCTCTGGGCAACCTGTGCCAGTGCTTCACCACCCTTACTGTAGAAAACTTTTTCCTTATATCTGATCTAAATCTCCCTTCTTTTAGTTTGAAACCATTTCCCCATATGCTATCACCACATATCCTGCTAAAGAGTCTGTCCACTTCTTNGGTGGCTTTGGCCCAGGTGCAAGACCTTGCACTTGGCTTTGTTGAACCTTATGTTGTTCTCCTGTGCCCACTGCTCAAGCCTGTCTAGGTCTCTCTGGGTGGCATCCCATCCCTCAGATGTGTCAACTGCACCACATAGCTTGGTGTTGTCTGCAAACTTGCTAAGGGTGCACTAGGTCCCACTGCCGATGTCATTGATGAAGATGTTGAAGATACTGGTCCCAGCACTGGCCCCTGAGGACATCACTCGTCACCAGTCTCCATCCAGACATTGCGCCATTGATCGCCGCTCTCTGGGTCTGATCTTGCAACCAGTTCCTCATCCATCAAACAGTCCAGCCATCAAATCTGTATCTTTCCAATTCAGAAATTTCCCTCCATCCCACACTCAGCATTTATTTTAAACTGAAGGAACTATACAGATTGTGAGTTAAATTTGCCTTGGAATAGAATTCCATTCCAGCAATACCTCTACAAACTGAGTAATTAATGACACCAAGCATGTAATATGAGATTAATTTTTGTATATCTGGCAACATTCATCATATTTGGTGTAAGACTATCAATGTAAATTGTTAATGAGGTGAAAAATTTAATGTATTGAATGGGGTGGAAGGAAAGCAGTTGGATTTCTTAAATACTGATTTTGCAGTCAAATTGAGTTTCTGATATTTCTAATCCCTCAACCTCTTTAACTAAAAATGTTGAGGAAGAAGAAAGTTACAACTGACCTCATCATTACCTTCTTTAAATCTTTATAAGGTGTGACTGATCATGTTAACTCTTAGATCAGCATGGACTTGAGGGGAAAGGAGAGCTATCTTAGTTCAAGTACAATTTCATTTGTGATTTTATGGCTGGTCATCTGCTCACAGTGGTGCAAGTCAGCAGTCAGTGCTGCTTGGTTGTGTACCTTGCCTTATTTTTGAAAAATATGGGCAAATTTTTTTTTTTTGGTACATTCTCTAATGTATTAAAAGCTGGATACTGATGTTGACCTGCTAAGTTTGCTTGTAGTAAAACTTTAGATAGAAGGGATTCGATTATAGAAATAACTTGTTTGAATATTTTATCACAGACCTATGATTGTTTTTCCCACATTTGAACCCATTCAGAACTGCTTTTTGATATTTAAAAGTTGGAGATTTAATCTGTGTACAATGAAATTCAAGTGTGTTGTTTCATGTATGCATACAAAAAATTAAATGTATGCATAGGTATTGCATATTTATATGTATATTTTTAAATCATAATCGAGAGCTGAGTGGTTGATTATGGAATGCGCATTCAGTGATTTGTCGCAGCAAACGAGGTGTGATGTACTTGTATCCCTGCTCAGAGGAGACGTGGTTTTACTGATGCCACAGTCACCTCCCGCTGGAACAATTTCAACCCAGAGCAGTGATATTTATTTAAGAATCAACCCCTGAATAATTTCAGTCTTCAAACTGTTATATAAAAATAAGATTAAATTGCTCTGCCTTAACAAACTCCAGTGGCCTGGGGCTGGATCTGCTGCGTTATGGTCAGCAGTGCCTGTGATGGGAAAGGGCAAGAAAAGGGCTGTTGCAGCTTCAGCCATCCACTTGGAATCCACTGCTGCTCTCTGCTAGGACCTTTAGGAAGTAAAGGTGACCCCAGAGCAGGAGCAGGATGTTGATGGTTGGTTTGGGTGCTTTTCCCCATCAGATTCTGTATACTTTCCATGCAATGATAAGAAATGTTAAGCATATTGTCTTGCTGGTCTGATTTTGGTTTGAATATTTTTTCTTGTTTCAGACTGGAGCACTTTAGCTCCAAGACAGACTCCGCTTGTCTTTTGCTTTTAGTACAATTACACTGGTATTTCATTGCAAGTAGATTAATCTTCCTTTTCCCTGCAATTGTTTTTTTTATAAATCTAGTTTAAGAGTGGTTTTGATTTACATCAGTGGAGTGGCCAGTAAAGGGAATAACACAACGCAATTTCTTTTCATTACCATTTCTCTGCGCTGTAGCATTCTTACAGCAAATAAGAAAGAAGCTACACTGGGCTTTGTGGAAGGGACTGCAGTAATTAATCTTCATTAGGGTTGCTGCCATGGCCTTGTGAATTAAAATTTATTATGTGGAGGAAGGTTTGTGGCACAACATGTTTGATTAGCAAAATGCCAATATTTAAGGGATAAATTATCGCTAACTTTTCTAAACTGTATTTTATTAACAGATTCATTCATTATTCATGTATGTGTCTCCAGGACAGAATTCATGTCAGCTGTGTTACGGTTTGGGAGCTCAACTCCTGGCCTGCAGTTCAGTGGCAAGGGCAGTTTGTTTCCGAGTGCTGGTAAACCCCGGCTCCAAAGCACGCTCTGATAAAGGAGAACTGGAGCAGAGCTGTCTAGGGAGCTTGGAGCTGCTGTTTTCTGAGCAGCAGCAGCGTGGCTGTGTGGCCTTTTGTCAAATGACCGACTCAAATCACCTAAAAGCTAAACTGTACAGAGCAGAGGTTGTCCAGAGCTTGAAGTCCAGGTGCAAGTCGAATACCAGGAATGAAAAGCCTTTATTTTTTTCCTTGATATCTCCTCAAAACACACTTGTGAGATTGTTAGGAGTTAAATTAAGAGAGTTGCCTGGTGTATTGCTATCAGGGTTTTAGTTACAAGGGCTGCTCCGAAAGCAATGCCTCCTGTTGCTGTGTTGGCCCATGGCGTCAGAGGCAGATGTTGGTGGCATGGCAGCAGAGGTTGAACCTTCCCACCAATGTTCTGTTCCATGTTGTTGGTGTGTGACAGATGGCAGCAGAGGGGCACGCTGACACAGTGGTGTCTGACATGGAAGTGTGTATGAAGCAAAGGGGTGGAATTTAATTTCTCCATGTGGAAAAAATGGCACACACTGACATTTACTGACACTTGCTGAACGTTGATGGAGACCAAACAGTGGCTGTGAGCACAGTGAGGTGGTGGAGGTGTGATTCAGCAGTGGCAACAATGACGAGCGCAGCATGCAGGCTCTTGTTGATCACTGGGGAAAATGCACAGCTAATGGTGGTGACTGTGTTGAAAATCAGTGCTTTGTAGCTGAGAATTTGCTCTGTCAAATAGTGTTATTGTGCTCCTTGTAGCTGTCGTAGTTTCCATGGAAATAAATAGGAGGCATTACTTTCAGGACGACCTACATAGATCCCTGTTGCCCAGATAACGTTCACCTCTGCTGGCATTCATTTTGGGGTCTGGATTCATCAAACCTGCCTTTAGCTCTTATGTAATAACTGTTACCTGTCAACAGCGAGTACCTTCTTTTGTTGTCACAGCTGTGCGAATGGTGACCACAGAACTGACTGTGTGTGTTGGGAAGTCAGCTCTTGGTCCCTCCTCGCTACATAAACACAGCCCAGCCCAGTAAATCCCTCCGTCAGGCAGCTCTGGCTGCTGCAGCAATGAAAAGCTGAATTGCAGCAGATGGCGAGAGGAAGGAGCAGTACTCCAGCTGTACGTGTCACTTTCTAAGTGTTGTAGATAGGAGACAAAGAGACACGCTGGCTTTGGTTTGGATCTGAATCGTGGATCTGCTCTAACTACATCTTTATGTTAGAAAATAATTCACCTCAGAATTACTTCATTTTATTTTGGCTGTTGCTGCGGACACCAGCTGGTAGTGCATCAGTCTGCGTGTCATTGACAGCTGTGGAAAGTGCCCAGCGGCACAAGGCGGGCTCTGCAGGGTGGGCTCCAGTCAAGGGAGACCATGCAGGAATTCACTTGACTACGTGTGCACAAGTGGCCTCATGAAACCCACACTCCTTTCACGTGTCCGCCTGAGGATGACCCCTGCTGCACCTCCTCTAAAGAGCTTTCTGTCTGAGCAGTTCAGGGAAGCACCAAATGGGGTATGGGGTGCAGCTTGGTGTCGTGACGGCAGACATCTCTCCTGGTGGTTTCCCAGCACCTCTTTTCAGTCGGCCACTCTCAGCCTTTGTACAAGCTCGTGAGGTTCAATAAGGCCAAGTGTCGGGTCCTGCACTTTGGCCACAATAACCCCATGCAACGCTATAGGCTTGGGGCAGGTTGGCTTGAAGACTGCATAGAGGAAAAGGACCTGGGGGTGTTGGTTGATACTCGGCTGAACATGAGCTGACAGTGTGCCCAGGTGGCCAGGAAGGCCAATGGCATCCTGGCCTGTATTAGAAATAGTGTAACCAGCAGGAGCAGGGAGGTGATCATCCCCCTGTACTCAGCTCTGCTGCGGCCGCACCTCGAGTGCTGTGTTCAGTTTTGGGCCCCTCACTACAAGAAGGACATCGAGGCCCTT
Organism: Penelope pileata; assembly: GCA_013396635.1. NCBI lineage: Eukaryota > Metazoa > Chordata > Aves > Galliformes > Cracidae > Penelope > Penelope pileata. The sequence goes on from WBMW01005298.1 coordinate 132,866, forward strand.
GAACGTGTTCAGAGAAGGGCAACAAAACTGGTGAGGGGTCTGGAGCACAAGTCTGATGAGGAGCGGCTGAGGGAGCTGGGATTGTTTAGTCTGGAGAAGAGGAGGCTTAGGGGAGACCTCATCGCACTCTACAACTTCCTGAAGGGAGGTTGTGGTGAGGAGGGGGTCGGCCTCTTCTCCCAGATAACTAATGACAGGACGAGAGGGAATGGCCACAAGTTGCACCAGGGTAAATTTAGACTGGATATGAGGAAAAACTTTTTCTCTGAAAGAGTGGTCAGGCACTGGAATGGCCTGCCTAGGGAGGTGGTGGAGTCACCGTCCCTGGCGCTGTTCAAGAAGCGTCTAGACGAAGTGCTAAGGGATATGATTTAGTAGCTTAGTGGGTAGGGATGGTGATAGGAGGACGGTTGGACTAGATGATCTTGTAGGTCCTTTCCAACCTTGTGTTTCTATGATTCTATGATTCTATGATTCTCTGTCTCTGAGCAGCCCCCGGCCCCGCTCTGCACCACCCGCACGCTGCTGGTAGCAGCGCCCGCTGCCACAGCCCTTCGTCCCCCGCATCCCAGCACCACAAACCTCCTACCCACATGTTCCACCCGTGTTGTTGTTCTCTACCTGTTCTCCTCAGTCTCCTTTATCAAATTCTGTCTTGCTTCTACTTTTTGTGCATCCTGAAACCACAGGCCTCAGCTCTCTTCATCACCCAGCGGCTTTTCTGCCATTTTCCTGGGTTATGCATTCCTCCTTACTCACTTCTCGAGCTTGCAGCCCAGTAGGGGTCAAATTAGTGTGAAAAATACACCTGCTGCTGGCGTGCAGACACATCTTCAGGATGCACTATCCGTCGAGCACCACGACTCCTCAGTAATGATGGGCAGCAGCTTGACGCAGCGCAGCCTTCCCACAAAGCTTGTGATGAGAAGCCCTGTCACTGTGCTTTTGGCTGTGGACAAAATCAGAAACCTCACAGTTGCTTTTCAACATGTTTTATATTTAAATTTTGCACTTTGCAAACTTCAAATCTCGCAAGTGAAATGCCAGTGTTTAAAGTCTGTTTTGTAACTGAGATTTATTTCCATGTTGTTCTAAGTGCTGGTATGTTTTGAACTGGTGTCCTTGATGAAGCATTAGTCAATTAGGAATGCAGAGCAGACTTCAGAGTCGATTCGAATGCTGGAAATAATGGGCTCTTTTGCAAACAAGCTAGGATTGCTTGTACTTAATGAAGTTTCAGCCTTTTATGCTCTGAAAGTGAACCCAGATAATCTGTCCTGATCAAAGGGCATGAAATTCCATCCCAAACCCACAGTGGCCATTGGAAACAGTGCTTGAGGGTCTTTTTATATGCTCTCCATATAGATTTAGTGTTTATGGGGTATCTTAAGCACTACAGAGTGAAAAAAATGTCCTTGCTCCAGAAAAGGAGTAGAGGTTGGGTTCCTGCAGCACGCGGGTTCAGAGGGCACAGCACGCACCAGCGTGAGCTGCTTGCCGGAGCTGCTGTTGCTGATTGTTGCATCTCTAAACAGCATTTCCAAGTGAAACATTTATTGCATTTATTTACCCTTAGTTAAAAAAAAAAAAAAACTAGAGAAATTAATAAAATCTTTGTTGAAGCATTTTTTAAAGTAGATCCAATTTTCTGGGGAGAAATTTGCCGTATTTTAATGGAAAATCTGGATTGAACCATCTATTTTAAAGAGCCCAAACTCAGTCTTCAGAGTTCCATTTTTATTTTTGCTATTTTATTTAATACACAAACATGGAGACTTGAGAATGCCATGTTGTTTCACTTAACTTATTTGAATGAAGTGGTCTGGGGTGCAAGGGGTTGCATACATCTTGGTTTTTTGGTATGAGATGTCGTTCTGCCCCGTAGCGTATGGCAGCCAACTCTGTGTCACCTGCTGCACAGTTATTGTGTCTCAGGTTAGATTTTGTTAGCTTAGGTTTTTTAGTGTTATTTTAATGTTTAGAACAAATTTTCTGTGTTATGAACAAAACCTATGCCAGGATACTCTGTGCAAATACAGTGTCCTTCTTTTGTAAAACCTTCTGTCGAGGCCCAGGTCCGTCCAGCGGGAGGGATGTGGGCAGGGGAAGGCTGTGTGCTTGGGCTGTCACCTGGCCGTGTGGCAGGAGTGGCAGTGGTAAAGCACACGCAGCTGGTTTGTCCAGATTGAGGGCTTCAAAAGCCAATTCATTCCAAAAGCAGCAGAAGAAATGGGAATTCACCAGGGAAAGGAACTGGGCCTGGATACATCTCTTCCTCTCACAGCAAAGAGGTGGTTAATAGCTTCCAAGGTCTTATTCTGAAAGAATGGGAAAGAGTGGCTTGAATGAGACGGACCCAAATCAAAACTGCATGAAGTGAGGGTAGGATTTGCCAATGAAATGACAATTCTCCTATTTTTATTGTGGTTGCATATTTATTTTAGACAAGATCCTGAATGCGTGTCAGGGTCCACTGACACATCACTAAATCAGTTTTGTCAAGTTGTCTGTCACTGGGTAAGGCAGCGAATATTGGATAAGGCTGATGGCAATATCTCGAGATGCTGTAATCAATTAGGAAAGCAGAGCATTCCCCACCACCTCGGTCTGGAAGCAGTTCTAATTTAGACATGCAGAGTTCATCAGCTGCTGTTGCTTTACCCTTCTGAATTGTAATTTTGTTTGCTCTTATCTTGACATAAATTTGCCTTGTTTAAAATGAATTGTTTGATTACATGATGATATTGATTACCGCAGTTGTTAAAAAAGAGTAATTGATTTTTTCTGCAGTGAACTTGAGAAGAGTGGAAGAAACAAAAGAAGCTATAGCAACAGCAAAGCAGCAGCAGAAGTGCCCCTGAAAAGAAAGAAGGCGAAGTTCAGCCAAGAGGAGGATCACTTCTTGCCGTTGGATACTGGGCTCTCTCTGGCAGAGGATGAAGAACTTGTACTACATCTGCTCAACAGTCACAGCTAAATATTTTCCTGTGCATTTTCTTTCCTGGGACATTTTCACGATTTTGTGGGTAGTCTACACAAGGTGAATTTGGCATCTGGGCAGATGGGTACCCATGGCACAGATAAATGTGATCCATGCACAAGGGTTGCCTCGTCTCAGCTTGTAGGTTACAGGCAAGGTTCAGTTTGATTTACAAGGCTTTCTGAGCCGACTTTCCAACCTTAATCCCCAGATGTCATCTTCTTATAACATGTCTGTAATTTAAAATCTCCAGATTTTGAAGCATTTTTTTTTCATTATTCTTGCTTTAAATAAAAACAGGATGCTCCTTTCTTGATTGTGTCAGATTTGCTGTTGGAAGATACACATATAATAACAATACTAAAGAAATGCTGTTGGCAGCTCAAATCGTACTACTTAAACTGCGTTTTCTCTTCTGTGTATCATGCCCATATATTTTAAATATTTTATTAAAATTCCTGAAGCTTTGGTATAGACTTGTGGTTTCTCTCTTGGCTTTGTTATGAAAGCATTTATTTATCTGTCAGTTATCATTTCCCTTCTGATTCTGTCACTTGTGTTAGGCAATTCAGAAAGCAGCTTTTTTTTTGTAGACCAAATGCAATGAAGAGAAGATTATTTATCTTTATTTCCTAACATTCTGAAGTTTCATCCCATCAAACCGTGGTTGTTTATTGCAGATTTTGTACTTGCTTTCCTGTAGCTGCTGCATCATGATGAACAGCAACAAGGCATCTGCTGTTGTTGGTCCTTTCCCATGGATGGGAAGCAGCAGGCATTCTCCCCAGAGCAAAACAAGACATTACTACTGTACCAAATTCTGAGTTATTCAAGTAGGTTTTCATCTCTTGCGTGCACCCAAATGCCAGCTATGAGCTATATTTGCTGTGTTCTTGCTTGCATTCCTGACTACTCCCTTAACAATACTGGCATATCATTCAGGGGGAAAAAAGCCCACAAAACATGGTAAATGCTTGCAGACAATATGGAGAATGATCAAAACGGCTGAATTTTGCACATGTCAGCCATGAACTAGACAAAGGGAGGGCTGCTTTGAAAGAAAAGGAGGGAGAGCAGGAAACGCAGCGTTTAGTTTGTTGACACTGCTTTTGACAGTGACGAGGCAAGTGAAGTGGTGATAGTCTGTTTGCAGCAGACGTGTGTCTTAGCAAAGCTTACATGGCAAGCTGCAAAATCGTGAGTAGAACGCTGTGTTAGGTACGATTGCCTGAGGGCATTCGCTTATTGCTGCTCCTCAGCAAATGACAAAATGCTCATTGTCTCAAAAAGCTGTGTACCTCTGGTCTTCCCATCATCTGTGTGAAGAACACATTAAGGTAAGCACTCCTTTTTTTTCAATATCACTTTTTTCCATTTTTTTATTTCAGAAATCTGCCAGCATCAATTCAGCACAAGCCTTTCTTCCTCTTACTGTACCCCCCGTTATCTTTTAGCTCGGTTACTCAAAACTGAAAGTGCACTGCGAATTCTTGTCTCCGAATGTGGCATTTCCCATTCTGCCAGCAGGCAGGGTATCATCAAAACAATATTACAGGCAGAGCACATCTGCCATCTGCTCTTTCCTGACAGTGTGGAATGAGAAGAAATGACCAAGTTTCACAAATACCAAACATGAAAGATGGGAGCTGCTTGGCGTCTGATGCGCAGTGTTGGTTAGTCTGTGGTCCCACAGTGGGCCTGGAAAATGCTGTGAGCTGGTGAGAGCATTGCTGATGAATCTGTGGATGAAGAAGGGTCTGATGTGGTGCTGCTGTGGCTGTGCTTAAGCTTCATCACGTGGACAGCTTCAGGGGTTTGAATGAGCATTGTCAGCAAATGCACTGGGCTCGCAGAGGTCCTGCTTCTGTAGCTTAGGACGATAAGCCCAGGGCTGGAGCAGGGGACGTAACAGCAGGCAGCCATTGACAGGTGAGCTGCATATGGGTGCTAATGGGGTGTGTGCATCTTACCCAGGTGTGTTCGTAGATTGAGTGCACTTCATAGGGGTTCATTGGCTTGCACATCACCTGGTGTCCCTTCACTCAGATCATTGCCCTGAGAAGATTGAATGTAGTTTGTTGGGAGCACGTGAGCTGAACAAACACAAGATTTCCCATTCCTTAATGGATCAGTCCCATTCGTACGTGCCAGTGTGAGAGAAGTATTCTTTCCCAGTGAACAATAAGAGTGAAAAAAAACTGCGTGTAGTGGAAGGATTGCACTGTATTTCTGTCCTTGTGATATTTTCATTGCACCCAGTTTTTCAAGTGCCCTTTGTTTTATATTTTGGGATAATGAAGTTTTAAACATATTTGTGTTACCTGACGCAGAGCCATTGTTTGTAGAGCTCTCATGACGTTTGTCTGTCTCCTTCGAATGCAGCTGTGCTTGAGGAGGGGTGTACACCTACGGTGCAGTTCCCGCAAGAATAGAGCTGTGTGAAAAGGAAGAGGGAAGGTCCTTAAGGCAGATGCTCCATGCAATGAGTGCATCTAAGGGCTGGGAGCTAGACAAAAGAAGCCATGATTTGGCATTTTGGCATCAGCTGTGGGTTGTCATTCCTGTGAACTGTAGATCTGGTCTAAGAGGCTCCTGACCAACCCTTATTTTAGCTGTGTTTTCTGCAATGTAAAAAAGCACAAAGCACAGAAGTTAATCTCAGAAACGCAAGGATTGGGTTGGCTGAGGGGTGTTTTCCAGTGAGCTCTCTTGCATTTTGCACCTGTGAACCTCTCAGAGGTAATGTGCTGCCAGGAGACTGAACATGTGCCCAGGGCTGAAGGGCAGTGGAGAGGGGCCAGCCCAGCCCTGCTGGGGACACCACCCCTCATCTCCATTTCTCTGGGTGTGCAGAAGTGATGTGGTCCTGTAGTAGCAGAACAAATCCCAAGGTACACAGAGAGCTGTGGGTGCCCCATCCCTGGCGGTGCTCAAGGCCAGGCTGGATGGGCCCTGGGCAGCCTGAGCTGGTGGGGGGCAGCCCTGCCCACATCAAGGGGTTGGAACTGGATGATCTCTAAGGTCCCTTCCAACCCAAGCCATTCTGTGGTTCTCTGATTCTTTTGCAAGTTTATATTTCACTTCCCCTCTTTACACGGGAGAAGTGGAAGCATGGCTGTCATCTGGCTCATATAATCAAAGACTTCACCGATGCTTTATGTACTGGAATCCACGTATCCTAAATCCCTTTTGCCTGAACAGGAGCAGAATCTCAGTTGCCTTCTGTGCTGGCCCAAGCCTTCAGGGGATGCTGCGAGGGCATCGTGGGGAGGGTTTCAGGCTTCCTGCAGCCCTCCTGGGAGGGAGAGAAATTGAGGCTGCTCCTGGGGATGGGATGTGCTAGCCAGGTCTGGCTTTGGCAGCAAGCGTTCCTTCAATTGCCAAGCAGGAAATCTTCTTTTAAATAATGATTTTTCGTATTAGTTTGCATTTGTACCTTACATTAATAGTGATTGATTGCCTTCTGCTGCTAGAACAATTCCAGCTCATTGCCATAGAGCTAGGTTAAGACTAAACCCAGTACATTTAGCTGATTCTGAGGCTGTACCTTACACACATCTGTATATATAACCGTATGCTTTAGCAGGCTTTTGTTCAGCCTTAAATTTTTGGTTTGCTACATACAAAATATTGGAGCCATTTGTTTACTGGAAAATGTATTAGAGTTTGTTTCAAGCCTCTTTTGGATGGAAATTGGTGGTCAGGTGAAAGACCTGACAGCATTGAAGAGATTTTTTTTTTTTTTAATTAGTTCAATAGATTGACACTAACTGTGCTGGCAACGGAAGGTGTCTGGCTTGCAGTATTTTCATGAGGCGTATAAATGTGTCATTGCAAAGATACTGCTCTGCCTCAGCATCACAGGAATGTCTGTGAGGTGTTCGCTTTGTGAGGAGCTCCCTGATGCAGCACATTAAATTGGGCGAAGAGAGTGAGAAGTTTAGGCTCTGACCTAAGTGGCTGCAAATTAATTTTTAACATTTTAATGGGTATTTTCCTTTAAATATGATATGAATAGGAATAGAGAATAATTTTTATTCCTCTTGCAGCTGACTGAGTCTGACTGGAGCAGTGGCTGCTGCGTCCTGCTCTCTGGCCAGGCTCATAAAGAGAGAGAAATGCCTGAAGCAAAACATTAAAAACCAGAGAGCTATGGCAGAGAACATTCAATTCAGACCATAAAAAATAGTGCAAGATCTGAAGATACTGAAGTGACCCTGGGGGTTCCTATAATCCTGGATACATGTGATAAAATCTGATATAAAACACGAGAAGAAAATGTATCTTGATAAAGGCTGCAAATGGATATATTTTTCCTTATGGTGCTGCTCTGTAGTTTGACCTGATTGATGCTTATTTCTTGTGGGATTGATCTTGCTTTGCAGCAGGGACGCTGGGCTGGGCTGTGCTGCAGGAATGCTCTCGTGGTTCGGGACGTCGCTGCTCTTCTGCTGGAGGTCCCCGCTCCAGCCGTAACCCTCCTCCAGACAGCAGCTGACATCACGCTGGTCGGTTCTGTGCAGAGCCCTGAAGCCGTCTGCTCTGCTGATGGCAGAGGGCTGGTAGCAGGAGCACCACCTGTAATTCTGTGGGACCTTGAGTGGAGCGGAGCCAAGCCCCGTGCCCAGCGTGCCTGGAGCTACACCATCCTGAATGCAGCCCAACCCTAAGAGAAATACAGCTTCTGATCAATAGTTTTAGTAAGAAAAGGCTATTACCTTACGTTTTTGACCATATTTTAGTAGGTTTCTTTGTTTTACTGCTCCCTTCTCTGGTGTTTGCTGCTCCTCTGAATTTAATCTCATCCTTTCGGATTAATTTTTTATTCTCGGAAGGATCTTCAAGTTTTATCTTTTACAGGTGGAACTAGATGCTAGAAAATTGCATTGTCGACACCCTTGTAAATCATAAAAATTGCTATCAAGGCTTCAGTCTGTACCATGTGAACGCTTTGTAACGAAGCCCTCCCCAAACCTTAAAGGCAAATGAGGCAGGTAAGGGCATCCCCAGACGAGACAGCCCCGTGCAGGAGCAGCCTCCTCTCAGGCCTGCGGGCAGGTTCTGCTGAGACTGGAGCAGCCGATCCCTTCCAAGGATGTGTTGCACATTGCCTGTTTTTGTCCACGTCTGGCAGGAAGCCATTTTTTTGCAAAGAAAACTATTTATCAGATTCAGTCATGTAAAAATGATTGCTTAAATTACACAGGGCTATCAGCGGGCGCATTTACCAGAGTGGAATCTCTTGGGTAGATGCTATCTGTAAGTTCTGCTCACCATCTGAGATGCGTTTTGTCTATAAAATATAGATAAGTTTAATTAAAGTGAATTAGTTTTGTCGACCAGTATTTAAAATCCTCCCAAGCTGAGGAGCAGCCGTGCTGAGTTTCAGCGGCGCTGGGAGGGATGCAGTGAGCACTGCTGCCAGCACGCAGGGGATGCCGATGGCAGGGAACGCTCCTGGCCGTGGCCTCGCTCCCATGCATGCTTGTCCCTCTGACACTCGGCTTCAGCTGTTACCAAAATGTGTAAGTACAGCCTTGAAAGTGAATGTTAACGTGCGTTTGCTTATCATGGCTAAGGTGGTAAAAAATTTAACTCATTTCTTTTTCGGATGGCCGCCGTCTCTACGTTGCGCTGCGCTTGTGAAGCGGTTCCTCCAGCCCACCCCGTCAGTGGCCGTGCTCCTCTGGTCCCTTCCACCACTCGATTGTACCGAAATGCAGCTTGTTTGTATTCATGGTTGTGGCTTAGGAACTTAGGAACTAATTAAGCTTCCCAGTCACCACAAATGTCTCATGAATTACATCTCAGCGGGGCCATAGGTTTTTTGATGCAGCTTCCCTGAGTGTTTTTTTTTTTTTAATTGGAGATGTCGTCAGGCCTTTGTTGAAAAGATCCACGTATGGTTTTGCTTTTAAAAGAACTTTGTGTTCCCTTCTTGCAAACATACACTGATGTGTGAACCCTTTCTCCTAGCAGTGAGGGGAGCCTGTTTCAGCACACGCATCTTTTGCTGAAAAGCTGGCTGTCATGCTCCCAGCTGATGTGCTGCCGTGTCAGTACAGGGGCTGCCGTGGGTCCCGCCTGGGCCCTGCAGCAGCGGTGTGAGCTCCATCCTGGCCTCCTCATGCAGTGCCTGACCTACAGGAGCACTCTGGGTGGGAGTTCTGGGCAGGTTTAGACGTTTCGCCTGCACCCACTGCTGTGTCCAGGTCCAGCATGGGATGGATGGCCTGGGGAAGTGCCCCCGACCTGCCCAGGCTGTTGTGTGCCACTGAAACATTTAGAAATTGTAGAAGTTGTTCTCACAAAAATGATGACACAGGACTGTCTTTTGTGTGTAGTTAAGATATTTAAGGATGTTTTTAATGTAGTTGAGGTGCATCAACGTCAGTGAACTCTGCATAGGACCAGGACTGGTTGGGTGCCAGGAGCTGAGCAGGGCAGTGCTTGCAACCGCACATGCAGCTGTGAGCACCCTTGTGATGCCACCACTCTTATTGCCACCAGAAAGCAGCTGGCCTCTTCTCCCTGGTAACAGGGATAGGACGAGAGGGAATGGCCTCACGTTGCACCAGGGGAGGTTCAGGCTGGATGTTAGGAAAAACAACTTCTCAGAAAGAGTGGTGATGCACTGGCACAGGCTGCCCAGGGAGGTGGTGGAGTCACCGTCTCTGGAGGTGTGCAAGAACCGTGTGGGTGTGGTGCTGAGGCACGTGGGTCAGTGGGCATAGTGGCGATGGTTGGACTTGATCATTTTAGAGGTCTTTTCCAACCTTATTGATTCTGTGATTCTGTGATCACCCAGACAGGAGTGTGGTTCCCCATGCGAGGGTACCGCATGCCAAGATGCCAGTAATTGAGGCTTTTCCCTGTTAACAACCACTGAGTCTGCAACAGTAACGTGATGGGTTTTGGCTAACATGGTCACTAGCGGGTGCAGGGAAATGCTGGGAATTCTGCAATGATTTGGTGCCATCCTGCACAATATTGCATGCTTACATGTTTGCAAGGCAGCTTGCTGATGGACCCTGTTCCCTGGAGAGAAGCCTGATGTCGTGGTAACTGCCCCCAGTGCTACTGGCCTGCAGGGAGGGTGTTGTGTGATGGAGATGCAGGGCACGGCTAAGAAACTTCACAGAAAACAACCAGCAAGGTTAGGGGGGGGGCATGTCCCATTCCATTCTGTCTGACACGCATGAGCCCCCTCTCCTCCTCGAAGATAAATAATGATTATGTTCTTTTATCTGGCTTCCTTCAGAGCTTTCCTCCCCAAATCTCCCCATCCCACTCCAGGCCCATCCAGCTGGGCCTTGGAACCCTCTGGCAAAAGCCCTTCCACCCCTATCACAAGGGGAAGAGTCTGTGCCAGGGGTGAGGGCTCTGAGCTTTGTGTGCTGATGTCAAGGACTGGGCCAGGAGCTTTCTCTCATGCCTGCATCCTTGCTGACAACAGTGTTTTTGTAAACTCCATACATTGTGTTTCCTAAGCTCAGGCCTAGCAGGAAGCTGCTGGGGGGTCACGCGGGGCTGACTTACAGGGAAAGCTCCCCGTTGTCCTCTGCAGCTGTAGCTGCCGGGGCCAGTGGTCCTCGGCCTGCACAGCTGTGCAAATGGCTTTTTATAAACACAAGTTCTCCAGTGAGTGCACTGGGGAGGATGAAGAGCTTGCATTTCTTAAATATATGTAAGAATGTGCTAATCTAGTTCCTTGTCTAGTGACTAATTAGGCCCATTTACTCTTTCTGCCTCTTCTTGTAGCTGCTGGTACATTTTTTTGCAGGCTGATGTGCTTCTTCAGCACCTAATTGTGGCATAAACAATACCAAGCTGTTAGTGCTGCAGAACTGCCTGGCGCAGAGAGCTGCTCTCCTCCAGGAACTTGCTAAATAAAGTCAAGGAAGGGTAAAAACACCTCATTAAGGTCTCTTTTTTTCACACAGAGTTTATCCTGCTAAGTAGCTGAGGTTCTTGTTTCCAGCCTCCAAGGGACGGCGGGGTGGGATCAGCTGCTGTGGTGGCAGCCCTGGGTGGCAGCTCCGCTGCTCGGGGCAGGCACTGGAGGTGCCATGGCCCAGCAGAGCCGTGTGGACATGCACTGGCTTGGGTCTGCACAAAGAACAACTGCATAGAAAGAGACAGCAGTGGGAAAGCCTTGGCAGAGGAGCAAGAGAACACCAAGGAGAGCAAAGCTGGAGGGCTTGAGTCTAACTTGCTGCAAAACATGGAGATGGTGCCGGAACCTGGCAGCTTCACCATGAACATTCCTTAGAGTAAAAATAAAACCATGGGGAATTATGCTGTTCCCTTTGCGGGCAATCACTTATTGGAGATCCAGCACAGCCACATTGGATGAGTTGGGCAGAGGGGGCTGTTTCAGCTTTGTAATCCAAGTGAAGATGGGCCTGCAGCTCCCAGTTTCCTGAATCCATGGCTGTCCTGGGGGCATGGGGCTGCAGCTTCTTGTAACCTGGTGCAGGGCGATGTGGGGAGCATCCAGGACTGGGGATGACCTCTGCAGCATCAGTGCCTGTTGGCTCTGGGGCACTTGCTCCTATCTGGTGCAGTTGCAGTGCCTGAGCCAGGGGCCAGGCGTGTCCCACGCTGCCCACAGATGGGTGCAGAGAGGCCTTGGTCTCCTGAAACTTGATCAAATCCTCTCCATTTCTTTGTCAAATGTGATCGGCTGAGCAATGCTGGTTTGTGAGATCGTGTTTAATATAAGCTCTTTCGTTGCACTGGCTACTCAGTAATGTTGAATGTTCAAAATGTGACACTCTTGGTGATAATATGGGGTCTTAGACATTTGACAGTTCCCACTCACATTTCTTATGGGTGATATCCAATATCCCACCTAAATATTTTCCTCTGCATTGTAAATATTCATCATTTTCCCTTCTACTGCTGTCTGCAGAGTCACTGAAATCTTCTTTCTGTGAGCCAAGCCATAAAGCACCAAGAGGGGCAGTTTTTCTCAACTAAGTGAAAATATGAGCTTGCCTATTTAGCTCTGCAGTGATTTTAGCATCCATTCTGTGTTCAGTTAATGTGTATAACTGCAGCAGCCACTGCGTCCCCAGGAGCTAGTGACACCACACAATCAGATCATGGATTTTTTATTAGGGAAATACAGTGCTTGATGGTCACTCCTCTGTGTTAACACATCTAAAACTACCCCCCCAGCTCACAGCCTCCTACCACCCCATTTTCCTGGTCTGCTCTCTGTTGTTGTCTGCTGTAGCCTCCCAGGGGCAAAGCTTCCATGTTCCCACTGGGCAGCCAGGACACTACTTCCCCTCTCTGGCATCTCTCCCTGACTCTCCTTGGCTTTCTGCTTTTGTTCCCTGAGCAACCGCCATGTCCCCACCAAGTGCGGCCTCGTGGCTGGGCCAAGGTCCCTCAGGGCCCATGGGGCCTCGCGGGGCAGAGTACGATGCTGCCAGCCTCTGGCAGGGCTCCAGTGTGGCTGTGCCCGTGTGAGGATCATCATGAAACATGGAGCTGCTGACTCCCAGCTCAAGGTCGTGTTCTCTCCTTCCACCAAGGGCAGAGCTGAGCTGCTCACATTCGTCCTGCAATCAGGGTCAGAGCACGTCTCGGACAGCCCTCAGAGGCCATCTGAAATGTGCCAGTCAGTGCTGCAGCCATTTCAAAGCAGAGTTTTCACCCCAGGTTAAGTCTGAGCTGGTGGCAGAGCTGAGAGGAGAACCTGGGCCTGGGTGCAGTTGTCTTCAAGATGCTTTTGCTGGTTGGAGCCCTGTTCAAGGAACTACATTTGGCCAAAGCCTTGGGAAGCAGTGGCCAGAGGGGCCACCTCAGACAGCTTTGGGAGCTGCTCCTGTTTTCTGGGCAGTGACTCGGTTTTACCAGTGATGGTGGGCAGGCCTGGACCGACAGGAGAGCAGAATTTGAGCTGGTGGCATCACCTTATGTATCGGTGTGGAGGTTCTTTAAATGTCTGGTAGCTGACTCATGCCAGGAGCTGTGGGGTTGTCTCCTTGTACCCTCACTTTCTCCAGGCAGCCGCTCCTGCCGGAGGTCACCACCACATTTAGGCATGGTGGGCTTGTGTGCGTTAAGGCTGGGAGAGCTGTGCTGGAGGTCTGTCTGCCTCCGGGCCAGGCTGCTCATCTGCTGGCAGCATCCCTGGGATGAGGAGCCACGGTGAGCTGCTGCTGGAGCTCTGGAAGGGCGCATTAGGGCCACTCTGCCCTTATTGCCAAGAGGTGCATGGTGGTGGATGGAGCCCTGCCCTGTCCCACTGATGATGGGATATATATTCACAAATGGATGTGAAAGCTGGGCTGATAATAACTTGACCAACTGGGGCACTTTGGGACAGTTTGCTCATATGGCAAATCCTCTTGGCTTTTTGTCCTTCAGGAGCATGACCTTTGTAGGGATGGGATTTGCCAGGCTGCTTTTAGCATAATGCAGCCTTTTACAGGAGATGACCTGTGCTGTACCAGAAAACGTAATGCCTAACATGGGAAAAACAATTCTGTTCACTTTCTGGTCTCTTTCTGATTTTTTTTCTGGTTTTATTCTTACAAAGAACAATCTATCTTATAAACAAAATTTTGCTTAAACAACACTTTTCTGTTTAATATGTGGTTCTGAACAGCAGCAGCAGACAGGTGGTGATGGGCTGCATGATGGCTATTGGGAATAAAACCCACGTGCTGTTTAAATCAATCCTTTAGGAGCTGCGTGTGCTTAGGTCAGGCTGTTTGCTGCAATGCTTCAACATTTCTTATAGTTTTGCAAGAATTCAGCAATAATCAGCCACCAACAAAACATAAATTTGCAAATTAGCGCAGAAACCATTGATTTCTTTCTCATCACTGGCTGGAGGCCTTACAAAGGCGCTTTCTGAATTGGGTGGAACAATGATTTTCATAGGAGAGAAAAGTGCTTAGCTGTTTTCTGGCACAGTTTCACCATAATGGCATGTGTGGAAATGCAACTGTGAAGAGGACTGCTCAATTTCACCTGCCTGCACCTTTTGTTTAGGAGCAGTTTCCATGTCTGCTGTTCCTTCAGGATTTTGCAGTTGATGCATATGCAGTCCAACCTCAGAAGTAACTACACAGAGTCAGGAAAAGGTTATAAGCCAATGTAATGTTAAAACAAGAATATACTTATAGGTGCCTATATTCAGGGGAGAAAACAGAAAGTTTCTCAATCTACGAAGCAGGTTTGATCATGGTCCGAAAACACCCAAGGCAGGACCATGCTCTGGAGCTGCTGTGGGCAATAGCAACAGCAGCGAGCACTGGTGTTGTACATAGCCCCTGAGCCCACTTCGCGTTCATTTTGCTTTCTCTCCTGGAGCAAACAGCAGGCTTGGCATCAGAGCTGGGGGCTGGCAAGCAGAGGATGAAGAAACTCTTGGAATGAGACAAGGGACTGATTTTGCATCTGCAAAATCTGAGCTCAGATGTGAAAAACATCCTAATCTCTATGCTGGTGATGATGTTAATTATTATTTATTAAAGGCTAGAGAGGCTCCAGCAAGCAGACGTGGCTGTTCTGGGCCTGCCCACTCAGGAGATGTGGCAGGTCGGGTGGCACCAGTGGCTGTGTCCCAGAGGAATGTCCCAGCCCCTCTGGCAGGAAGGGCTCTTTGGAAAGCATGGGGACAGCCCTGCTTGCCAGGACCAGGAGACTGCTGGGCCCAGACGTGGCCACCAGCAGCACCTCAGTGAATCTGTGGCAGTTTGGGCCAGCTGTGGGTTTGTCTGCTTGGTCTACAAATGTGAAACATGAACAAAAACCTGGTGTCATCAGCACAGGAGATGAAGGAGATGGAAATCAAAGCACCTCAGTGCCACCTGGGGGCAGGGGGAGGTGAGGAGCAGGGTGCCCTGCTGTGGTTGCTGGGTTCTGAGCACTTCAAGGAGCTCCTGAGCTCCTCCTCAATGTATGGTCAGACACTTTGTCCTGGTCGTCACCTATTGCAAGCAGTGATGCAGGTGTGTTCTCACCAGTGCTATGAGAGCTCTGCCGCCATCTTAGCTTTCCTCCTGGTCTGATGGGTGCTTGGCAGCAGGCGATGACAGCCCCTGACGCACCCAAATGCTCCTGCAGCACTCTGCCTTCATCAGTTGCAGCAGAACTGATTCGTGATCTGTTTTTGGGTCTGATCAGAGATCTTTCCTGGATTTTCCTTTGGTTGACAGAAGCATTTCCATGAGAAGTTTTTGTGCGGCAAAGGCCTCTGCTTTGATCCCTGACCGTGTGTTGGTTTTATTGTTTCTGACATCACACGCACGTTTCTGTGGCAGCGAGGCAGTGCTGGGAGCGCGCTCCTGGAGCAGCCAGGACAGCTTTGCCCTGTGAGGCACAGCTTGAAGCTCGGGGCAGCGACTGCTGCATCAGTGGTAGTGCCACTATTCTCAAATGTCATTTCTCTGCAGCGAGAGGTTCCAGCACTAAAGAAGTTTGCAACTGTTGGAAAGCGCTGCTTGATGGCACACTGTTGTTTTTGTGTGGTTTTGGGTTTTCTTCAGGACTGACAACATTTATTTAATGATCGGTCCCGTTAAAATTGCCATATCGATTCATTTGCCAGGAAAATAAATCGGTGGCTCTCTCGTATCATACAGTTGTATTGATCTCGTGGGAGCTGATGGGATGAAGGCTTTCATCATTGGACAGCATGTTAACACCTTAATTGATATATTCTGAAACCTAATTAGAGGCCAGCTAGGTTCCTTCTGGGAATAATATGTATTTTTGATGTTGACAAAGTGCTCTGAAGCACAGGTCACGCGGCGTGATTTAACCGTGATTAAAACTTGGCCACAGGCACGGGCAGCTCGGGGGAGCGGCGAGGCAGCTGGGACCAGAAGCGAGGGCCTAGATGTGTGCAGTTACTCTGTGCTCTGCCACATGTACACATCTCTGCCTGTCTGTCAGTCAGAGAGGTACCTGGAGGAGTGTTTTAGCACTTTAATTATTCGCTGTCAGTCTCCCTGTAACCAGCACAGACGTGCGTTATCTGAGACGTGCAGTGTTATCTAAAACTCCTGGAAGAAGAGGCCACGCAGGTCAATGCAGGTGGGTCAAAAAACCATAGAATAGGATAGGATAGGATTGTTTGAGTTGGAGGGGACCTTTAAAGGCCATCTGGTCCAACTGCCCTGCAATGAACAGGGACACCTACAGCTAGATCAGGGTGCTCAGAGCTTGGTCCACCACGGTACCTGGCAGCGCAGCTCCCTGGTGTGTGTGGTCTCCTCACCACAGCCAGCTTCCCCCATGGCCCGTGTGTCCCCCCTCCCGTGCATGCACTTTGTGCTGCTCGCAGGGGAGAGAAACGGGGACCTGGCCCTGCTGGGATGGTCAGCCCAGGTGTCACCATCCACATTTTGTCCGATGGATCCCACAGCTGATTTTGTGCTGCAGATGACCGTATATCCCAATTTTCTGTGGAGATTTTTGGCAAGGAATTCCCTGCATTTTTGGTTTGTGTAGAGGGGCAGTGTCTGTGCTGACTCTGTTGGAGGGATCTCTCCAGCTCTGCCCCCCATCCCTCCTCTGAAAAGAGTGCAGCAGCCCAGCCCTGGAGTGCTCCCTGCGCGCTCCCGCAGAGTCTGCTCCCAGCCTCTCACCCAGACCGAACCATTTTCTTTTTATTACTGTTGAAGGCTGCAGCCGTTTTTCAATTTTCTTTCATTTGCAGCAGGTACGAGCTCTATCTGCTTTTCTGTAATTGATTCCTGTTCTCATTTCTCTCCCACTGCCTTCAGAGCGGCTCCGCAGAGCTCTGTCAATGTCTGCAGCTGCTGGAGCTCTGCCTTCACAGCAGCTGCCCCTGCCTGGCTGCTGCAGCCCCCCAGGTGTCCCTGCTCCGGTGGCATTCGTGTGCCTTCACAGCGCCGTGCCCTGCTCCTGCATGGCTTCAGCCTTGGGAGCCTGCAAATGGCGGGGCTGGGCCTGAGGGGCTGGCGGCTGTCTGACATGGGATGGGTTTCTTGGTTTACCATCTGCTCACCTGCAGCTGCAGTCCCTCAGCGTGACCTTCTGCTTCTCTGGCTCTGGGGGGGCCGCCCCTCTGCGTCAAGGATCTGAGCAGGCTCCAAAGGAAGCGCTCACTGCCTCCCACAGGCCCTGTCCCCTCCCTTTTGGCACTGCTTCTGCTGTAGACCCCCTGATTTGGTCAAACCTCAGCTGTGCCTCCAGGGCCTCACGTCAGCGAGGGCTCAGAGAGCAGCACCGTCTGCCCGCCGGCGTTGGTCCCTGTTGCGGCAGCTGCAGCTTGGGACGATGCCTCCTGCTAACGCTTGGCTGCTTTGTAGCTTCGCGTAATCTCATCTCCCTCGATGCTGGGGGCAGCTGCAAGAGCAGAGGGAATCATCTCCTCAACATTTACAGAAAGGTTTTCTGCTTCTGCCCAACTGCGGAAGTCATCAAGAAAAGATTTTGTTTCTGTTAGACTGGGCAAGGAGTTTGTTAGGGGTTTATATGAAACTAAATTCACGTTTTCTCCTGGCAATGCTTTCTTTTTGGTAAACCTTCATGAAGCTGACATTACCTTCCCTTCCCCAGCAGCTTCCCATGTATCCCAAGCACAGTCTTAGCGTAGAATCACAGAATGGTTTGGGTTGGAAAGGTCCTTAAAGCCCACTCAGCCTCAACCTCTGCTGTGGGCAGGGCTGACACCCACCAGGCCAGGCTGCCCAGGGCCCACCCAACCTGGCCTTGATGGGACCCACAGCTCTCTGGGCAGCCTGTAGCAATTGACACTGACTTGTCTTTGGTTTGGGTGACCCGCAGGCTGCCCTCCTCCCCTGCCCCAAGCTGGCTGTGCTTCCCCCCCTCAGCATGGGGAAGGTGACTCACAGTGCCTTTTCCAAAGCCCCTGAGCCCTGCAGACCCCCTGCCCCAGTGGCTCCTGGGCACTGGGGCTGCAGGGGCACAGATGGCTGCAGGGCCAGATGCATGTGGTTACAAACAAGCTTTGCACAAACAGGTTCTATGTAAAAGAACGCTTGAGAGGTCTGCTTGCAATGAGCAACAGGCAATGCCTGAATGAATCTTTCAATGCTTGCAGGCTTGCTGGCGTGATTGAACCACCTGCAGAAGGTGCCAGCCCAGGATGCAGCTGCAGCTTTCTCAGGCTGGCTTCGTATCTCAGGTAATGAGATATCCTTGAACCAAAATGGCTGTTAGAAACCTGAAAAAAGAGCCAGGCTCAAACTGTTCACCTTGCAACAGGTTCTTAATGCCCACTGCCCTTCTGTGCACTGTTAGCAGTGGCTGGGTCCCCTGGGCTGCAGCTGGGTGGTAAGTGAGCTGCGCTGGGTGGTGGATGGGTGGCACTGAGTGGTGAATGGGCTGCACTGGATGGCACCAGGGGACAAGGACAGTGTGAGCCCTGCCAGGGCCAGCGGGGCACACAGCTGCCTATGGGGCATGGCTTTCAGTGGTAGCTGGGGGCTAGCACCCTCCCAGATCTGCCCCTACCTCCTTAGCCAGGCTGAACGGAGGCGTTCCTTGTCTGATAACAGCCTGTGATGCACTCTCTTGATTAAAGGGACAGGACAACACCGCCTGTAACTCCAGTTATTACCTCTGCTAGAGACATGAGAATTAGGAACTGGACTACAGGCTCTTTATTTGGTCTCTGGAGTGCTATGAGGACTGGGGAAGATCCTATTCCTATGAAACTCCATGCTGCTCATGGCTTCTCTTGGGACTGCAGCCTTGCAGGAGAGTGGCCTCGGGTCAGGGCAGTGGGCAGAACCGCAGTGTCTGTCCATGTCTAACAATGGGGCTGATCTCACTTCCCCATCAGATGAGTGCTTGACCTACCTGATCCTTATTTAGGTAAATAAATACAGTTATTTAGCACCTCTGGAGTTCCTCTTTGAGGTGGTTGCCCTGCGCCCATCGCTCTGGAGGACACCTCGATGGCTCTGCAGGGCAGGCTGCTGCTGCTTTGGCATGCCGTGGCACAGGGAACAGCTCTTGGACCCTGCAGCTCCACTCAGAGGGGCGTGGAGATGGCTGGAGAGCATCTACTGGTTGCAGAAAGTTGTCACTGGTTTGGCAGGCAGCTTTCTGCCCTCCAGACCGTTGGGGCCTCACCGCCACCCCAGGAAGCCAGCAGCTGTCTGTGCTGGCTCTCCAATGGAAATGAAAATACCTTCTGCCACAGGCAAGTTAACTTTTTTGCAGCGTTTCTTTTACATCTCTTTGGGATGATTTAGGTTTCTAGAAAGAGAAAGACATTTTGTATTTTGTAAGTATGCAAAAGGGTGTCTAAGAGATGAAAGAACTGGTGCTCCTGGCAGGAATTTGTCAGGTGTATGGAACAGTTACATGGCTCTGTAATGCTGCATGCTGTATAGAAATGGTCTTGTAATTGTCACATTTGTTTTTCTTTGTTTGCTCTTTCCCACTGACGATTTTCATGTATATGTAACAGTTTGGAAGCGACTTCTTTTTGGTTTACTGCAATGGCAGGACTCGGAGTTGGTAACCACCACGATGTCAGTGTTGATCAGCAGGTATGGGTTCATTTTGAACAACAGACACTATGGCTACTGAATGAGCAGCAATACATTGGCTAGAGTGCTTTAAAAACCATAATAACTTGGGTATAGTTTCTTCTTGGAAGAGAAGAACTGCCATCCAACAGCTAAGGCAATTCAATTCTAATTTGGATTTTAAAACACTTTTTAAGGCTGTATTTGAATAACAGTAATAGTTACGTATTCCTATGAAACTCCATTTTCTTGCCCAGGGTATAAATGTCCAATGTGCAATCTCAGAGTGAGCAATATGGATTCCCATGGCCAGAGTGTCTCAGTCTCAGTGTTGTATTACTCATACTCTGCTCCTGGTGTTGGTGGCACACAGACCACTCCTCGTACCTAGCTTTATAGAACTGCTGTATATAACCTGCTATAGCTTAACTGCATCAGTTTAAAAAAGCAATGACTATTTATTCTCAAGTAAATTTTAGTCCCTGATCAAAGTTGGAGTCTCCGTTTTACGTGTTAAATATTTATTCGAAGTGCAGATCACACATTTCTGGTGCTGTGCAGGGAATTTATGATAAAGCACTCTTCCACAGTGAAGACCAAAATGTCTCCTACCTACTTCATTTTTTTCTTTTTTCTTTCTTTTTTCCCCCTCCCTTTCCCTCTGCATCTCCCTCTCCCTTTCCCTCATTTTTTCCCTTTTCCCCCTTATTCCTCGCCTCGCCTCCCCTGTATTTGTGTATCTGGAAACATTTCTATGTGCTGTTGAACTAGAGGCTTTAGACGATCTTATTTAGAAGAGAATTTCAAATATTTAGCCACTTCATACTGTCTTGTTAAATAGAGGTCTCAAATTTGCAAGAATTAGGGTAAGGGTCTTGTTCTGATTCTGCTGAAATTAATGCTGGCTCTCTGACTCTGAAGATGGAACCTTGAATGCATCCATAGGAACAATTTGTCATCACAGGAGTGAAGCATCACCTTACTTCTTATGTATCAAAGCTTAGGAGTCACTGACCTTCTCCAGGAGGAGAACTGAGGCACATCGAGATTCTGATACTTATCGTGTCGGTGGAAATTGAGAGAAAATCCCCTGAAATGACATTGGAGCAGTAAGCAACCTGAGAATGATGCCCATAATCTCTTTGTCCCTGTGCTGTACATGTTTTCTCTGTAGCCTAATTTGAGAACAAAATCTTAATTTGTTTGAGAAAACCAAAAGCGGACGCTGTAGTTAATTTATTTTGGGGGCACACGTGCTGACGAGCTGGAGGAGGATGCTATCTCTGTCCTTGCACAAGGAGACAGATAGCACTGCAATGTATGCAAGAGCTGAACTGAGGCACAGAGGCTTGGAGTGGGATGGCTCTCTGGATTCCTGCAAAGCACAGCAGGGAACAGCTCCCTGAGGGTGACTGAGATGCGTGGAGCAGTAGGATCTGAAGGTGGCAGGTATTTCATCAGCACGTTCCCACTGTGTCTACCTGCAGCATTGCCTACCACCCTGCATTTTCAGAGCAGAGCTCCTACACACAAGTGCCAATCCTGGTTCTTGGGATCTGGGCAAATTTCTGTGCTCAAACTATTTCTGTGCTCACAATCACCTTCACTCCCCCCTCCACTCTCTTCTCAGAGGATCACCTTCATCTGTAACCTCTGATTTATTTTTAGTTAATTTAAATCTGTGCACTGAGGACACTCTGCTAACTGGCTCTGAGATGGGGCTGAGCCACGTATGTGCTCCTGCTGGGACTTCCCTTGATGGTCCTTCAGCAGGGAAGGTTCTAGGCAACTTGGCCGTTTCATCCTTTTGCTGACTTTCTGCATGTAAGTAAGTGATTTCTTTCCTCGTGTTTTGGACACAGTGATGCCCATATTCATAGAGAATTACTGCAAGAGTGGAATTCAATCTGATCTGGTGAGTCCAGCTGCCTGGGTAGTAATACCTCCTGTTTCATGATGTTGGCCCACAACCTCAGAGGCAGATGGTGGTATGGCAGTAGAAGTTGAACCTTCCCACCAATGGTCCATTCCATTTTGTTGCCATGTGACAGATGGCAGCAGAGGGGCACTCTGACAAATTGGTGTCTGACATGGGAGTGTGAATGAAGCAAAGGGGTGAAATTTGTACCTGTTGTAGTTTCCATGGAAATAAATATGAGGCATTACTTTCAGAGCGACCTATGTGGCACTTTAATGTGGATCTGGTTGAATTGAAATAACCAGGCATTTAGGAAAAGTAGTGTCAGAGCCTTTTTCAGAAGAAATATTGACAGAGAAGCATTCTGCCCATGTTGCAGGCAAGTCCCCGCTCCCACGAGCTGAGGGAACATCAGTGTGTACCAGGGCTGCCTGAGCATCGCTTCTGGGTCTGCCTGAGACCTCTGTACCTCAGACTGGCACCAGTGCTTGTGATCTTGGTGGGGTTTGACTGGTCAGCAGTGCCTGAACATGGATGTCTCTGGCAGTACTTGTGGAGCTGTGCCTCGAGCTTGGGTGGACCTTTCAGAGCTGCCCTTGTGTGAAACACAGGTGTTGTTCATGACTCAGCTGTGTACGTGTGTCTGTAAGTAACACAAGCAGAATTTGGTCCTTACTCTTCATTTTGTCAGTTGTTTAAGTCTCACTACAGGGCCCCATCCAACCTGGCCTTGAATGCCTCCAGGCATGGGGCACCCACAGCTCTCTGGGCAGCTGTGCCAGTGCCTCACCACCCTCTGAGTGAAGAACTTCCTCCTAACATCTAATCTAAATCTCCCCTCTTTTAGTTTGAAACCATCCCCCCTTGTGCTGCCACTATCAGATCGTGTAAATCACATGCAATGGACGAATTCTGAGGCTGCACAAAGATCATGGTTCATGCCATGGATTGGGGCCTGCGTGCTCTCACCTCACTGTTACCTCTGCTTTGGATGAGGTTCATTGTCAGCCCTTGGTGGACACTGCACACAGGAGGGGCCTTGGGCATCCATGGGGCTCCTCAGCATGCTCTGCTGTCTCCTCAGAGCCAAGCAGGGCCTGTGCTAGGCTGCAGTGCTGTCATTGCAGTTCTTGCTGGGTTCGTTAAACACCTGGGTGGAAACACCTGAAATGGCTCAGTGACTTGGGAGAACAGCGGCCTGCCACAGGTATCCTGAAAGCCACCTGTCAGTGGGACTTTGGAGCTTTAGCTAAAGGGACGTGTTGGAATGTGTTGTCCTTCATGTTTAATGTGAAAAAAGTCAATGCACTTGGACTGATTGTACCCTTGGAAGGGAGCGCAGCCTCAAATGCAGAGCTGGAAAGAATGTTTCCTACCTCACCATCACGCTGGGCAACACCATTCATTTTCTGTCCCCAGTTTGCCTCCTGTTCCCTGTCTGGGCTGTCTTTAGGCTGTGAACACCTAAAGACTGAGGTTATTTG
Source organism: Penelope pileata (assembly GCA_013396635.1). Classification (NCBI taxonomy): domain Eukaryota; kingdom Metazoa; phylum Chordata; class Aves; order Galliformes; family Cracidae; genus Penelope; species Penelope pileata. The sequence goes on from WBMW01005298.1 coordinate 155,744, forward strand.
CTTGTTTGGGCAGGACCTCACTCAGTGGGACACGGATTTTGGCTGAAGTTTCCAGGTTCTACCATAGTAAGCATCCCTCTTTATCCTTCAGCTCCCAACACACTCTTTTTCTATACAAGCACCAAAAGAGATGGTAGTGGTTACTCTTATCTGCCACATGTGCCACGTGTTCACTTAGCTGGGTTTATGATATCCCAAGGATTGCACATGTAGAAGAGGTGACAGCTGTTTGACAAAAGGCCCAGCAATTAAATCCCCCACATTGCACCCTCTGTTTGGATAAAACAACATTAGCCTGCCAGGAAGCATAAAACAGCAAACTGTATAATTACACAGTTAATTGTTGCTAATGACCAGAGAAATTGGTAATCCATGTTAGCACAGAATCAGCTTCCTTGCTTATTTTGCTTCTGATGAAAAGAGAAAAAGTTGGAAAAAATATTGTCCCCAAATCTGTGGTCCAGTATTTGCCCTTAGCCCACTGGACAGCATGTTACATCATACCAAAAAGCCTCAGCTTGTGACCAGACATGCAGTATTTTAGGAAGTTTCAATAACCCTTTTGTTCTTGCTTTGTTAGCTGCCAGGAGAAGAGGAATTCTCACAAAATGCTCCCCTTCCTCCCCCACCATTATTTTAAAACACCTTGACACAGGAGGGCGAATCACATCTCCCATGGTTGAAATGAGGAGCATGTGGGCTCTGGGAAAGGGACTGTTTTGAAATACATCCTTCGTATGTTCAAAAAGCCCAGCAGAGGAGGGTGGCAACATTTCCACTTATTAAAAACAGGCTGAAAAATAGAGCAGCAGAATTATTTTAAGTCTGTCTTACTGCAGTGCCTCTTTATCCATGAGGTGCGACATGAATACGGCTTGTCAGCTTGCTTTAGCTCTGCAGTGAATCCTTTTTGTCATTCTAAGGCCGGTAAATGATGATGGTTCTCTATTAGCAAAGTACCAAAGGTCTTTTTTAACCCACTTCATAGCGAGTCCTGCAGGCTACCGTTTGGGAAGAGCCCGTGCTGTAGTGTCTCATGTGAGCACTAATGCGATGGAATTAGTAGCTATGAGACGTGAATCTCAGGTTCACTCTGACTGTTGGCACAGCCCAGACAATGAAAGGATAGCTCTGATGAGGCAGTTAAACAAGGAGAGGTGCCTCAGAACAGCCCTTCCCTTCCAGCAACTCCTGTGAGTTTAGGGGCCCTTTGAAGACCATGCCAAACTCCTTTTTGCCTCAATACACCTCCATCACATTGACCTGCCATGAAAGCAGATGCAGGCAGCTGTAACAAGAGGAGTCCTGGGCTGTGTCACTGCACGGCTCTGCCATGGCTGAGGGATTGGGAGTGACCGAGCAGTCCCCAGCAGCTGGGTTTTGTACTCCTACTTTCTGCTCTCTGAGCCCGCTGGGATCTCCCTGCCTGGTGTGACGTGCTGCCTTTAGCAGAACCCTCAGGTGGTGCAGGGGAAGGAGCCACACTCGTGTGCCTTCCCGCAGGCTGTGGTCTCAGCTCCCGGTTTGATTCAGCCTGCCTGCAGGTCCCTGGTGCCCCTGGTGCTGCGGGGAGGCCGCCTGCTTCATGGCGTGCATGCCCGAGGGGAGAGGACGCACAGCTCCGTGCTGGTGGCTGCGCCGGGCACTCTGAGCACACTCGTGGTGCCACTCGATCTGGCAACAGGAGCCGACTGCCCAGTGGGAAGGGTGGCATGCCAGCAGGGAGAAAAATAAGTGCAGAGAGTGCTTTGCAGAGGAGATCTCCAGCTCAGTGTCTCTCCATTCCTCTTTGTTACACTGAGTTATTTGCCTTGTTCTGGATACGAAATAAATTGCTCTTGTTCTCCTGCCTTACCCTGCATCCTGCACATCTTGCTGGGCAGTTTCTGGCAGGCTGAACAAATAAAGTGGGAAAAAGCGCCATAAAATCCCAAACAGATTTTTCAGCTGGCTCCATTATGCCATTTGTGCCTGGCTGGGACTTGTTTCAGTGAGAGCATACCATGCTCCTCGGGCAGGGCTGGGCAGCACGGCCTCGCAGCAGAGTTCTGGGTGGGATCCATGGAGGCCTTTGTGCCTGGGCACGGTCAGTTGAGTATGAGTCCTGCTTTACTCGATTTTCTGGCACAGCCAGCAGCTCATTCCAGGAAGATGTAGGGAACACATGCAGCTCTCAGGCCAGGCCTGCAGTAGGCTCAGCTGTAGACATCAATTGCAGCTGAATTGAACAGACAGAATGGGATGAAGAGACACCAGAGGCACTTCTGGGTGCAGCAAAGGGCCAGTCTGCAGTCACTCAGAGAATGATTGAAAACTTCAGATTCATCCAGTGAGTTCAGTGGCCAGAGAAGTTCTCTCTTTAAACCACAGGGCTCCCATGGATGATTATTTGCTGGGCTGAAGATTTTCCCTTAGGCCTTTAGGAATCCCCATGCAGTACAGAAATACACAGAAATTCACTCATGGCTTTCATGCTGACTATTGATTACTTTGTTTCCATAAATGCAAACACCCATGGTTTCCACAGGTGTTTTAGCAACTATCCCAGCTTTTCATCAAGAAGAATTCTGTTTGTCCTGACTTAGAAATGATCAGATGGCATGTTTTTAATGAAGGCATTTTTAATTATTGCAGTGTCCAGACTAGGATGGAAGAAGGTCTTAAAGTAATCTACAGAAGTAAATACATCAGGATTTCTCACCAGTTATTTACTGGATCGCGTGCAATAAATGTGATGAACACCTCCGCAAACGCAGCTTTAGCTTCCAGCTTGCTGTGTGGCCGTAAGTCACAGCAGGCTTTGCACTACATCTTTTGACCCAGATGCGGCAATGCACTCTGCAGAGTCTTTATAGAGTCATCCAGAATTCTATCGAAGTTAGGATATGCAAAATCAGGTTCACTGTCTGTAATTTATTTATAAAGAAACAAAAGTACGCTGGTCCAGCCCTAGCGCAAGCCAATAAATAAATAAACACCACTGACCTACTCCCTGTCCTAGAAAGCAACGATTCTAATCTGCACATGTGAAGGGGGGTGAGAGCAGTACACAGCATGGAGAGAAGATGAAGGAAAGCACATCATAACAGCGAGCAGTAGGGACGGCTCTGTGGTTTTGCTACCAAGTTGTATGGGCTTCAGCTCTTGGGGTGATGCAGAAACTAGTGGCTTTTGAGAAATCATCTGACAGAGGAGAGATTAAGAACTTCTTTCCTCCTTTTTGATTCTTGCAGTGTCATGGCAGATATGCTGATCTGTTTGTAAAAGATGCTTTGGCTGAAGGATCAGCCTTCTGATTCTCAGTATTACCCAGGAAGTCCTCTATTGCATGTTTCTGGTTAGCCTGGCGGGCCTCTCAGCCCCTAGTTATCAAGGCATGGATCTGTCACAGGCTGCAGCACCTTGGGGCACATCCTGTGCTGCAGAGACCTGGCTGCACCTGCCCAGCCAGCACAGGCCCAATTAGTCCCATGAGAGCTGAACAATGAGGCAGCATTTCCTTCTTCCAGCACTTTGACGGGAGACAGAAGCTGATGAAAACCCCAGTGGGAAGTGCTGACTGGCCTTGGGCTACATGACTAGCAAAGCCAGTGGCAGCTATGTTGATGAACAGGAGAAAAATAATATGTTAAGACAACAGGGCAGGAGGAGGGAGAGGGGGACGGTGTACACAGTGTCCAACACTGTGCAGGAGCTGAAGACTGAGGGTAAGGACCCCAGCGCACAGGGGCTGAGCTGCCAGCCGCAGACATGCACACCGACTGCTCCGAGCTGTGTCCTGTGCCCAGCTCCGTGGTGCTGGCCTGGGCTGCACGAGGCTTGTGGGGCTGACACTGGTTTGTGGTGTAGCAAGAAGGGCTGCTATACCTCTCCTGGCAACTAAATAAATGTCAGATTGTACATCACTGAATGGTGAGGTTTGGTGCTTGTTCTCACCAGTTTTCCCCATAATGAGAACATGCACATTGCTGAGAGACTGCTCAGTAGGCGCCCAGTCCAAGAGGATGCTGGTTTGGAGGCAGAAGGACATGTGCACCATAGTGTGAAGTGTTTTATGGCTGACTTTTAGCCACTGTGTCTTGGCTGCAGACTCCAGAGCCCCAGGTAAGGGACTCGGTCTCTGCGAGGTGTGCGGCTGTGTAGGGAGATGCAAGCAGCTGAGGAGAGCAGCAGGAGGCAGCACGCAGAGCAGGCAGCGGCTGTGCCGGTTAATAAAGGTCACTTCAGGTGGGGATGTGGTTTAAAGAATTTCCTTCTCCAGCACTTAGATCTCTTCAGAACTATGCAGGGCACCTCAGTGGTGTGGATTAACACCTGGTAGCTTTTCCTGAGGGTTAATACTGTCAAAAAAAGCAGCAGAGGTCAGGCCTTTATCTTACAATCCCATAGTGAGGACAAGAGAGATGCTCTCTCTGATATGCAGAAGACCACGGCAAAACTTCTCCTTGCCTGAAAAAGTTCAGTCCAGTTCTCTTTATCATCAAAGAAGAGATTTTTGCCCTATGCATGAAAAAAGTCATGGGATCAGAAAGCAAGCAAGTGAATGCATGCAGCTCTCCTGTTCTCACTTGAAAGATTTGTGTTCCAGCCTCTGCTACGTGAACAGCTTATAGCCTTAATCCAATGACTGCTTCACATTAACCACCCCGCGTATGCCCCTCTCAGCATCCCTGGCAGCTGGGGCCTTGCAGATAAGGCTTTCCCACTGGGAGATGGGAACTAGATTTGAATTTAATTAAATTTTACTGTACTTTGTTTGCAATGGCTTTATAGATTGAAAAAGAATAGTGTTTTTTCTATTTTAAAAAATCCTTATGCATTTAAAAATTATGGTCAAAGTTCTGTATTTCTGTACACTTACCTCTCATTGCACTAAAACACATGCATTCACACAGGGTAGCAAGGACTGCACCTGGAGAAGCACCTGGGGAACACAGTGAGGTAAATCCATGCTGTAGCAGCTGGAATGGATTTTTATCAGCTATTTTTCAGGTATAATACATTTCTTCATTATATATTCTTCACCCCTTCTTTGTTCTCACATTTCTTCATTATATATTCTTCACCTCTTCTTTGTTCTCGGTAACAGAAGAGATAACTTTGATTCATTTTTCTAATGTTTTGTTTTATAAGCACCCATAGAAATAGCTTAATTCCTTCCACCTAGTTTTAGGTGTGACAGTTCTACCGCTTTTGTTTTTGAACAGGCTGCCCAGGTGGAGTCACCATCCCTGGAGGTGTTTAAGAAACGTGGAGATGTGGTACTAAGGGACACGGCTGTGGGCAATCTTGGTGGGAGGTGGATGGTTGGACTATATGATCTTAGCGGTCTTTTCCAACCTTAATGATTCTATTGTTTGATAACCATGAGAAAATAACAAAATGTCTTTTTAATTACTTCGGAATCATCTATTATTTCGTTGATTTTTTAAAAAATTAAATACGTATTTCTAGTTGTAAGGAGAATTTTTACAATGCACTGAACTATTGAAGTGTGTGCAATTACAGAGAATTCAATGACTTTTTTTTTAAAAAAAAGGCAAAAAACCCCACAACAACAACAAATTGAGAATTCAATCTATCATTCTTTCTCTTATTTTGACAGCCTTGTTTATGTTGGTTAGTGCTTAACTACATATATGCTGCCAGCAAAAGAATTTGAAGAGGATTACATGTGTGGCTCAGTTCAGAAGAATCTCTTTCACTCCAGTGGGGACTGGAAACGTGCTCCTTCACCAAGCAGTGCCACGACCAGGAAAGGAGCAGTGAGGATGTGAACAGCACGGTACAAACGTGAGTGCTCTGAAGATATGCCATCTCTCCCTTTTTAATATTTTGGTGCAGAAGTAGTCCTCTATCTAAAACCCCCTTTTCTGTTTACCAGTTCAGCAGCTGTGTGGATATCCCTGACTCAGTTGGGTACAAACCAACATCCTGCACTGGCTGTTGCTCCTCTGCATGGCCACCACTCCCAGCCTTGCCTGCTGGGCATCCCTGCAGGTAGTGGTACCTTCTGCGAAGCTGCACTTGTGCCCGTACAGGAAACCCCAGGAGATTCCTGAGGCTCAGCTCTCTCTCTGAGTGGCTCTGTGCGTAGGTTTGCTTCCTCGAGACTTCCCCTTCTATTTTAGGATGGAAGAAGTCCAGATGAGCTCTCATTTTGCCTCCCACCAGTAGGCTTATGCCAGTTTTAGCCTGAAGCAAATGAGGCAGTTTTGTTCCCAAACGCCCATAAACACACTTCTGTGCATTTGACTGTCTTTGATGGTTTTCTCCGCTCCACCACTTGAATTTCTGTGAATTCTGTGGGAATATACTTGTTCAGAAAATTACCATCTTCTCTGGTTATGAGAAGTGGCTCCTGGTTGTGTTGGCTATTACATGAGCCAGAACAGTTGTGGGTGAGGCAGCTGTAAGGCTTGGTCTCACTTTGTGGGAATGGTGGACTATGAGCCTACACAAGCAGAAATATTCCACCCCGCAGTTTTGACCCCTCAAACTTTTTACTTACCAATGACTGACAGCTTAAGTTTGTTTCCGGTTCACAAAGACTCAATTTTACATGTTATTCATCATCTACTGTTACCCTTATTTCCTTTCAGAGTAAAAGATGCCTGGTCTCTCCTCTTTCTTCTGGTTTCTTGGCCGCAGCAAGGTGTTACTAGATCAGTGAGAGTCCATATTGAATCCCTTCTTATTTCACCTGCCAATGCTGACGGTGCTACTGGTGATGGTCCTAGGTCAGGAGTCGCGTACAGGGTTTGCATTCTTAACTCTTGGACTGTGGAGTGGCTGAATGTTGGGCTAAAACTGGTTTGTTCCTGTTCCCCTTTCACCTTGTTAACTCTTCCACCTCTCCAGCCACAGGGCAGTCATCAGGCCTGGGTCAGGGCCTGGCCGTGGAGGTCACTGGGCCACAGAACTCCCTTCCTGCCACCAGCCCCACCAAGGCTAGCTGCAGTAAGGGTGGTATCCACCAGCAAGAACCCAATGAAGTCAGCATGTCTTTGTCAAACAGAGTTCCTTAGGGTGCAGATCTGTTGAAGTCACAAGAGCTGGAGGCACATGGGCCTGATTCCAGGCAGGACACCCCCTTGACACATGTTGCTCACTGCTGTAGACATCCACAGAGTTATTCTGCATTACTCCAATGTTGGCACCCAAATTTGGTCCAGCTGACACAGTTGGGCCTCTAAGACAATTTTTAACCTGGCCATCACTGGTTACCCAAGCTCTTCCTTGTTGTTACCTTGTTCTGACATTCATGGTGTTGCATTGGCTTCATTCGCTGGTGTTTACATTGGCTTCAGTGTGCTGTGTTTCTGCTGCAGCTTACAAGAGCTGCAAAGATCCCAGCTCCTGGGTTTTGAGGCTACAGAAAACTCCTTAAAGGTTAGCTTTTACAGGCACAGACACCTAGGAAAAGTATTTTCTGCTTGTCTGTATTTATTATCTCATGTGCAAGGGAAGACTTCTGCAATCCTTTGCTATATTGCTGGCAATACAAGTTTCTGCAGCGAGCTCCTCAATTTTTCCATAAACTGCCTTTCATGTTCTCCTCCCCATCAGTTTTAGAAAGCAATCATTAAGTTTCTCTCAGACAGACTGTTCTAGCATTGCAGGTTGGGAGCTCTCTGCTGTATTGAGATGCTTCACAGTGTATGGAAAGAAATATTTCTTAGAAAGCAGAAGGTGAGATGAAGCAGATGAAGCAGAAGCTCCGCCGTCCCATCATATGTAGCCCACCTTAGTGAACACCCTTAAAGATCATTCTAATGCAAGGAAAAAACCTTACATATTTGGAGTGGTTTTATTTCAGTGAGGCCATTTCAAGCAGGACTACTTCAACACTTCATCTGTGAAGCCCACTGGGTTCCAAATATTTGAGGTCCCAGGGTCATCCCTGCACCCCAGCAGCCTCAGCCACCACTTGCGCCCCGTTCCCCTTACCCAGCTGGCCAGAACAACTTGGCCTCTCTCATTAGCAGACATATATTTCAAGTGAAAGGGAAAAAAAGGAAGGCAGAACGTTCTGAATTTGAAGATCAAAGTAATTATTTAAGGGTTTTGTACATTTTGTCTCCAGGGGTCTTCATAGCAGTTATGTATTTCAGATGCAGTGTGGTGGTCTGATGTTCATGTGAAATTCTTTTTACAAGTCTTGACAGGTGCAGATGAAGAAAGTTAATGAAGCAAAATCTCCTTCAATGAAATTAAAAAGCTTATTAACTCAGCAGCTTTGGGGAAATACTTCCAATCCAGATGGACACCTGACAAGAGTAACATCAAATTTTCATAGGTACAATTAATTCTTCCCATTTAGAAGCACTCAATTTGAAGCTTCTGATTAGGTTGCAACCTCTATTATTAAAATGCTATTAACCTTCCAAACCCCTGGTACCGACATTAAAGATATGACTAGGAACGAGTAAAGCTCTCAGTGTGAAATAAAAGCCACTTACCTAAGACAAATCTTTCCCAGGCGCTGACATGAACACTTCCCTTTTTCCTGCAGCCCTGGATGTGGATGTGTTACATGGCTGCACATCACAGTGTGGTGCTTTGCTCTGTTAGGAGAAGCAGCCTGATGTGAGCCCACCTGTGGGCAATGGCTGGGGCTGCTCTCCCTTTTGGGGGCTCTGCTGACTGCTGGATGTTGGTTGTGCTGTGCAGCAGTACTCTTCCTGCCTCAATAGCACTGTTGTGCCAAAGTTTCCCATCATTTTAGAAATATCTGAAGTCTCTGATACTTCGTATGATCCCCATGGCCCAACGCAAATGTGACTTCTTTGATTTTATACCAACCCTGCGAGCAGAGGTTATTCTTGTTGTTGGTCTGCTTCAACTGACAAGCAAAGACTCCTCTTTGCATGGCATATTGCATATTCCAAGTACTCAAATTCATCGTTTTGTCAGGTGAAGACCCTGGTGACTAGAAAAAAGGCAATATCACACCCTTTTTTAAGAAGGGTAAAAAGGATGACTCAGGGAACTACCCATCTACCAGCCTCACCTCTGTGTCAGGAAAGATCATAGAATAGATCCTCCTGGAAGCTATGCTAAGGCACATGGAAGACAGGGAGGTGATACGAGACATGCTGGTGCATGGCTTCATCAAGGGCAAGTCCTCTCTGACCAACCTAGTGGCCTTCTACGATGGTGTAACTGCATCAATGGACAAGGGAAGAGCCACTGATGTCATCTATCTGGACTTCAGCAAAACCTTTGACAGTCCCCCACAACATCCTTCTCTCCAGACTGGAAAGACTGAACTCAGAGAGTGGTGGTCAATGGCACAATGTCTGGATGGAAATCAGTGACAAGTGGTGTCCCTCAGGGGCCAGTCCTGGGACCGATACTCTTCAACATCTTCATCTGTGACATTGACAATGGGACCGAGTGCACCCTTAGCAAGTTTGCAGGTGACACCAAGATATGTGGTGCAGTTGAAAAGCCTGAGGGATGGGATGCCACCCAGAGAGACCTAGACAGGCTTGAGCAGTGGGCACAGGAGAACAACATAAGGTTCAACAAAGCCAAGTGCAAGGTCTTGCACCTGGGCCAAAGCCACCCCCGCTATCAATACAAGCTGGGGGATGAAAGGATAGAGCACAGCCCTGCCAAAATGCGCTTGGGGGTACTGGTAGATGGCAAGCTGGACATGAGGCAGCAATGTGCCCTTGCAGCCCACAAAGCCAACCGAATCCTGGGCTGCATCAAAAGCAGCGTGGCCAGCAGGGTGAGGGAGCTGATCCTGCCCCTCTGCTCTGCACTGGTGAGACCTCACCTGGAGCACTGCGTCCAGATGTGGAGTCCTCAGCGCAGGAGAGACATGGAGCTGTTGGAGCACGTCCAGAGGAGGGCCACAAAAATGATCCAGGGGATGGAACTCCTCCCCTATGAGGACAGGCTGAGAGAGCTGGGGCTGTTCAGCCTGGAGAAGAGAAAGCTCCATGGAGACCTGATAGCGGCCTTTCAGCATCTAAAGGGGGGCTACAGGGAAGAAGTGGACAGACTCTTTAGCAGGATATGTGGTGATAGCACATGGGGAAATGGTTTCAAACTAAAAGAAGGGAGATTTAGATCGGATATAAGGAAAAAGTTTTCTACAGTAAGGGTGGTGAAGCACTGGCACAGGTTGTCCAGAGACGTGGTGGAAGCCCCATCCCTGGAGACATTCAAGGTCAGGCTGGAGGGCTCAGAGCAACCTGATCTAGCTGTAGGTGTCCCTGTACGTTGCAGGGAAGTTGGACTAGATGACCTTTAAAGGTCTCTTCCAACTCTAACGACTCTATGATTCTAAGATTATTATTTAATGGATTCCTGCTCTTTTCATTATATATAAGATATAAAGGCTTCAGCCTCAGCCCAAAGATTAGCCCAAATACTAACTGAATGGTGTCCTCTGGGAGCTGGTGGAAGCATTGCTCTTTTTCTCAACTAAGGTAGAGAAAGTGTGTACTTAAGGAACAGAAAACATGGTATTAATATCAATTATTATTAACCAGCTTTGTGAATACTGGGAAGGGAGTATTGTCAAGAGTCCAGGGAAGTGGCAGATAAATACCTCACTGCGATGTATTCTGCTGTTTCACATCTGTTTCTCATCCAACCACATCTGAAATGTTGCTTATTGACCTGTCTAGGTCTTGTTGACTTACATAGAGAGTACAGGGATTACATAGAGCCTCTGATGCAGCCAGAGCTTGACTGAATGAATTCGCCTGAGCTGAATTTTTGGAATCTGGATTGCTAACCTGTCCCTGTAAGACCACTCCTGGTGCCAATGAGATGGCTTTCCTGAATGTACTTGGTGTCAGCTCCTTGTTGGAAACACGGTGTAGTTAGTTGCTCAGAAATAAACAGAGGCTCTGTGGTTTGTGCCAGTGTTGAAACTTGATCCTCTAAATATCAAAACTTAAGCTGAAACTTAAGAGAAGTTGCTGCATACAGCTTCTAGTAGCGTTTCCCGGGGAACAGCTCAATTGTTTTTAATGAGTTTTGTTTCAACATGCCTAGAGATAGCATTCGCTATTCTGGATTAATGGCCTATCAAATCTTGAGTTTAAATACAGAGGTCATTTGTAATTTACAGGAGGGCAGAAAAGTATCAACTCTCCCATAATGATTTTACTGTTTTTTTCATTCCTTTGACCTCAAAGAAACAAAAAGATTTTTTCTTTAAAAAACCCTTTTGCTTCCAATGATGAGACTCTCTACGTTGAGTTTCAGCTATGATTGAATTTATACTACAGCCAAGTTATAAACCCTTGAAAATGGGATTTATAATGGAAATTCCAAGTGTAATCTTAACTATAGCAGCCAGCTTGATACCACAATAGTATTATTAACATTCTTCAAAACCAATGTTCAGTATGAGTCATGCTGATCAAATTTTTACATAACCTCTTTTCTTTCTGTAGTGCAGGCCTAGTCTAATTTCTAATCATATGCCAGTGGATATGTTCCTTTAATTTGGAGATGCATCTCCACACAAGATGCATCTGATATCAGTGCTATGGAAATAAACAGTACTTCCCAGCTGTGCAGCAGGACCATTTTATACACATTTACTTATCCAGTCAAAAAAGGTCAAGTTTTGGGCAACTTCCACTAACTTGAATTATTAACTTTGTATCATATTTGTTATCTTTATGATGTTTGTGTATCTTTCTATTTCTGGCCATCTAGTTCTGATTCACATAATTCACATTCACATAAAAACTAAAAATACAAAAGTAAGTAAGTTTCAGGAAGCTGTGAGAGGGGAAAAATGACAATCGTAACAATTTCTGTTTTCTAGTCATCATCTTTAAAAGCAAGAGAAAGAGTAACTGGCATGAAGTTCTGCCCCAGTGATGAAAACTCCTTGCACTGTCCTCAGCTGTGTTATATTATTGTATATAATATATATATTGCGCTATAAATACATAATATGATCCTAAAAAGGGAAGATGGCTCTCAGTGGTGAGAACAATGGTGGTGAACTCACCTTGCTTGTCCTGGTCCCTCTAGTAGAAAATCTGCATGACCTTGTCAGATCAGAAAGTAAAAGTCTGATTTGTGATAAATAAGGGGAGTTTGAAACTTGTGTGAATTTCACAGTTGAATGAAACTTATATTCAATGTAAAAAGGGAGAAAGGCTCTATCTGACATTGCTAACAGTTTGGGATCCCCCTTAGGCTGGAGAGGGCACAAAATACACATCCTAGAGTCAAGTTGCTGGGTGGAGGAAGGATTTGGGTCTCCAAGTTACCTAATGGCATGCCCTCTCCATTGCCTCTGCTGCCTTGCACCAGGGAGAGAATGAAATATTTAAGTTCATATATTAAATATATGAAGCAGAACTGACTTCTCAGGTGAGGCAGTCTGAGGTTATTAGCTCTCCTCTCCTTGCCCCATCTATCAGCAGGGTGAAGAGAAAGAAGCAGGACTGGTCTGGGGACGTGGGTCAAGCTCTCCACAGCAGTGCAAAAAAGTCTGCCCTTCTCTCTTCAAAGAAACATCTGAAGTATGGGGACATGCTATTCCTGATGTAAATGAATGGAGAGTCTAGAGAGAATTTCGCCTTACAGGCCTACAGCTCAGCTCTGCTGTAGCATAGCCAGGCCTCTCTTTCTCCTTTTTGTTGGAGGATGTGAATTATCTTTAAGTGCCTTTATTCTTTTCCTGGTTAGCTGAAAGTCATCTTGCAGCCCAAGCCTCCTTATCCTGTCATTAAGCAATTCATAGGGATGAAATCTTCTGTTCATTATATCTTCTGGTGAGCACAGAGGAGCTTTTCATCCCATCCATAGGTTTTCCAGGACAGGCATCTGCATGTGCCTTGCAAATCCTAATACAAGCTACACTTGGGGCATGCCATAAGCTGATAGCACACTGCCTTTGTATCGATCACCTGTGAAAGCAGCGTCTGTCCTCAGTGGATTTTGATTGCTGCTCTTCAGGCCCTTATTTCCACAATTCCTAACAGATCAGTAAAAGTAACCAAGTAGAGCAAACCTTTCTGTGAGTAGGCTTGTGTATTTCTTTAATGGGTTGCTCTGCTGGAAATTTTTAGGCATCTGCAAATTGAAAAAAGGTTGAAAACCACCAGATCTCTTCTGTAAACAGGCAGAGAATTAGATATTAATGCTTTCTCTGCCTCTTAAAAACTGAGACATAATTGGTGTTTCAGTCCCTTTCAGAACGGAATTTATTTTGACATAACCAAGACGGAGATTTTCATTTCTGTCTTTAATAGGTCATATTATCATAATTTAAATTAATGTTCTCCCACAGTTTAAATATATTTCCAATTTTATCCTTGTGATCTTTTCAGCAACTTTTTCAAGTTGGAAGTGTCAAGACCCCTGAGGAAAAGAGAGTCACTTGTGCTAAAATTTGATTGATGCAGTAAAATTACCACCTGAATTTCTATTGTATTCTGGTTTTACATGGTCCTGAGCATACATTACTAACTATTCTTTTCATTTGCTCTTGTGCTGGGAGTTTGTGAGTGCGTATAATGCTGTTTATGCATTGATGAGCATAAGAAAGTCTCTATCACTCAGTTTAAAGAAATCTTTCTCACTATTGAAGTGGTTCTTGAATGTTGAGTTACGGTGCATCAGAGAAACAGTTATCACTGAGAAAATGCACCTTTACATATTTCAGAAAATCTTTGAAAATAATATGACTAATATAGACTTGAAAGTCATCTTTTAGGCTTCTTGGGTAGTTTAGGAAAGACTTATTCCCCATTCCAAACAAGACCTCTCCACTTCCTAGAGGGACAAAATTTATGCTGCTATCCTACCCATCTCTCTGCTTGACTCTTCCCACAACTGTGATGAATTTGAACCTCCTGGTTGCTCTTAGACAAGCATAAGAGGTGGAGAGGCAGCTCAGGACCTCTGGAAAGCTCTGCAGAGATCAGGGAGCCCAAAGCCAGAACACTCCCGAGTGAGACATGGGCTGAGGGCAGCCATTACCATGCCATGGGATGGTAAGCAGTGTGGTGAGAGCGGTGAGAGTGGTGAGCTCTGCCCAGGAGACCGTTGTGCATGGGGAAAGACCCCTGAGGATCTAATATCTTTACCATTGCATGTGTCTCTGTTTTATGTGTCAGACCAGCCTCCAACAGGGATCACCAGCTTCTCCCTGGTTCACGTCTATTTGAGTTACTTGGTTGGACAAAGAAGGAACAAAGCAAACCTGCCTTTAGAAGCCCTTGCCTGGCCAGATGCACTGTCTGAATAGACAGGGTATTTGGCCATATCCAAACTATGAAGTGCCTTTCTTTAAAAGGAAAACAACAAATCAAAATTCTAACTCTCTGTTTCTGAGGATTAAAAGAAGTCATGTGGACATTAAAATTTCATAATAAGCTAAGCCTTGAACAGGAGGGCAGCCAGAAGTCTTCAGTGAATAAGAGAACAAACCCCACCTTTACTCTTTCCCCATAAGCGTATAGACTACGAGATCATGTGAAGTTATGAAATTGCTGTGTTCTTGACAACAGAACCATGCAATTTATGCATTTTGCAGCTTTGTGAAATGAGCTTGTGCAGATTTCCAAGTCTCTGGTATATTCACTGCACATCATATCCATAAGTGATTTATCTTGGCTTAATGCTCTGGTGTAGCAGTAGAAGATGCCATGTATTTGGGAGGAAAAGGTACAATGCTCTGCCTGTGATGAACTCTATAAGGCTGGAGATGAGGCTGAGTTCAGAGCAGGCGTGTTGAACAGCACGTATTCGTTGTTTGGCAGAACTCCCAGTGGCTTAGAGACAGCACTGGCTCTTTGGAGAACCCTGCTCTGAAGTAGCTTCTGTTTCATCCTTTTTCATTAGAAGTCATCTTTATGAGTCAAACCGCATGCTGGCAAGATGTCCTCTGGGAGTGTTGCTCTGGAAATGCCCTCCCTGGTGCTGATTGGCCTTGTGCTGTCTTATCCCAGAGAACGCTCACTGCGGCCAACCTCTATGTGCATGCCAAAGTCCTTCTGTGTGCCCTTCTCTCCTTCATCACAGCTTGCAAATTCTGGGCACAGCTGTGTGTTGGAGGAGAAGGAAGCATTTCCCAAGTGAGAGGTGGTGTTTGGGGTCACTTTGCAGGGGTGCAGAGGAGGAGCAATCGGGATTTCTGCCCCCACTGGTGGCTCTGTGCCCTGGCTCTGCAGGAGGCTCCTCCATGCCTGTGGCTGTCATGGCGATGGCACTAGACTTACTGCTGCCTGTGCTCCCTCATATATCCTCCTTCAACATTCTTGATTATTGGTACTTAAATATAATTATTGTGGTTTTTATAGCGCTCTGGGACAAGATAAAGAAGAATGAAAACTAGTGAGGCAAATGGCCCTTCCTCTGTTGTTCAGGGAATACTTAAAGGTATTTTTTAAAAGTTAATTTATGAAAACCCTAATCAGATTATGCAGCTGTTCCTTTCTATCTAACATCATCCCCCTGAGAGTACTACCAATAGGGCTTGCCAGTAAATTTCTGAAGATCTCTTAATATTATTAGTCTCTCTGCATCTGGGGAAATGTTTTCTGAGGTGGGAAAGTTTATATTTGTCATAATGAAACTTCTGTTATTAATCTCAGACTATTTCTCTGATTTATCAAAATTATACTCTCACACTATGCTGTTAAATGTCTCTGAATACTTTCAGCTTTCTATCCCCCCTTCTTCATGGTTTCCAGTGTTAACAAACTCAACTAGAAGTCAGCTGTCTGAACCACCCTTTGCTTATGGCATTGAAGACTTTACCACCTGAGATTTTCAATGGGAATTTACATCTGAGAAAAGGAAAAGAGAAAAGTTGAGAATCACGTATCCCAACCGTGGAGTCCTGCCAGTTTGCCTGGAAGAAGAGGGAAGGCACAGAGGGATCCAGGAGCAGCCTCTATGGCTTGTATGAGGACAGTGGGTCTGGTTCAACATTGGCTGAGATGAGAAAGGAACTTCCACTTGCCTTAACATGGGCTGAATTGGCATCCTTTGGAAAGTAACCCTTTTCCATGTACGGAACATTAGAAACAAAAGGAGAGAAGAAATATCATAGAATCATAGAATGGTTCAGGTTGGAAGGGACCTTAGAGATCATCTTGTTCCAACCTTCCTGCTATGGGCAAGGACACCTCCCACTAGACCAGGTTGCCCAAAGCCCCATCCAGTCTGGCCTTGAATACTTCCAGGGAGGGGGCAGCCACAACTTCTCTGGGCAACCTGTTCCAGTGTCTCACCACCCTCACAGGGAAGAATTTCTTCCTTATATCTAGTCTAAATCTGACCTCTTTCAGTTTATAACCGTTACCCCTTGTCCTGCCATTACCCGTCCTTGTAAACATGGGCTGAATTTGCATCCTTTGGAAAGTAACCCTTTTCCGTGTAGGGAACATTAGAAATAGAAGGAGAGAAGAAATATCATCTGTACTGTGATATTAAAGCTCTTCATTAAAATGTTTCTGGTGTGTTCCCTATGTAATTTCTATAATTTATAAAAAGAAAATTTGATTATTTTTTCTTGATGACCAGCCTCATCAAATAATTGGCTCTGCAGTCATCTCTGAATACCACCTGGCCATTTAGAAACTCTATTTATAGTTTCTTTTATTTTAATGGAAGCACTGTTAATAATTTTTTTAAAATGTTTTATCTCTGACAGAAGATTTTTAGTGGAAGTTTAAGAAAATTATTCACAGACCAACTGATGATTTTATTCCAGTGTGAAGGAGAGTGACTGCATTATTCTTCACCTGATGCCCTGCTCAACACCTTATGCACAAAATGAAACTACTGATTGCAAAGATCAGAAGCTCCAAAGAGGCAATGTACTCATGGAGGTGAGTGGAAAACTAGTGTGGTGAGCCTCAGATCTTGTGCCTATCCCCTTCATTTTATTTGCTTTTCTACTCCCTCATTCTCTCTCTCTGTCCCTCTCTGGTTTCAAGGCCATACAGTGCTGGAATGGACAATTTAGATCACTTAAATGATCTAGAAGAAATGGCTTTGGAAGAGACTTGAGGGGACAGAGGGATGTAGGTGGAAAAGGGAGGCTGCAGGTAGCAGTAGAGACTGGGATTAGAAGGACCTGGGAAGGAGTGAAGGCAATACAAGTTGCACAGGCAGAAACACAGCATGGGGGCTGGAAATGTGAGCAACTGAGAGTCCAGGTCATCCCCAATTCTTGTTATTTTTGATGCATGAGGAAGCTCAGCTTTGGGGAGTTTCTGTGTTAATGACACAGAGAAAAATGTAAGAGGGGAGGCAGAGGCATTAGCAAGCAAGGTACACGATACCAGCTCACAGATGAATAAATCCAAGTTCTTTCCTAGATTTATCCCCTTGTTCCTTGGATCATACTCAACATCTGCCAAGTGGCATGTTCTTCTGAATGAAGGGTAGGCAAATCCCAACAAGGATGCCTGCAGTTGGCTTCCTGCAGAGGTGAGTGGAGTGACAGTCCCAGCTCCCCTTTATCTATGCAACCTCTGGCAGGTGGAAGGGAAGGGTGCTAGCAACCAGACCAGACAACAACCACAAACAACAAATACTATTTCAACATGAAAGGGAAATGATTTTCCTAGTTTTCCTCCGTTTTCAAATAGGATAACTTAATTTTGTGTTAAGCCATCTTCCTGGATTTTGTTTGTTGTGTAGCCTTCAGGATAAGGACAACTCAATATTGCACATTGAAGTTAAAACATTTCCTCTCTGGAAGAGCAGACCAGGTTTGTGGTGAAGTGACACTAGGGGATGAAAGCTGGAGACCTGGTGACTATTTTATCCTGTTCTTTCCAGATTCCTGTATTGCACCGGCCCCCTGCATCACCTGGGAATATTGCAGCAGCACATTGTGAGGCCTGGCTAATCTCTGGTTGATGAAATTTGTTCTGTCTCTCGTACAGTTTGTAGTATAGCAATTAGGAACTTAGAGAATGGAAGAGAAACTGGTTTGTCTTATTTTACATCCTGGTGTAAATTAAAAAAGGTAAGGACAAGGAGGTGTGTTTTGCCATAGTCTGGAAGGTGACAAGATGCACGGTGACCCTTTCTTCCCATAGACTAAGGAGCCCAATGAATGTTGCCTCCTGCACAGAGCATCCATATTTTGGCCAAGGGTCACACTGAGGACTCTGTATCCTGGAAGGACCTTGAGGAACCAGCACATCCCAAAGCAGATGTTCGGGCACTCAGGGCAGCTGGCTGGGCACCTGTGTGTTATTTCTTTATTGTCTTGTCTATGGTGCTGTCCCAAAAGGCATCTGGGCAGCTCAGAAATGTGGCATGGTCTGAGGAAGCAGCAAAGTATTCTTGCAATGAAGGAAAGAAGAGAGGATAATTTATCACAGACAGTCCCTGTTTGTTTTTTTATTTTTATTTTTATTTTGTTTTCAAATATAAGATCAGTCCCATCTGTTCTGCTTGATTACTTGTGGCTCTACTTCCAAGGTAAAACAGGAGATGATGCCCATCTCAGAACTTGCCAGAAATGCAAGGATGTGGTATTCAAATCTCTCTGCAGTTTGGATACATCAGTCCCGTGTTGGTCATGATGAAACATGGCATGGAAAGTCATATTTAGCAACAGGTACCCCACATCTGGCTAGCATCTCTATGTGAAGTGGAGAAGCAGGGAATGGCAGAGCTTGCAGCAGGGAAATTACCTTTCCAAAACAGCTCAGGTACCACATTTGGTACTTCAATGCAGTTGTGTTATGCCAAGTTTGTTTTCAGAGTTGCCCACCTATCAGATCTACTTTGGATGTAGGCAGGCTTCTGACAAGCAAATCCTTGATCTTGCATGCTGCAGATGCACTATTTGATTGATTTTTTCCCGAAGTTTATGTAGCAGAAAAGAAACCTACTGTAGTTATTGTAGGTTTCCGCAGAGAGAAGCTTGTGGATACAAAGTAGTAAGCTTTAGCAGACTTTTATACTACATATTTCATGATTTTTAATTTAGCACAGAAATTGAGGATAAGCTGGTCTTTTTTTCCACTGCTGAGGCTGCCATTTGAATTTCTGAGTTACTTGCAGGCCAGTAAATTGTGTGTTACTACAGGATTTCACGGGGAAATCTGAGGTGTGGAGACCCGTGGAGATAAGAGTACAGGGGGACAGAGCATGGAGGGGGCAGAGGCTTACACACACCCACATGCCTAACTCTCTGGGGAGTGTCATTACCCAGGGACAAATCACCTTCCAAGAAAACACATATGCTCACTGAAAACAAGAGGACTCCTACATCATTTCTGTCCCTATAGGCCAGGGCTTCAGAAAGAATAATGGTGCCTACAATAAACCCACATCACGTGAATCCTAGATCTTGGTGGTTTTTTTTTGTTGTTTTTTTTTTTTTCTTTTTTTTGTGGAGGAGGACATTAGACTATTTCTGACGTACACTCAGTGATAAGCTCTTGGAAAGTCAAGAAACTCCAGGTGGTCAGCTGCTCCTCTGTACTGAGCAAGTCACTGCAAATAAGAAGTGACATCTGTCAGGGGGAAACTGCTGTTCTGAAGGAAGCATCACTGATGCTATGGGGACCTTACGGGGATGAGCTAATCTCTGTATGCCTGTCTCCAGATCCAGTGATAGACATTGACTTCTTTGTTACTGGAGGACCTGAGCGGGAGGGAAGAGCTCTCGTTATAACACTAATGAAGGACAGCGGTGTTTCAACAAGTAGTGTTTTGGGTTGGCTGGCTTCCCATGAGGAAATGGAGGAATGGTCATAGAAGCACAATAAGATGATGGTTTCTCTTGGGGGTAAGGACTGCTTAATGAGACTTCTTACAGGCTGCTACAGTGGCCTGGAATTTCATTTATGGGACAAGAAAATGGAGTTGCCCTGAAAAGAGCAGTGAAGAGGAAAACCAGAGAAAATGAGGTTGCAGAAAAGGACTTGGGGATGCTGGTCAACATCTGAGCCATCAGTGCGCCCAGGTCCAAGAAGGCCAACAGCATCCTGGCCTGCACCAGAAATAGTGTGGCCAGCTGGACTAGGGAAGTGACTGTCCCTCTGTCCTCTGTACTGGTGAGACTGCACCTCAAGTATTGTGCTCAGTTTTGGTCCCCTCACTACAAGAAGGAAATTGAGTTGCTGGAACGTGTTCAGAGAAGAAGATCAACGAAGCTGATGAAGGGACTAGAAAACAAGATTTAACGAGGAGCGACTGAGTGAACAGGAGTTGCTTAGTCTGGAGAAGAGGAGGCTGAGGGGAGACCTCATTGCTCTCTACAACTGCCTGAAAGGAGGCTGTGGCAAGGTGAATGTCTATCTCTTTTCTCAAGTGACAAGTGACAGAACATGGGGAAAAGGCATTAAGTTGTGCCACGGGAGGGTTAATATTAGGAAGAAGAGGGTTGAATATTAGGAAGAAATTCACGAGGAGCGACTGAGTGAACAGGAGTTGCTTAGTCTGGAGAAGAGGAGGCTGAGGGGAGACCTCATTGCTCTCTACAACTGCCTGAAAGGAGGCTGTGGCAAGGTGAATGTCTATCTCTTTTCTCAAGTGACAAGTGACAGAACATGGGGAAAAGGCATTAAGTTGTGCCACGGGAGGGTTAATATTAGGAAGAAGAGGGTTGAATATTAGGAAGAAATTCTTCATGGAGAAGATGGTCAAGCATTGGAAGGGGCTGCCCAGAGCAGTGGTGGAGTCCCCATCCCTAGAAGTTTTTAAGAGATGTGTGGATGTGGATCTAAGGGGCACGGTTTAGTGATGGGACTCGGTAGGTCAGGTTCATGGTTGGACTCAATGATCTTGAAGGTCTTTTCCAACCTGAATGATTCTATCATTCTGTGATTCCAAGCTAAATGACTTTTGCTTTGATGTATATTATATGACTGAGGCCAGGGAAGAAGGGATATTCCTGCTTGTACCTCACATCCAGGTGCAGAGCTGGTGTATCCAAGCACATAACATTGCTTGAGCTGCTTTGGATGCTTAGTCCCAAGGATTTTGCTGCTTGTCATTTTTGTCAGCAATGTGTCCTAGGCACAAAGGCAGCACGTTGGGCACAGCCCAGTACTTGCAAAAGCACCTCATGTCTCAGAGGGAAAAGGTGGCACCACACCAGAGGCTGAATGTCTCTGCTTTTGAGTTTCAACAGAGCATCTTGTGGACCACCAAGGATGATTGTCCCGGAATTCTGACACTGTGCTTGCTGGGTGAGAATCCTACAGTAAGCCTCCCACAGATAAAAAGAGAGAACCTGTGATCTGTGATGTTAAATGCTGACAAAGGAGACATAAAAACTAAAGGGAAATCTAGCTCTTCTGTTTTAATATATTATTTAGGAACCTTGAGATGTACTTTCTCAGCCTGCAAGGAATACTGAAAATGCCACTGAATTTTTTCATGAAAATGAATTAAGTTGAATTTTCAGTAATATTACAGTGTAATCCTTCACTGATGTGTCAACATTACATGACTGTTTTTTAAAGGCTCAGAGGAAACTTCCCCTGTGCTAATGCAGTTCTGCAGTGAGGCACTGTTGTTTGCATGTCGTGGCTAATGAGAGAGACACAGAAAGCAACACCATCAAGCTGGTGTGCCAGCATCTGGAGCAGGCTTGAGGCATTGATCCTTGCAGGGCTTTTTTGCAGCAAAAGAAAATTCTTCCCTAATAGACCAATTTGCTTGGTGGGATTGACATCATTGTTTAAGAAGGTTTATATTCAACAGAGATCTGCCTCATTTAACAGTCTGATGTCATTAGGCTTGTGCCACAACTTTAGACACATTCAGTACAATGCACAGGTGAAAATACAACTGAGAATGTGTAAGAATTAGCACTAATAATGACATTTTCCAGGAATAAATAGAATTAAAATTTTGTATGGAATTGATCAACTCCAAAGACAATTTTTAAGTGGTTGCATAGGGATCTACACAGCTCTCTTTTGCCAATCGAGGGCAGAAGAGTCATATTTACCTTCATAACTAATGATGCTCTTATCCTGTGATGTGGAACATCTATTGAAATTTCTGTCTTTCCTGGGCCAAGGGACATCTATGTGTAGCACATCATTAGTGCCAGATCAGTTTGCTGTCACAGTGACACTCTGCCTAAAGCCCTGAAGACTGCTGGGGCTGTGGGATCATGGTAGTAACCCAGTGAAGTCATCATCTGTGACCTGAAAGGAAACTGCACTCGTTCCCTGGAGAACCTGGTTGTTAATATGAGAAAGATGGAGGTTAAGAGGCAGATGAACAAGTCTTCCTTTGCATCTCATTCCCCCCACACCTTTGAACATGCTTTTGCAAAAAGGTTGGCTTGTTTTTTTGGTAGTTTCACACCTGCACTTTGCTCTATGGTCCTACACTTATGAGTTGTCTTTAAACGTGGACATGTTCACAAGCCTGCTGTGTTTCTCTGTCAAAGTGATGGCCTGGCTTTCTCATCTGAGAAGCTGCATTATTTCCCTAACATGAATTTATCACATTTGAGTTGATGTCCTTGAATTTCACAAGCATGTAAATGAGCCACTTTCTGTAGGATGGCACCATACTGATCCTTCGCCTTCCTTACTGCAAAGGGGAAAAGAAAGAAGAGGGAGAGGAGGTAGAGGAACATCTTATGTTTTCCAAAGTCTTATCTGATCTGCTGCAGATGTGCCAGCTCGAGCAAAAGCTCTGTTCACATCAACCCCTATCTCTGACAGTGGACAGCAATGGGAAGGGTGTAAGAAGAGGGCAAATGTAGTGATACTTATCCTAAATCCCTAGCTCCAGCAATCTCTAGCTGAAAGACTGTGTGAGTCAAAGATGACATATTTTATATCAAAAACCCATGACTGATTTTTCTTCTAGGCTTATTTAGTCATTTGTGAACCATTCTGTATTTCTCCTTTCCACAGTTTGCTGGTGGCAAGGAGTGCTTAAGCTGGATAACACGAATGCTTTCCTTCATCATGAGGAATAGGGGCAGCTCTCTCATTTTCCTTTTCTTCAACCTGTAGAAATTTTGTGGTGCTCCTTCTATAATCTAAATAATTTCCAGTTGTTGTAATCTCTTCTTATTCCCACTTTTGCCCTCCTCAGCTTGCTGCTTTTAGGTTCAGCAATCTGCTCTGTTGTCACGTTTGCTTTTTCTCTTTCAGTTTTCATATTCTCTGATTTCCTATGCTGTGTAAACAGATTTGCTGATGACTGCACACAAAGGAAACGTTTAAGGAATGCATTTTCCCCTCCACTTATTCTGTGTGCTTTCACCAAGCACAACCTGAAAGGAGATCATCCCCTGCCTCTTCCTCCCTCCCTGCCTCTCTGTCACAAATGTTTGTGTAGCAGAACCTCCTTTTGGAAAACTTCTTCATGTAACAGCGTGGCCAGGGTCTTTCCCGTTGTTTGGTTTGCAGGATTTTCACAGAGCAGGGCAAAGTCAGAGCTGGGCCTGGGGAGCAAACCTTTGCAGTGACGTTCTGGGGGGCAGGAGCTTTGTCCAGTTCTGGGGTCTCCAGTACAAAAGGGAACTGGAAATACTGGGAAGAGTCCATTGGAGTACCACCAAAATGATGAAAGAACCAGAGCACCTCTCCTGTGAGGAGAGGCTGAGGGAGCTGGGGCTGCTCAGCCTGGAGAAGAGGAGGCTCAGGGGGATCTCCCAATGCCCATAAATCCCTGAAGGGAGGGTGCCAAGAGGCCGGAGCCAGGCTCTGCTCAGTGGTGCCCAGTGCCAGGACAAGAGGCCATGGGCACACGCTGGCACACAGGAGGTTCCCTCTGAGCACCAGGAGCACTGCTGTGCTGTGCGGGTGACGGAGCACTGGCACAGGCTGCCCAGAGGCTGTGGGGTCTCCTCCCTGGAGATGTTCCAGAGCTGCCTGGACGTGGTGCTGGGCACCCTGCTCTGGAGCCCTCACTGATTCTTGCTACAGAGAAAAAAAACACCAAAAAGCTGAAAGACGTAGAATAAAATATAATTTCCATCTTTAATATAAACAGAAAGACTTACTTCTAAAGGTAAAAAGCAGCTAACTTTGGGTAATTATTTATTAAAAAACCACCATGTGTTTGAAGTACTTCATGTTTCTGTAAGCAAGGTGGAGGAACATCCTCTGCCCTCCTGTTGATGATAAACTGGGTGACCCAGCAGTGAGACCAGCAATTCCTTTTGAATTTTAAGTACTCTGGTCACATGGGATCATGTCTATATCAGTAGCTCACTAAAACCTTCCATCTCCATATGAACGACAAAGCCTCTCCACTTCTGAAGTGACAAATGGCTCCCTAACGCTGAGAGCAAGCCTGCACAAGAGCCTGCAGATGTGAATAAACAAGGAGCATGGGAGGCACGCTGGAGCTTGGTGCCCATGTACTGCTGGCACGGGACACTGACAGTGCTGATGTATGGCCCTCCTGCCTACTTCACGCATTTGGTGAATTACTGCATGGATGGCTGTGGCTGTCCTTGAAGTCAGCAGCCTCTGCTTTTGTGCTCAGCTTGCCAGCTTCCTTCTTCACTGTGTTTTATGGTGGCGAGCAAGAAGGAAGGTGCACAGACAATGGGTTGCCTGTGCCAGCACACAGGTGATAATAAGGGGAATCGTGTTCAGGTACAAACCTGAGTTGGGAGGCTATATTACATTTAGGCTTTTCTCCTGCCTCCACTTTTACCATCAGCTTCCTTTCTGTAAGGGCACTTTTGCACTGGGAAGAGAATAAGCCTGCCAGTGCTGACTGAGCTGAATGCAGAAAAATTGGGGTATAGCAGTGCCAGATCAGTGCTTGGCCCAAGAGATGAGAACCGGGCTCCTTGCTCTGCAGAGAGGGACCCAGGGAAGAGTCCACATGGCTTTGTGCAGATGTTCAGGTATAGTAGAGTCATTTCTGCATGAGGACCATTATCACCACATAGTGGTCTTTCTTCTTTTTATTTCTCTATTTTTAAATGCGAAATCATTTTATTTTATTATCTTTTTAAAAATATATAATTAAGACAACTTATTTGAGATTTTGGAGGTTTTTTCTACAGGTACAGGTGAGCTGCCTCATAAAGGCAATCTGACATGGTGCAAATGCAAACCTTTACTGTGAAGGCAGGCAACAAATCACCTTTTGATCAGCTATGACATCAACTCCTACTTGGTGCTTATGATGCTGAGGTATTCTGATAACTTGAGCTGATTCCTGTGAGTAATTTTTCAAGCTCTCTTCCCTACTTGATGATCAAAGATAGCAGAGTGTATAATTCATGGCCTTTTATACTCATGTTTATATTTTTGGTTTACTATAGGTGAATGCATTTACCATTGTAATGAAATACATGCCCACCCACTATGCAGTTACTGGAATGAGAATAAACCTGATAAATACATGTACTTACCACAGCTCATCTTCAGGAGGGAGGATCAGGAAGGCAGTCTCTCTGCTGGCAGTTCTGCAAGGTTTTTGGCTTTAGCATATTTGGGCCATTGAATGTCTCTTTTTTTGGTACTGTTCTCCTTCCCCTACTGCTAATTGTGTCGTGTCTATAGGCTAAGATGTCTGAGTACATTTTGAAACTGAACATTGCATGAGGATGATTTTAAAGGCTTCTATGACATCTCTCCTCTGCTCTGGGATGGCTTTCGTTTCCTTTCTTTCAACAACAAATAGAAATATTGCAATAATTGCTTTGGCTCTGATAGCCAATGACTGCACTTCAGGGATGACATGATATGCCCATGATACACAAATTCTCTGCAGATGAACTGGGGTTTACAGTCAAAATCTATCACTGTAACCTCTGGGGTGCTTTGAGAGATGGCTTTTGCCATAGCTTGTTTTTATTTTCTTTGTCTTTTCTGCTCTTTATCTACAGCTGTCACCTCCTGCTACACACATGTTGCCGTGCTGCTGAAGGAACTCCAGTTCCACCCCTGCTCAGCATTATTTCTCTGCTTTCTCTTGAAGATGAAACTCTCCATCAGCAGCATCTTACCCAGGAAAAGCTTTTTTTTATGTTTTAGGTTTTTAATGTCTCTGGAAGAGCTAGGGGTTCATTACAAGAAAAAGCTGCTTGTGCTGCTTGTACACCTCAACTGGTGCAGAGTGAGGGTGGAAAATGACCCCTTGTACTAAATGACCTTCTTGTACTACAGAAAATTGAAAAAATGCTGGTAATTGCTGGCACTGCCTTTGTAGTAAGCAATTTTTGATCACACTTGTGCATTAATGTGTACATATGCTAAATTGCAGGGAAGATTTGGTCAAGGAGTCTGACCTGGTCAAGCATCTTCCTTGTGGAGATGTTCATCTGGTGAGAGGAGACCTCTGTCGGTGGCAGCTGTTGTTCCTGCTTGCTGTTATGCTTTCATGGTGACCTTTATATTCAGGTTTCAAGAGAACACATTCCTGACCTTCCAGCCCAAACCAACTCCATCTGGATTTAGCTTTGCAGACGAAAAAGAGGCCATGAGCCTCTGCAAGGTGCTGCTTTGCAACCTGCACAATTAACATTGGAGGTGTTTTCGTGAACTGCTCCGTTACTGGGAGGCAGCAGAAGGTCCTTTCTGTGATTAAAGTGTTCCTGGTCAGTGCAGAGGGGAGGGTGCGTGGCATTTTTGACATAGAGTGTAGCTGGGGATCTCAAGTTCACACTGACCAGCAGCTCTGTAGGAGCGGGATTTGGGGCTGTAGTAAGACTGAAGTGTCTCTGGATGGACAAGTCCTGCCCCAGGATCATTGGAAGGGGCCGCAGTCACTGCAGTCTCAACTCAGGTGGCTCTGCTGAGGACAACCACAGTACAAAAGCCCCTTTGATGGACACATGCAAAGACTTTGAGGCCTGTTACTGGCACTTTTGGAACCCACTTTTGGCTTTTTGTATCTGTTTTGGTTTGTCGTGCATACATCTGAAAAAGATTGCTCCTGCTATGCATGAGGCATAATCCTCTGCAGCCTTGGAAATGTCCTGTGCGTGGTGCTCTGTGTGGAACAGGCTCATCGGAAGATTGGCAAGTTTTATATTATGTCATTTGTTACTGTGCTGAACAATGTGAAGTTGAGCTGAACTACTTGGAAAAAATGACAGTAATAATCAGCTATCATCACACAGGGGTTTCCTGTGTTCAAATAAATCAGATGCCAATTTCTGCTCGAGTCTGTGAGGAGTGTCACAAATTATCAGCAGTTCACTGCAGCTCTGTCTCTGGCATTCTGAACAAATGTAGCTGGTTCTAAAGATGGGTTCTATTTTTTGGACACAGGCAAGTATGAGTATTCCTTTTTTTTTTTTTTTCTTTCTTCAGCATTATAATGTACTCAATTGCAGTCAATTAATCAATTTATAGCCATGATCATTATGCACAGGGAGTTATCTGTCCCCAGATTCATAGACATTGCAGGGATCTCATGGTTCCTGTGCAGGCTGGCTGGGTTATACCTGTTTTTTGAGAAGTTTCACTTGTAATTCCCTTTCTCTGATGATTTCTGCTGGCTTACTTGTTCGCAGACACTGGCAATGGTTATCACAGCATGTGTCCCTCTTCTGAAGTGTCCATCCGCCTTAGCATCACGGGAGAAAGACTCTATTACAAGGCTTTTTCTGCCTTTTTATTGCTGTTTTCTAACTTTGAGACCATGCATTGATCTTTAAGATCTTTTGGTGGTATAGGAACCAGACATCCCTCAAAGTCATTCCCAAGAGATTTGATACCTATTGCAGTCCTTACCGTGGGGCTGTGCTTGTGTTAAGTAAACTTCCCACTTTGAGCGTGAAAGGGAAACAATTCCTTTTTGGTATGAGTCTGATATGCTCTGTGTTGTTTTGATTTGTTCCATACTGGAGCACTTTCCTGTAGCAATTCTGTTCCAACTGCTCATCGTAAAGCAGGTCAGTGTGATGCTGTTTTTCTGGTAACATCATTTTGCTGTGAGGGTGACTGCAACTTTTGTATTTGGGAAGTGTTTTCCAGACTCTTCCAGCAGCATATATTTTTTTCCCTGCAGTGCCCTTTCTTCCCACTCTTCAGAGAAGTGCCATGATCCTTGATAACATGGTCACCCCCCAAGCTGAGATTCCTGCTCTTTTGCGGAATTGGTATTTTTAACTGTTGTTGCTTTCACTTGAATTGGATCTGGTCTGACACCTTAATTTCCTGAAAGCCAACCAAGATTGCTTTGCTAAATATTGATTTGCAATCTGCTGCAATTTGCCTGCAGGTCATGCTCTCTGCAGTTCGGGAAGAGTGCTTTGGGGTTTTGTTGTGCTGCTTTAAGGTGCTGCCAGCTGCTAAAGCCTTACCAGGTGGCTTCTGATCTTCTCAGAGAGGGCCTTTAGTTGCACATACTGCATGTGCTGCACTTTCAAGTCCTTCAGCACTCTCTCCTCTACTGCTGAGGGTAATGCTGCTTTTTGTGGCACACAGTGTACCTGTTGCAAATGTTTTGCATTCCTGTGCTGTTTGCTTTTCATTCAGTTTTGCAGGTGGCTGCTGCTCAGATGCTTTTTTACTGACTTTATCACATCTCTGCTGTGATGGGTGCAAATAAGCTCTCTCTCCTCCTTTTTGGATACATCACAACTTCCTCCTATTCTTTAGAGCTTTTTGCAATACTATATTTTTCTTAATATTTTTCCACATATTCTCTTGAGTTTGCAGTCAATATCTATCCTTCACCAAGTGATTCCTGCCTGTGAAACAGTGTTTCTTCAAGATCAACATGAGGTAGGTGTGTGCAGGTGTATGTATTGGGAAATTTCAAGACCCAGCTATAAAACTGAAGTGATAGTAATCACTATGTAGCCTGAAGATAATTGAATGTTCTGCATCTTGGATGAGTTGTGCTGGACCTTTATGTCTGTTGCCGTTCGGGGTTATGTTCAAAATTTCTAGCATCTTCTGCAAAAGAAGTAATTATTGTCATGTAAGAAAAAGTTTTCACATTTCTTGGGGATTTGTCTCTTCAGGAAAGTAATTTTTTTTCTTTGGAGCAGAAGATTTGTGCTAACCATACAAACACTCCTTGGTAGAGGAAGCAGCAAATAATCTCATGAAAGTATTAGTTTACACATGTGATTTGAAAATGAGTGCTGAGGGTTCTTTTGTTCTTCCTTTTCACAGCTCTCCACATTGGTGACCCGCTGGCTGAGATGTTAATCCAAAGGTTCCCAAACTATTTTGTGAGAGCCTTGATGCTGCTCTGCAGAGATCAGTCCTCTGGTTTGGTAACAGCTGCCCTCACTTCGGCTCAGGCATAGAGCTGCAATTTAAAGAGGGCATCTGAAATTTTATTCCTGCTGTTGCCTTTCCCTAAGCAGTTTGTTTAGTTGCTGTAGGGAAGCTGTGTAACTAGGAAGATTTTTTTCCCTCTGCTTTGAAGGTTGGACATCATAAAAATATTGGGTGGATCCTACATAGCCACAAAACCAGGGTAAGTAAGTTACATTTAAGTTACACTTAAGTTAAAATTGAGACTGCTCCTTGTATCACCATCTCTTGAATATTTGATGTCTTTTGCTAGTGTAGAAGTTAATGGAAGGTCTCTGGTGGACAGTCTCTGCTCTCTGTGAGTGTATGCGCGGTGCTGTGCAAGCAGAGACACCCACTCGCCAGCCTTCACCTCTGCCACGCGCTGACTTCGGAATTGCTGAGCACAGGCAGTGCTTGATGCTCACTGCCTGCTTGATGGATAACGGGCTGGGTTCTGCAGTAATTAATAGGGAAATGTTTTTCTTCTTTAATTCTCTGGGCACTCAAAGATTTAAAAAATGTACCCTAGATGACTGTTTGCACGCAGTTCATAGCAAAAATCGCTCTCCAAACTTTTTTTTTTTGGTAAACAAATCTGCCAAAGCAAATGTCTTTATTTCAATGTATGTCCTGATTTACTTCCTGTTGCTTGATAACACATGGATCGAACACATTTAATCACTACTCAGATGTGTATATGAGTTATGAGTTTTTTCATTTTTCAAACAAAACCCGATGAAACCAAAGAAAAATTGGAGCAAAATGAGTGTATTTTATCAATTGAAATGCACAGCAATTAACAACTCTGCTTATGCTCCACCCCGCTCCCAAGGAGCATACATGATGTTTATCACACTATCCAAAGTCTGGTCATATTTTTGTCCAAGGCTAGGATCTTAATTATAACTAATTAAGATTTTTAAAGGTTTTGCTGTTGCTTGAATATTTGATAAATAACCTAGTTGCAGAGCTCCTTTAAGAATACATTTTATGTCGTTGCTCTTGGCCTGTACATGTCCTACATACTAATGTCTAAATCAATTGATGAGCTTCCCAAATGAAGTAAAAGAATAGCAGCTGTAATTTCATGCGCAAGAATATATCCATCACAGACAATAATTTAAGTTCTATGATGTACAGTGTTTAGACTCTGATTCATTTATGAGACTTCAGGAAGAAACTCAGCCATCATACGTAGCTCAGTGAAGATCTCTGGCTAACGCAACGTGAAGATTTAATGCTGCATTTTACATTTGCAACATAACCAGGCTGCCATTTCAGCTAGAAGCAGCAGGTATCTATCTGCCCTAATTTTGAACTCCAAATACACAGCACTGTTGTCGAATGAGTGTAACAGCCCAGATTGAAAAAAAGTACCTGTGCTACCTACCTATAGATGATTTGGCTGGTCATACTGCAGAATACCTACAGCTTGTGCTTAGCTCATAGAAAATTACTGGGTGTTGCCGAGCACTCCTCCTAATATCAAAGAAAGATGGAGGGCTGTGCCATGGTACATTACTGCAGATAAGATGAAGGACGAAGCAGAAATAATGAAAGTTGAGAAAAGGGCAACAAAATGAATAAGGAATGTAAGACTTCAGAGCCTTTCCATCTAGAGAGACTTTTCAAAGATAATGAGAACTTCCAAAGAGAAAGGTTATATATTGGACAAATGTGAAATATTCATATCTTCTACGGAAAGAACTGGGTGACCTTGAGCACTGCGGTAATCAAAACGGATTGAAATTTAACAGTACAAAATGAAAGGTCAGGTATTTGCTAACTAATAATAAAACCTTTTATTATAAATTGGGATCTTATCAGCTGGAAATGACAGAGGAGGAAAAGATTCTGGAGGCATCAGTAGATCAGGGACAAAGTTTCCAAAATGATATGTCTGTGAAAAGGCTGTTTAACTAGGCTGGCTGTGTGCAGCATGCTAGGAGAATATCAATGCCATTACATGAAGAATGCTGGAAATACTGATCGCACTATGAGTAACCCACACTGCATCAGGCAGAGCATTGCCAGCAGGTCAAGAAGAGATCCATCCCCTCTGCTCGACCCCAGTGAAACACATCTGAAGTGTAGTATTCAGTGCTGGGCTGTCCAGTACATGGGCATACTGGAGAGAGTCCAGTGCAGGATCAGAAAGGTGATTAAGGCCTTGTAGCATCTGACATATATGGAGAAACTGAGAGCTGGGACTATTCATCCTGGAGAAGAAAAGGCTCAGGGGGATCTCATTGATGTACATGTACATCAATGTCTACTCAGCTTTTATTAATATCCACTCAGATCTTATTAATGTTTATAAATACTTAAAGAGAAGGTGCAAAGACAATGGAGTCAGGACAAAAGGCAATGGGCAAACATTGGAGCACAAGAGATTCCTTCTGAACATCAGGAAGCACTTATTTACTGTGTAGATGACTGAGCACTGGCACAGGTTGACCAAAGAGGCTATGGAGTCTCTACCTTGGAGATCTTCAAAAGCTGTCTGGATAAGTTCCTGGTCAACCTAGATTTCTCTACTTGAACAGGTGAGATGGACCAGATGACTTCCAGAGGTCCCTTCCAACCTCAACCATCCTGTGATGCTGTAATTCTGTTAAGAGGATAAGCTACAGTTTTCGTTCCTCTATACTTTTGCCTAGCTCTAGAATGGATCTTCTAGCACCACTTCGATCAAATTCCACCAGAAAATTAATTTCTGTCTCAAAACTTCAAGTCAAATGATCTAAAATTAAAATCATGGGAAAGATTATTATAAGAGTTTTTGAAAAACATCTGAATATGAGGCAGTCATTGGTCACAGCCAACATGGGTTCACAAAGAGAAAGTCCTGTTTAATTAACCTCATGTTCTTTTATGACAAGATTATGCACCTAGCTGAGCAAGGGAGGCCAGTTAATGTAATCTTTTTGGATTTCGGCAAAGCTTTCAGTACTGTTTCTCACAGTATCCTCCTGGACAAAATGTCCAACATGTAGCTAGACAAAAGCATAATGTGAAAAATTGGCCGATAGATCACACTCAAAAGGTTATAGTAAGTGGAGTTACACTGGGCTAGTGGCCAGTCACAAGAGGGGCTCCCCAGGGCCCTATTTTAAGGCAAGCTCTCTTTAATGTTTTTATAAATGACTTGAATACAAGACTTGAAGGAATATAAAGTAAGCTTGTGGGTGACACAAAACTGGGAGGAGCTGTTGACTCCTTCAAGGCTAGAGAGGCCTTTCAGAGAGATCTTGATAAATTAGAGGGCAGGGCAATCACCTCTGCATGACATTTAACAAGAGCAAGTGCCAGATCCTGCACCTGGGAAAGGGCAATCCTGGATATATGTGCAGACTGGGGAATGGGAGGCTGGAGAACAGCCCTGCAGAAAAAGATACGGAGATTCTGGTTGGTGGCAAGTTGAATGTGAGTCAGCACTGTGCCCTGGCAGCCAAAGGGGCCAGCTGTACTCTGGGGTGCACCAGGCCCAGCACTGCCAGGTGAGGGGAGGGATTGTCCCCTCTGCTCTGCTCTATGTGGCCTCACCTCGAGCACTGTGTGCAGGTTTGGGTGCCACAATGTAAGAAGGACATAAAACTATTAGAGAGCATCCAAAGCAGGGCTACAAACAAGGAGAAGGATCTGGAGGGCAAGATACGTGAGAAGTGGCTGAGGTCCCTGGGTTTGCTCAGCCCAGAGCAGAGGAGGCTGAGGGGAGGCCTCATGGCGGCCTACAGCTTCCTCACGAGGGGAGCGGAGGGGCAGCGCTGAGCTCTGCTCTCTGGGGACAGCGACAGGGCCCAAGGGAACGGCATGGAGCTGTGTCAGGGGAGGGTCAGGTGGGTGTCAGGAAATGGTTCTTCCCCAGAGGGTGGTGGGCATGGAACAGGCTGCCCAGGGCAATGGTCACAGCCCCAAGCTGCCAGAGTTCAGGGAGCGTTTGGACAGTGCTCTCAGACATAGGGTTTGGATTTTGGGTAGTCCTGTGTGGAACCAGGAGTTGGGCCAGATGATTCTTGTGGGTCCCTTCCAACCCACGATATTCTGTGATTCTCTAAACTTCATCTTGATAATTCATCCTTTGAGGATAGTCTATACACCCATCCTTCCACAGTATGCAGATCATTCAAGCTATGTGGGCGATTGAACATGATGGAAATCCCATGAAATTGATAACAATTACATTTTACACAATTGTTAATGCCAATTAATTTCTTCACAATGGATAATTACTATAATTTATATTGAAACATCTGTAGTAAAATAGAAGGAAAAATGAAGCAATGTAGAGCAATTCTGTAGAGCTGTAAAATAAATAAGTAGTTAAATGGCTCCAGTCCCAGGTGCTCAAGTAGCGAGCAATGCCCAAGGAGTCTGCAGAGCTGGGAACTTCTTCTTCATGGTTCCTGGGTAGCAAATGTGTCAGTTGTAATCCTTGCTGTGCATTTCTCAGCTATGAGTTTGATGAGCATATTCAGATCATCCACTATTTATCTCAGCTCTTTCTCTGCTAAGACCTTTTTGGAAAATGGAGGCAGTCCTCTGGAGAGACTGGTTCTGGCAGAATTAAGAGTATTCTGAATATGATTGCTTCTATGTTTTTGCTTGAGAACTTTTCTTTTTATATCAAGAAAATGTTTTAATGTGTCGGTGCTGTCAGCTGTACAGCCATTTGGGTACCTGCTGATGAAACACCCTCTGTCACCTCAGACTGGCATTGCTGCAGCCTGGGGGAGGCAGAGTTGCCAGAGAAGGGCTCACCATTCCTGCCAGAAGCCACTCCTCTTGCTCACCATCACACAGGTATGGCTCAGCATCAGCCATTTTGCAGTCTGGCTCTTGATGCCAGGTCCCTCAGCTGAGCATGCTTGGGTCACAAGAGGCCTTGGTGTTTCTTTCTGCTCTTTTAATTCATTCAGAGTCATCCATTGAGCAAAACCATGCAAAGCAACAGTGACTTTCACCTCGTCTTAAATACTCTGGAAAGGGCCATGCACATCTCCAGTTGTCTTCTGCAGCATGTGTGCTGAGACTGTTTGCAGACAGCACAGTGAAGTCAGCAGGATGTCAACACTGAGTCTTATCTCCCTTTCCAGCTCTTTCACCTTGTTGTATGTCCCAGGTACTGTGGTGCTCATGCCCAGATAGTGCTGGGTTCCCACTGCAGTGGAGCTTCAGTCTTCCCCATTTCTTCAACGGTTCAATCTTCTGCCAACAAGTTGCACTACACTCTCCATCCCACTGAAAAGAGGAGAAATGTGCAGTGTTGAAAAACTTACCAGCTTGTAGGCAAGTGCTAAGGAATAGCTGTGGCTGTGCGCAGTTGGGAAGCTGGTGTCTCCTAGTTATATTTGCAGGTCCGTGTACTGTCCAGACATCCATGCTTTATCACAGCTTTGTTCTCTACTGTCAGGAGCAGTACACCACAAATCTTCCAGCTTACGTAGTACCCATGCCTGTAAATCTTCACCTGAGTGGCTGCAAATTTAGTCACTATCTCAGAAGTTTCTCAATACCTCGTGGTGGGTACTGGGAGATGATACAAGAAATGTCAGCTGGTCCAAATGCAAATCAAACTTGGGGGTAAATAGACTGAGAAAAATTTTGCGGTGTGGATTTTGCTACAGATGGATGGCACAGCCTTGATACCCAGAAGCTGAATACATTTGCCATCAACTTTAGTTAATAAATCACCTGGAACATCATTTTGAACATTTGGTCTGATGAGATGCCCTCCCAGGAGATAGGACCACTGAGGGATGGATAAGTGCTTCTGTGATTTCAGGCAGTCCGAGAAATCATATATTGCTGTTGTAAACTACCCAAAGGGATGTAGAATGCTGGAGGCAGCTGCTTGGTGAGCTGGGGCCTGGACTTCTTTTCCAGGGGAAACTCTTTGGTATGATGACTGATCCAAGACTGCTAGCTGAGGGCAGGAGTGAAAAAGGGAATAGTATCCTCATGTATTTCCAGTGGAGAGACAGCAGGAATTGGCAAGGGCTTCTACTGACTGTGTCTGGGGTAACACAGGAAGCTCTGCATTCAGACTGGCAAAAGTCTGCAGAGGGTTTACTGTGGGAAGCAGGAGAGCGAAGATCAGGTAACCTCTGAAGAGACTGAAGCGGCTTTTTGAGTTCAGTTTAGCTAGATAGAGGCTGGAGGGGATACAATTGCTGTCCGTAACAATGCTGAGGAAGAACGAGGGAGCTCTGAAAACAACAAAAGCAGTATAAGAACTGAAGGTGTGTGAGCCAGCCAGGAGTAAATTCAGGCTAGAAGTGAGAAAGTGGCTCCCTGCCATTACAGCTGCTAAGTCCTGGAACAGCTTCCCAACCAAAATAGTGATTGCTTCCAAAACTGGAGCATGACACGGCTATTAAATGGCTTTATATGGCATGGTGTCAGTGGCAGACCTCTGTCACCAGGAAATATATTCCTCTTGTATATCCATTAGTTAAAACTGCCTTTAAGTGCCACCAAGGAAAGGTGGCCACCACAAAGAAAATGTGGCACTCAGAGGGAACACTCGTCAGCAGAGTGCCGGGGGGTCATTAGCCTTTTGTAATGGTGCTCAGTGGCTCTCTGATGTCTCTCTTCAGATCTTTGTGGTAGTATCTACGTATGTCACAGGGAAAATTAAAATTACACAGGGAAAGGAAAGTGAGTTAGCCAGTAACCAAGAGCACATCAGTTCATTAAATCTTATGTGTTCAGGGACTGATGCTGCCGCAGTCTCTGGGGCTGTGTGCTGGGAACTCTCCTGGGGAGTGCAGCAGCAAAGCAGCATTCTGTGAATCATGCCATACTGTGAAAGATGGCTTTAAATTCATAGAGTAGAGATGTGCTGCAAAAGTCTGGTTTGTTCAATGTTCGCTCCTTTTTTTCTTCCATTGTCTAGAGGAACTTAGATATGAGAATATTAATATTTTATG
The DNA here is from genome assembly GCA_013396635.1 of Penelope pileata. Lineage (NCBI taxonomy): Eukaryota > Metazoa > Chordata > Aves > Galliformes > Cracidae > Penelope > Penelope pileata. Next base: position 191,850 of record WBMW01005298.1, read on the forward strand.
TCCATTCACAGACAGGTCTTTTTTCACTCAGGTCTCTGCTAGCAGATGTTCCTTATCTCTTGCCTTTTAGAAGACTGTTATTACCATCCAACTGTCCCTGTTTCTCTTCGATTAGAGATCCAGTAGCAGTTACCTAAATAAAGAGAATTTTCTTTCACATCTTGCATTTTTTAAAAGAATTTTAGTTGTCATTAGGGCCACACAAATTCTTCACAGGGTAAATTTGGCTGGATTCGGGTGGGTGACAGTCAACTCTATCGAAGGTGACCTTTCCCGTTCCCACCACCTCTCACATCATTTTATCCCGTTATTTTTTCTTCTCTCAAACTACAAAGGAGGCCTGTCTGCCAGATTTACTTTCTTTTTGAGACTGTTTTCAGAATTCCTGCTCTGATTATTAAGCTACAGCAAGGCATCCTCAGTGTTGTTTCAGCTGTGGTACCTTTTTTATGCTGATGGCACTTTGGGTGAAACGGAATCTGCTTCTTTTATGTTAATGTTGTTGGAGCAGCAGTCTGTTTACACTGCTTATTTTCCTCTTCTTTTTTTATTTGTTTGTGAGCAGTTTGGACTTAAAGGTGCCAAAAAACTTCAAATAATCTGTTCCTTGTTCTCATGAACGCACTTGAAAAATATTTATACGGAAAAGAAAATACCCTAAAAGTCAAAGCTCACAGAGCCCTGCAAAATTATCTTTCAGTTCTTTTTTCAGGACTTCTTCTGCAACACTTCTCCTCCCCAGCAGATCCATATTTTTCAATTAAGACAAGAATATTATCTTCTACCTAAGGTCTGTTTGAAGTCATCAAAAGGTTGCAAATTGACCGTAGTGGGTATTGGATTGAGGCACTCTCACAAATCTCAGGCAAATTAAGCAAGCCTAGGTAGGCAGAAAGTATTTTCCTGAGTAGTGCATTTTATTCTGAGTAATACTTTTTTATGTGCTTTTTTGGATTAAAAGGGCACTAGAAAATGGTGTGAAGGATAGGAATTTAGATGGAAACAGCCTGGTCATATATGCTGAATATGTATGTCCTCTTTTAATATCCCTACTAAAATGAATTTGCTATGCATTGTTAGTACAAAACCAGTGGAACAGTCTGTGCGTTGCAGGAGGTTAAGTGCATGTAATTCCAGCAAATCAAACCAGGGTCTTTAGTGCCAACATAATGCGGTAACTGGGCCCAATCAGTAAATGTGACAGTTCCTCAAGATAGGTGCAGTACTTCTTATCCCTTCTTTCAGGGTTTTTCTTTTCTACAGCCTGCTGCACTTGCCAAAATTGGTTGCAGTAAGTTTGTGCTCCTGTAAAATTATTCTATAGTTGGATAGGTAATCATCTTTAATTTTTCAGTGGACACTGATCTGTATCAAATTTCTGTGACAGGACGCACTTTTTCATTTTTCAAATATTTTTGGCCATAGTCAAATATATTAATGGAATTCATTACAAAGAGCGTGGGACACCTCTGCAGCCCCGTGTCCACCTGCTGCTCCAATTTCTTGGGGCAGCTGAGTGCAGGAGGACCCTCGCCCCTGCAGGAAGTTGCTGATGGCCTGCAGCGTCCTGTGAGGAGGACACAGGCAAGCTGATGGGCTGAACTGTTGAGCAAACTGCACTTGTCGAGGTATGAGAGTCAGCAGGGGGGAATCAAAGTGCTGTTTTTTGTTTTGTTTTGGTTTTTTTTGTGAAGTAAATTCTAGCTGCTTGATCTTACTGTGTGAGCAATCTCGAGTCCTGTACACTTGCACAGTTTTATTTTGTTACTATTGAATGCAGGCAAGTAAATGGAGTTTGTTAGTAGCACTAGTGGTGTTTTATCTCTCAACACAGAGCAAATTTCATCTTCTGAGTGAAAAAGTTCAGATAACTCCAACAAAAGGAAGATGAAATCTGAGCTAGTACTTGGCTGCACTCATTGGCTGGTTTTGTTGCTGCTTAGGAAGAGATAGCTACATGCCAGGGGCAGCTACACTCCAGGGATAGCTACTTGCCTCTCAGATGGTCCAGGAGAACAGAGATAGCTACACTGTATGCTCTTCCTCTCCTTCTGGGACATCTCACATGGCAGTGTTTGGATGATGCTCAGCTATTCTCAATGCTCCTCGTGGCTTTCCTCAGAGTCCTTCCTCATACCAGGCCCTTGCAGTACACCATGGTACACAGACTCATGGAATCGTTGAGGCTGGAAAAGACATCTAAGATCATCTAGTCCAACTGTCCACCTCCCACCGAGATTGCTCCCTAAACCACTAACCCACATCCCTTAGTACTCCATCTAGACACTTCTTGAACACCTCCAGGGATGGTGACTCCACCACCTCCCTGGGCAGCCTGTGCTGGTGCCTGACCACTCTTTTGGAGAAGAAGTTTTTCCTAATATCCAACCTGAACATCCCCTGGTGCAACTTGAGGCCACTCCCTCTCGTCCTGTCACTAATTGCTGTGTTAACATCTGAGAGGTTAACACAGCAACGACTGTGCTGCCTCAGGACAAAGGTCCATCTTACCCAGGGCACTGTCTCCAGCAACAGCCAGCAGTGCACATTTGGATGAAGAGGGAAAGAGTGATCATTGCCCTAGAGTAATTCCCATGCTCCCAGCACTCCATGGTTTAGGGACTTTGTGGACAAGGGGTCCGATCCATACTGTGTTCAAAGACTGTGAGTGGGCTGATCCTCCTGGAGTTTTCCTAGACCTTCCTCAAACCTGCTTAAGCCCTTGGCCTCCACAATGTCATGTGGCAATGAGTTCCACATTGCCATCATGAATACTGCAGAAAAAGGGGCTTACTATGCCCTGCTTAGTTTTGAGGTGAATATGATCAACAGCTCATGCTTCAGCAAACTGAAGAGCTCATGACTACAATGTGGGCTGGCATAGTGCAGAACTGCTGCTACCTAATCCTCATGACCACGAGAGCCTGGTGCTGAGTGTATTAGCAATGTGCACAGCTGCATTTGGAGATCCAGACCGAACTTGTGTCATTTTGCACCTCTCCAATGCCCACAGACTCATTGCAGCAACTTGCCCAGCACAAGCACCTCTGTCCACCAAGTTGACTGCAGACATACTCCTTACTTCTGTTCTTGAGAAAGGAATGGACCAGCAGCCAGGCTTCCATGTGGTGTTAATGGGGAAGGAGGGATCAGGCTGATACTCAGACTGAATGAGGTGAAATTAAAATGGCTTAAGGGCAAAAATCAAAAGGAAGTGGTGTAGGTGAAGGAGAAACTGAGAGTCAGTTTCTCATTTGAAGCACAAATTCACTAAATGGGAAGGCAAGATGAGTCGTTGGCTGCTTCTTGATGTGGATCAGTGTGGGCCTCATCCATTTTTCTCTCTGTCCTTAGCTAAAAAACTGCGATGTGTTTTAGAGGCAAGCACTGCTGCAGAGATCCAGGCTGCTCCCTACCAGTCAGCCTCTCTGCAGCGTGCTCTGCCTGGGGGAGGACGCAGCCGCTCCCCCACTCAGCTGTGCTGCCCTCGGAGGACTTGAGGACATTTGTGCTCCTGAGCCTTCCCGGCTTTCAGTTGGGATCTGGATGCAGTTCAAGGCATTGATTTTAAATGTAAAGTATTTTGTGTCCAAATTGTGAACTTGCCTCTTGCTGTCTGGTGCTGTGGGAGTTACAGGAGCTGCCTTTAGGAACAGATATCCAATGAGGACCTCTAGACCAACATTTTTACTCTTTTTTCTTTCCCTGAATGGTTCCCACTATGTTCACTTTTCAATCTCATCTATTTTCCTCTGGCTTTTTTTGGAAGAGTCCGGGGCTATCTCTGTGTTAGGAAGTGAAACGTGCCTTGGACCACTGCCCTGGGCCGAGGCCGAGGAGTGAACCACCTTAAAGATTCTATGATTCTATGATTCTGTGTCCATAGCATTGAGCTCTGATCCCTCTAGTTCAGAGTGGCCAGCTGCTGGCTGCATCTCTCGACCTTTCTATCTCCTCCCCTTGGCTACAAATAGTTGGGAGTCTCCTACGTGACCCAGAGCAGAACTATGGCAGGAGCCATGGTCACGTTTCAACAGTCCAAGTGGTCTAGTTTCCGTGACTGGGAACATTTTCTAGCGCTACTTATTTCACCAGAAGAAATGCAGTAGGGATTACTAACTGCCAATGATTAGGGTGAGCTTTGCAGGAGACCTAATGATTTGGGATTCTCATTAACGTTTTGCTGAAAATGCCAATATTTCTAATTACTGACATGGAGGAATCTGGGAGATCTTTTGCACAATTAGACAGCTTTGAGTGAGAGCAGGAAGATTCCCCATGGCAGGAACAGCGGCTCTTGGATGTTTGCTCTGGAGGAGTTATTTCTGAAAAGGCAGCGAGGTGGAACCAGACTGTGGCTGTGTGGCATATGGCTAGCTCTATTTCTAAGAGCTTAAGTCAGTTAATCTAATACCTAGGCTGTCTGATCAGAAGTGGATTTAACACTCCTGGGTTAAAAGTTCAGGAACAACGTAACATATATAAAAAATTAGAGGTCAGGACAGACGCAATTTCAGTTTATTTCAGGCATCCATCAGGACTTTCTGTTGTTGTTACTCTTTCATAAAGCTTACCTGGGATTATGTGCCCCGGTCAGGGAATACCTCCGGCTCCATTCAGATTTAGAAGTGCAAGGCTGAGGGCTGTTGACAGGATAGGGTAAGGTGATAAAAAAGTGATCATTTGGATGGGCAGGCGTTTGTCAAAACAGAGATTTTAAGATTAAATTCTGCCGGGAGATAAATAAGCAGCCAGCACAGCTCCATGACTTGTGCTCCTGGCAGCGATCTCTGCCTCCAGCACCAGATTCCCAGCGGCTTCACATGCAGCAAGCTGTTGTATGGTCACAATTCAAAAGCTTCCTTACAAAGAAAACTTTTCTAACACCTGGAGGACAAAACTGGCTTGGCTTGTGGGCTTCATTGGTTGATAACATGTTTTGGTTCTACTGTAGCGTGAAGTAAATTGAGGAAATTTAGGTTGAAGCCTGACTGTTACTAAACCAAATGTTACAAAAATATTGATTGTCAAATGCCTTTCTCATCCTTATCCTTGTGGCAGAATGGTGTATGTGCTTTGTTTTAGGAAAGCCAGGCTGTCTCTCAAGATTTCATTGATTTGAGGTTTGCCTCTCGTAAAACCTAAGACTGTCTTGGGATCTCGAACACTGTCACACTGAGCTGTCCTGCCTGCTGCTGCACCGTGCACTTCAAACACACAGCCGGGTTATGTTTCTAACAACCACTACAGGTTCACAAAATGAAAGAAAACAAAGTTATACTGAGCACCATCTTACTTTCTTTGGGTATAGGTCAGAAGAAAAACGTTATTAGGAAGAGTTAAAAGGGGTCATTCATCTTCTGAATGCAGCAGCTCAATATTGTAGCAGGATAAAAAAACACTGTAAAAGCTCTGAACACAGCTTTAGGAGTTCCAGAGCATATTGGCAATTGAGATAATAACAAAGATATTCTGTGATTGATGGCAGATTAGGGAAAATTTTGATTGGGAATTGATGAGCCCCCATTAGTTTCTGTTCTTTGTTACGCTGCATCTGGGCCAGCCTCTGGGATTCAATTTGGCAGCTGTTTTGCTCGCCAGGAGTCAGATGCAGCCTTAGATGATTTGTAGCTTTCTGGGATTGACATCTGGTTGTGTGTGATCTGTTTCTTTGTGTGATCTTTGGTTTTGCTTTTCCCTTTTTTTTTTTNGGAATTACAGACTTGTTGATTGCAGTAACCTGAAAATGTTTAGGAAATTATTTTTTTCCTTTCCTTGGTTGGAGAGTGGTAGCTCACCTGGTGAGAGATTCAATAGGTTATCTAAGGTCTAAATAAACAGAAATTTCTTATTTCAAGTGTGTTTTTTGGTCCGGGAATGTTCTTTGTTTGCATATGTTTTTATTGTAGGCTGCATGGGTCATGCTCTTCTTGCTGTTATGGATGCATGAATCACATACATGGATGCATGTTTTATAATACTTAATATTTCTTTCTCCAGAAGATGCCAAAGGGTTTCTCAAACTGCAATGGAGAGCAGTGATACATGGCCACTTCTGGGATAAGGAACTGGGGCTGGGCAAAAGCACACAACACAACTGACAAAACTCCAGAAAGAAAACTTCATTGGGCAGAACTTAATTACTCATGGTGGAGTTTGATCAGTGCAACACCCACAAAGGAGTAGAACATCTTTAGGAATGACAAAAGCTTCATTAGAAACTCAGTTTTCTCTCTCATTTGTGGAAAGAGACACTGCTCATATCACAGTGTGAAAACTGCTGTACTTTATAAAGAACCAGGTTTTAATTGCAGGCCCCAACCTGAATACACCCATTGCCATTTAGCTCATCACATGCAGCAAGAGTACAGCCTGTGGGAGTACAGCAGCCGGACTTGCGCTGATTTCAAAGCTTCTCTGCACTAGAGTTAAAAACTTTGCAGTTCAACTTGGGCAATTGCCTCTCAAAACCCATGAACCCATGTTTAACATTTATTCTCTCAGCCGCAGAAATAGGAGCCAAGGGGTGGGGGGGCTGCAATAGATCACCTCGTGCCATGTTCTTGCCTGCTTGGTCTTCTACATGCTTTTTTTTTGGTGGAGAGCATTTTATAAAGGAATGAGAAATTAGATTATTGCCACATGGCACTTCAGATCTGCACATGGAGATTCGTATTCAGATTATGGAAGCAGCAGGACTGAGACTACTGTTTGCAGCAGTGCTTGATTAGAGGGAAAGGCTTTTTCCAAAAATCATCCAACAAAATGGAGCTCCGTGGTCATGTCATCCCTTGAAGCGTGGACTCAGCCCTAATCCTTTCAGACTGAACTGACAGCAATTTACAAAACGCAGCCTTGTTAGTGCGATGCTTGCAAAGCTTTCTTGCTTTCATCTGTTCAGTAAGCTTCAGATTTCCATTTTCCTGTAACTGGCATTTGATTCCAGGGCTGCAGCTCACATCAGACACAGCCCTTCAAACACTGCATCTTCAGTCCTGCATTGATGACACGTAGCTATTGGACACCACTTGAAAAAGAGACAGGAATCAGTCTCTCTTCCCAGCTAGAGGAGAGATGCCAGGCAATGTTAATTAGCTATGGGCCACACTCTGCAGCGCTCTGCGAGGGCACCGGCACAGGACAGGCAGGATAGAGCCCTGCCCTGCGGGCAGTAGCTGAAGCCTGGTTTGGGGATTTCACCACGCAGCTGCAGCTCAAGCCACCGACAATCATGTCACCACGCTTCCAAACGCTGCTCATCACTCTGAAAAACATCTAGGAAAACATCTGACTCCGCAGTGAATAACAACAGAAATGTTTGGCACTTCTGAAGCAGTTAACATCTGCTCGTGTATTAGTTAATTAACAAAGTTATATTAATCTTTGCAGAAGCCTTATTTTCATCAGATGTTAAAAAAATAAAAGGAGATAGCACTGCTGACACAAAGATTGCCCAGGCTGCACACGAATCTTGTCGTTTTAAATTAAAAATATGTCCAGAAAGAAAGAGCTGCATTTTGAAGCCTCCCATTGACTTCACTCTCTCTTGGCTAAGGGCCGATGTGTGACTTGTGCACATCAGTCACTCCCTGTCTGTTTTTATGAAAGATTCATTCTTTCTTGGTCCTTTCTAAACGACATAGTGGAGATAGGATTACCACCTGTTCCATGTCTCACAAATCCATGTATGTGTTGGCTTTGCATATGTATATTTGAAAAGCTTTTCCCCCAAATTGTTTAGAATTAGCTATTAGAAATGATGAGACTCAACAGGTATTAGTCCTTATAAGGTAAATGTCAAGAACTCAAGAACTCCTTTAGCAGTTGTATCCATACACCTCTTTCAATACTGAACGTTTTCCTCCAATGACGCTTCCACCAGGAAGGGACACTGCACTGTCATTGTCTTAATGTCATGGAACTGAGATGCTTGAAGTGTGTTTCAGCTCCAGATTCAAACACATTCATTTAGATGTCGGCATGTCTGCAAGCTGTCTAAGCTCTTGTTAAAGTTGGTGGAGATCAAGTCCATAGTGCCTGGAGAGAGGTTTTCCACACCCCTAAGGCGGCTCCCCATTGAATCCCAGAATGGTTGAGGCTGAAGGGATGATCCTGCCCAACCCCCTTGACTAGAGCAGGTTGCCCAGGTCTGTCTAGATGGCTTTTGAGTATCAGGAAGGAGGGAGACTCCACAACATCTCTGACAACCTGTCCCAGTTCTCCATCACCCGCACAGTAAAGCAGTGTTTCCCTGTAAGCTGAGTCAACCCCAGCGAAACAGTGACTTGCCAGATGTCACACAGGGCGCTTCCAATTGATGTAGCAGTGCACTGGGTGTGAGTGCAGGGCCAGGGAAGGCTTCAGCCAGTACCTCCAGGTGCTCAGCACAGCGCAATGGAGCCACGTTAGGTTGTGAATAGATTACCATTACTTTGGTACTGGGTTTTTGCTGCTGGGTCTGCAGTTTTGCTGTAGGAACTAGCTTGGTCCTGGGTGCATTGAGAACTTCTGTGCTTCTTGTTGTTGGACAGGGTAGATGAAGGCACAAGATGTATTTGACAGAGCTGGGTATTGAACTCGCTTCTCCGATTTTCATTTTTCAGTGCACAATTCCTCCTCTTTGTCCAACTAGAAATGCAAGAAGAGAAAATATCACTGCACATGTTAGTCCTGGAATCCAAAGGTTATATCACTTGGAGGGAGACAGAGGATAAAACATTTGCAAGGCACAGAGGACTAACTTATGCAACTGATACCAAAATGCTCAGTAGAATGCATGCACATATTGCTGACCACAAGAATCACTAAATTGATACAACATGCCCATTGGGCTCACCAACTGAAATGGAAACCAAGCTATGGAGAGCTCATAGACCCAGAATTTATAAAGAGGAATGAAAAAAAAAAAAAAACCCTCAGTCATGAGCAGCTAGTACTCTATAAAGACCAATATTAGAAAAGTTATTTAGATAAGAGAAAATGGCTAAGTGTCTCCTTTCCTGAAAGCGCAGCATCTTCATTACATTAGACCTGGAAGGGTACTTTATGGTTATTAAGAAGGCTCTTCTTTTCATCTAAAAGATGAAAAACAGAAATAAGCAACAGCTCTCAAATTTTTTGTGCAAAAATAACCAGAGGTGTTACAGAGATTAAGACAGTTTTAGAGAAAATAAATCATTCCAACACCCTAGAACTCTGCAGTCAGGCTGGACCTTGGAACAGATTAAATATACTCAGAAATGTACCTTCCTCAGTGGCTGTTTTTTTGGGTCTAAGCACAAATAGAATTTGATATGCTAAAATGCAGAGAGGGAAAATGTACATTCTGAGACATTTCTCAGAAATTTCTAGGAAAAGCACTGACCATTTATCCAGATCAAAAAATGAAGGTTTAACCTCTTTCTCATTGATGCATAATACACTCACTGTGCTTGAACACAAGTGCTGCTACCTAAATCCAGCTAAAAAGTGGGGATTTCTGTGCTAAATTCCAGATGCAAGCAAATAACTCACTGTATATATGCTCCTGTGCAGTGCATTGAATGCTGAGCAAACACGTATATTTTTTTGCTGTGCTGGGTCAATATCCTTGAGGGAGTGAGTGAGCTCAGCAGAACAATGCTCGGTCATTTTTACGCTTACTCTGTGACTTTTCCCTGTAGCAGCAATTTGTAGGTGTAGTGAACTGAGGCCTCCCCACTGGTTTTTGTTTGTATATTTACTGGTGTTAATGTTTAGCTAATTTTGCTTTCTGCAATCCTGGACACAGCAACTGCAATGATTCGGAGTGTGGATCAGCCACAGCCCATGGTTCTTGTTCTTGTAAGGTGGTTTACGGTGTCTTGGTCTCTGAGCAGTGCAGGCAGCAGTGCAGATGCTGAGTAAGAGCTTCTGCTGATACGGAGCCATCTCTATCTTTCCTGTACATCTAGACTGTTGGAGTTAATGCTTAGGTAGGTGGCTACAGATGCCTTGGGCCATCACGAGGTCCCTTTGGTTTCATTTATTGCGAAGCTGAGTGAACCTCTGGCCTGTAGCTGTAGCTGTAGCTGTGTTCTGCATGGAATTGTTCTGCACCTCAGTGCCTAACACATCCTTTCCAGCTCTCTCTTTTGTGCTGTGAAGCCAGGCAGTTCTCCTTCATCTTGTCCCACAGCTGTACCCTCGTGTGTATCAACCTGTTAGTAAGCCAAACTTGCACTCAGATATGCAAAGTCTTTTCCGTCCGAGGCAACAACAGCAGCAATGTGAACAAATTGCATCCTTATAGCCCTGTATTCATTATTTAGGACCACAGCACTTCCAGAAAAGATTATCTTCAGGATGATAAAGCAGTCTGAATACGTACCTATCCCTTCCCTAGTGCCTCCTCTTCTTTACTTTTTGGGAATTTCATTCTTCTCACTCCTGGATGCCTGCCTGGCTGCCCAAAACAGCTGCTAGCTTTTGGCCTTCAGTCTTATTTGATGCCCAGTTCCTGTTGGGGCTGGAACAAAGGATGGGGACCTTTGAGGAAGGACGTGTTGTGGTTTGACCCAGCAGATAGCTAAGTCCCACACAGTTGTTTGCTCACCCTTCCCTCTCCCAAGGGGGATGGGGGAGAGAATTAAGGAAAGAATACGATAGTACTCATGCGTTGAGATAAAAGCTATTGACTAAGACAGAAGAGAAAGTAAAAGAAATAACAGTACATATATATATATATATATAAATAGATGGTACACAGAGCAAGGGACCACCAACCAATACCCAGCCAGCCAGCAGACCTTCGGTAAAAATCACACAATGTGATGTGGTATGGAATAGCTCTTTGGTCAGTTTGGGTCAGCTGCCCTGGTCCTGTCCCCTCCCAGTTCCTGGCTCCTTACACCTTCTAACTGCTTCACTGAGGAACTCAATATGTCCTTGGCTCTGTTCAACACTGCCAGGTGTTATCAGTTTTGTTTTTCTTCTGGGACCAAAACATAGCTTCATACCAGACACTGTGAGAGGAGTAACTTCTGTTAGAAAGTAAAAGACAACAGGGCAGTCTGATCTGGCCACATCTCACATCTGTTCAAAGCAGCTTTGTTATTTTAAAACAAAGATAGCAAACTATGTTAATATAGTGTATTAATAGAATATATTAATGTAATAACAGAACAAATAAATTACAAGACAAAAATATGATTTCTGTGGCACTGAAGAGCAGGGCCACAAGACTCCCTCCCTCTCCAAACCAACATGCTCCCTCCCCTTTCTCCCCTCAGGGCTTTCAGGCTCTGCACAGGAGGGTGCTGCCGGTGCCTTGGTGGGGCGGCTGGGAGCTGCCACCTGCAGCAAAGGCAATGGGGAGCCCTGGGTACCGAAGTGAGCTTGACTGAGGAAACCTTCAGCTGAACCCCGTGAGGAGAGCATCTCTGAGTGATTGGCACTTGGGGAGTATGCCAAGGTGCCTGAATGTTTCCAGTTTTGCCTGAAATGAAGGCTTCTACCTTATGTTCCAGAATGCTACGCTGGCTCTTGATTAAGTTTGTTTGCCGTTAGGTTTCCAATTGTTTCTCTTTTTGTTTTGTCATTTGCAGCATGTGCTTGTTTTTTATTACCCTATTGCACATGTGCTCAAGAGCTCTGGCTTGTGCAGAGACTTTTCCTGCAATTGCTTATTCTGTGATTCTTCTTCACAGAGATGCAAGCTCACATTCATGTCAATGACTATCCTGACATATTTGCATTTTGTGATTTAAACACAAATGAACAGATCCTTTTATTGATGTACTCACAAAGAGTGGTGAAGGGTACAGAACAGCAACGTGGATGATCTGGATTTGTTATGACATTCTTCCTAAATTACCAAATCCATCTTGCTCTATGCTAATTAGATCTCTCTGTTTGGTGATAAAACCAGACCTGGCAGAAAATGGGAACTTAATTAACTATCATGAAACATTTAGGCAATAATAGACCTATGAACAATTAGAAACCTGGGTTTACAATGTGCAAGCCTTACAATCTCGTTTACTTTTAAGCAGTTATAAAATTAGTGGATGAATGAGCAATAGATGCAATACATTTGAATTTAAATAATTTCATGCAGTATGTTACGGATTATTGCAGTTAAAAAGTAGTTTAAATTATCTTCATTGTGAAGTTTACGAGATAATATGAAAATAAACATATGCCCTAATCAATCAACATGGATTAAGTTATTGAGAAGCTTGTAGAGGATTTTATTAGATCCAATTTCATTGAATATTTTCCTTAAAGATCTTGAAGAAGGAGGAAGATGCCTGTTAATGAAAGCAGCAGCATTACTGAGACCGGAGAACACATGCAGAGAATAAGTGGTACAAAAGGATTTAAAGCTATTGGAAATTTGCACAGACAATAGCAAAATAAAATGTAGGAGATGCTAAGTAGCTAATACAAAGACAAGGAATCTGCAAAAGAAGCCGTTCTGCATAAATTGAAGAAAATTAAAAAAAAAAATTTGCTTGATGGCTGCAGAGATCTATGCCAAGAACAGACTGAGAGGGCAATTCCCCCACTCTGCCTTGTGACAGGGAAAGCCAGGGCTGAGGGTGTGAGTTCTGGTGGGGAGGTTCCTGCAGAGTCTGTGGCAGAGCTCAGAAAGGAGCTGTACTGGGATAATGCGAGGGCTGTGCATCTTGCCTGCTGATACTGCTGCAAACTGGTTCTGCTCAAGTGAGGAATTGTATTTCAGCACAAGCCTCGCCTACAAGGTGTCTTTGGAGGGAAAGAGGCATTTCTCTGTGAAGATTTGAAAGGTGTGAGCAGAGCAGATCAAATGCAACACTAGCAACATCGAATTCAGCTCAGCTGCTTCAAGAGCAACGTAAGGAGCAAATGAAGAAGAGATTCAAGCTAAAACCTCAAATCCAAATGCTCCATAACCATTTGGATTCATATCCAGCCTTTGTGTTCACTTTGTTCATAAGGAAGGAAAGTAGATGCTGGATGTAAACACCTCCCAGGTAGCGGTGAAGATCTCTTCTTGATATTGATATACAGCTTATAGATTCCAAGATCTCTGTGAGAAACTTCGGGTTTTACCGCTTCTTCTGCATTGTCTTCACAAGTCCTGTTCTCCACCCCTCCAGCCTGCTAAGGTCAGCTCAGCAGGAGGACAAAGCGTATCTTGCTCTGCAGGGGGCTGTGGCTGGGTGCCCCACTGATGTGGCACTGTTGTGCATTAGTCTGGGCTGGACCTGGACCACAGTGAGCATTGGCAGGGTAGAAAACCAGGAGAAAGCTCTTTTTGTACCCTGTATCAGCAGAGAGCCACTGCAGCAGTCGATGGAGTAGGACAATTCTGTCATTACTGCAGTCAAGGTTTGTGCTTTGGAGACAACGGCTTCAGGCAGCCTTGCAGGCAGGGCTGCCCCTGGGGGCCTGAGCACGGGCTGTGCACGTCCCTGGGACAGCAGATCCAGGGCCTGGCCGTGCGGGCTGCAGCACAGAGGCATCACTCTTTTGAACCCAGATGCCAGCAGCTATTTTAGACTGTACAATGGCTGGATCAGGTGAAGCCCTTTGCCTCTGTATCTTGGACAAATAAAGGTGGTCTTGTTGCTTCTCCCTTGGGTTGGGGGGTGTCCTCTGCCACTGCCCGGAGTGAGGCCCAGTGCCCATCAAGGACCACTACCTGTAATAGCAATAAAAAGCCCAATGTGAGAACTTGCAGCATGCCCTACATAAAATACTTTTCTACAGAAATTTATTTCATCCTGGGAGAACTGTGTCTCCCAGAAAGTAGCTCAGAGATTGACTGTGCATTAAAGCCTCATGCCCCGCTGTCGTTGCACGTAGATCTAATTAAATTAAAGGTTCAGATTAACCAACACAAAGGTCTCCGCTGTAGGGCTCAGTCCCGCGCTTTCTGTTGTATCTCATTCCATCAATTTATTCAGTGTCATGTCTCATTACTCCGCATCACTCACTGCTCCCCGAACAGCGCGAGGCACTGCCGCAGCACGCAGGGCTTCGGGGCATCGGCAGCGCAACGGGAACGGCGGCGGCACCTCTGCGAAAAATTCCCATCGGAACTGGGACTACGTGAGAGATTTTCTGATGTGCTTCTATTGGAGGGTGTTTACTGCAGGACAGTATGCAAAGAGCAAGAGCATCGCTGGATGCTGTTTTTCCATGTAAGAAGCTGACTGAGCTAAAATTTTACCTCCCTGGAAAATGCTCTGTGCATTCACTTTGTGTTTTACCTTGTCTGAAAATTGTCATTTTGGGGAAAAGACATTGTATGTATATACTACTCAAAATATTTACTGATTATTCATAAATAACTCTGAAACCCTTCCATTTCTGCTATTTTTGAGCTGGACTGAGAATAGCTGAGCATTCCTGCTATTCCACCAGTTTACATAATCACACCATCAATTTTTCTGTGCTTTCTTTTTTTGTTCCAATTTTACTCACTAGTGTGACTTGGCACCGGCTGCATGCCAACCCGTACCTCCATTCTTTAAGCAGACTTCCAGTTCTTTAGCAGTTTGTCAGCAGCTCCTGTGCACAAGCCATGTACATGCAAACAGACTCAACAACCCGAATGTTGCAGTTCTTCTGATTGCCCCCACGTTAACAGCTCCGCTTGTGGAGATGTCTGATGAGAAAGTCCCACAATGTCACCTGTGTACTCTGACAGGGGGAGGCTATGATTTCTTCTCTTGTACATCTATATTGCTATCCATACACAGGTAAGAATGATCACGAGTGAAAGCAAGCTGGTGAAGGGACTGGAAGACAAGTGTTAAGAGGAGCAACAGAGAGAAATGGGGCTGTTCAGTCTGGAGAAGAGGAGGCTTAGAGGAGACTTCGTTACTCTCTACAGCTGCCTGAAAGGAGGTTGTGGTGAGGTGGGTGTTGTTCTCTTTTATCAGGTGACAAATGTGAGGAAACAGCCTCAAGTTGTGCCAGGGCAGGTTTAAACTGAATATTAGGAAGAATTTCTTCATAAAGAGAATGGTCAAGCATTGGAAGGAGCTGCCCAGGGCAATGGTGGAGTCCCCATCCCTGAAGGTATGTAAGAGTTGTGTGGATGTGGCGCGTAGAGACGTGGTTTAGTGGTGGACTTGTGGTGTTAGGTGATGGTTGGACTTGCTGATCTTAGGGGTCTTTTCCAACCTAAGTGATTCTAGAATTGTATGAGAAGCATACTGGGAATAAAGCTGGTAAGCTGCATTTGTGCAATAAGTATGCCCTAACTGTGTCTAAGTATAGTCAAAAACAGTATGTTAAAGTTGAAAATACAACAAAACGGCACACAGTAAATGATAGTATGCGAACAGAATGCCACAGGGCATATGAACTAAAACTGCTCAGCATTTCAGCGTCACTGAGGTGTCTGTTGCAGCATTGTGTCCTGTTTCAGGTATCGTTCTACAACATCAAGGCAGACCGGTTGGAAGGAAGTCAGGGAAGGAGAACGAAAATAGCAGGAAACCTAAAAACATGAACTCGGAAGTAAGGCTGCTGAAAGAACCATGTTGGAGAGAAGGAATTAGAAAACCTACTGAAGTGAGACACGATAATCTTCAAGTATGTAAAAGAGAGCTGCACAAAAGACAGTCAAATGCTCTCTGTATTCATTACAAAAAAATGAAGTAATTGGCTTAAATTCCAACAAGGGAGATTTAACTTAAACATTAGGCTAAATTTGCTACCAGTGCAGCTAGCTGAGCTCTGTAGTAGACTGCTGGGGAGCCTGTGGTTTCTTCATCACTGAAGCCTTTTAGCAACAGACAAGCATATGTCAGGATGGTATAAATAGAGATAATCCTGCTTTGTGCAAAGCGATGAGCTAGGTGACCTCTCGACCTCTTCCCGCTTGGTTTTCTTCAATCCCTAGAAAATTTCTGCATATGTTTTCTGTTCTCTAATGAGGACAGCAGTGAAAACACATTTCTGGGTAGTGATTTGTTTGGGTTGCTTTCACTGTAAAAGCTAGCAACTTTTATTTGTGCTTTCAGGGTTGTAGTTCTGTATTTTTATGAGTGAGGGAGAAAGGGAGCAAAGGTAGAGGATGGGCTGGAGTTTATTTAGTTGTGTTGTCTCTTAGTTACCATGTCTAGCTAAACACAGTAAAAATGTCAATGTAAATTCCAAGTCGGTCATTTCTCTCAATCAGAAATTGAGGTTGTTTCTGCCAGCTGGGTCCCTTCCTTTTGACTTATACAATAGCACTGAACTGTTCATCATTTTTCTTTGCTGGCCAGTCCAGAGAGGCAGCTCATTGAAATTCTTCAGGATGGTTATTTTGTGAGAAGTTCTATAGAATTGCAAATCATTGTTGCTGGTTAATGAAATACCTTTCAGCAAGTCAAAATATCTTTTGGCTACTCAATATCTCTTTTGCTGCTTCATCTTAATTCCAAGGATTCTTGAAAAAATTGATTTTTTTACCATTCTTTTTCCTTCTGATAACTTCTTAGCACTGTAATCTGTTGTTTGCCAAGTTCTGAAGCTGACTAAATTATTTGTTAGGAATATATTATGTGATGAATAGGCCTACTTTTATCTGAAAACTGTTTAGAATCAGTTTGGATTTCTGCGGATGTGGTTTGTATTTATAACTGGTTGATAGACAGTTTGGGGGAACCTGATGTTGGCTGGTAAACTTTGTCAGCTCCTGAGCTATTTTCCTGCAGTGAGTATCATGACTGCCTTGGCCTAGTTTGGAGCTGTAGGCCAGAGTTGCCCAAATACACCTTACTCAGGGTAGAAGGACAGACTCTTATCCCTGGAGAGAAGAGAAATATCAGACTTGGTCCCCTGCAGTGCTCCCTGTTGATGGGCTTCCCCATCTCTCACGTCAGTTCTGGGTCTTGGGAGTCCCTCAGAGTCTCCACTTCCTCCTCCGCTGGTGCACAGAGAGCTCGGGGCTGTGTTTGCCACCCCTGGCTTCAGATGCCTTACTTTTAGTTGAGTTGAAGACGAATGTGGCTGTGCCAAAGTTCTCTTGTAGATATAGCTCTTTGCAGTTGCATGAATTTGGTAAATTGTTTAGTTTCTTTTTGCTCAAGGACATTTAATTAAAATGTCCTATATCTTTCACTCTTGTGTCCATGTTCATCTGTGCATGTTCAGCTTCTATTTTGCATCAATTTCCCACAAACTCAGTAGGAACTGTAGGCAGCTTTCTCCCAGTCACGCTGAATTTCAAGTGTTCCCATATCACTTGCTGCTGTTCATCAGAGTGAATCAGATTGTTTAAACTGTTGATTTCTGGATGTTTTCTGTAAGTGGCCTAGGTGAACTTAGATGGAAGGAAGCTCTTAAATTTTGTATGCGACTCTGGGAAATAAAGTTGTAATTATCAAATCAGGAAAGAAATGGCAAATTGCTTAGACTGCTCTCGCTGATGACACACTCTCAGCACAAAATAACCTGCTCCGAGGGAGCCTTCCACTTTGCTGGAGCAGTTTCCCTGGAGAACTGGACTGCCAGCACCAGAAACACATACATAAAAAATGAAAGTAACTGAATGTTAGATGGCTGTGGTTGCTCACATAGGTGATGTCATATCACCTCACTTAGTAATGAAACACGTGGCCTCGATGTCAGATGCTTGAATCAAAGATCAGCACTCGCTGCTGGCAGTCCTTGCTTTTCATCCTTCCACTTTCAGGCTTATAGTCTGGGTACCCTGCTAGGCTAAACCCATTTTTTGGATGGGAAGACCCTCATGTTATGTCAAGCTTTTAAGTGAGAAGGGAAAGGTGAGGTTACAGCTGCAGTAGTAACTCTGCTTTGATTGGCTCTACCAGTCACACTGTCACCTACAAACACAAGGCTGTGGCTGCAGTGTGGAAAATGCGTTTTCTTCGCTTTTCAGGAGAAGTTGCAAAAAGCAAGCAAATATCTCAAATCATAGGAGCAGGTAACTGGTAAGGCTGTCCTGCCTTCTGTGGGTGAATTGATGGGCTCTGCTCAATGCCTGCAGCTTGCCACTATTACCTGTGCTTTACAGACACGAGTCACAAAGCTGCCATTGTGGGATGATTTCTGCCTTCAGGAGTGAACTTCAGCATATTTTACTTCTGCCAATAATGATTGTGACTTTCATGTGCTGGGCAATCACTGTTTCAAGTATTTCCTAGAAATGATTCTCTGCTTTGGGTTGTAACATATTTCTTAGCACTAGTGGGAATTGTAGCACTCTGTAAGCTATTAGGCTTACATTTCCCCCTATAATGTGCTAAACAATAGCCAAGAAAACAGAATTGCTGTTTTTCTTTCATGCTTTTTGTTTCTGAGCCATCCAGGCTTTGCCAAGTTCAGCATACATAACTCTATTTAATTTAAATACAATGCAAATGCAGATGCACATAGAAGATCAGCAGAATTAATTAGGTTGGGAGTGCTGGGAGAGCCATTGGGATGGTTCTCGCCAGGCTGATGCTCCCCGTCAGCACTTCCTCCCCACTCTGCTGGGCCCATAAGTTCTGGATGACATCTGACTCAAGCACTCCTTTACACTGACAATTAAATGGCAGTTCTCCAGCCTCTGCCCAAGGGGATAGAGCTAAAATAGGCTTTAGAGGTGAAGCTACTATATTGCAGGATGAATTTTGTATAAAACACTGGTGTTAACACATTGATGCCCTTCAGCAAATACAGTCATTCAATGAGCTAAAGCTTTTTTGTGATATTCTCTTTGACATTTAATAGCATGTTTTAATAAGTTAATGTACCTATGCAGATTTATTCTTCCAGCACCTAGCAATCCAAAATAGTTCTAATTTGCAGGTGTTATTTGTTGTGTGTATGAGGAACTAATAAAATTAATCAATCAAAGGCTCCATACACATGGAAGTTTGAATGGTTCCTTGATTCTTGTAATCACTTATTTTAATGACTGGCAAACCACAACTGAAACAACATGTGGATTTAGTGCAGAGGGTAATGATTACACAACTGGTGTTTTCTTGCTGCTATGAGCAGTGGTCGCTGTTGTTCCTTATGCATTTGTAGCTTTGCCAGTTCACCAGGATTGATTCACCCATTACTCTGGAAGTCCTTTAAAATTCAGAAGATATTGAAACATTTTGGGTAGTACAGAATTCTGTGTGGTTCTGTAGCTGATAATGCAAAAAGAAGAATGTAAGACAAGGGATATTCCTATGAAAACATGGGAAGACCTGCCAAGGTGCTGAACAGAAAGGGAGCCTCGGTGCAACGTCGTATATATTTGTTAGCAGGGAGGGATGGAGACTTGAAAGGAAGGCTGAAGCTGGGATCTTATGCTCTATTGCTTTCTTCAGATAAAGAAATGAGCAAATGTTTGGTATAAAGGAAGCGTTTTGTCGTGGTGTTGCACAAGCTGGAAGGGGAAAATAGTGTGGTTGCTGCTGCCCCACTGCTCTGTGCAGGAGAGGACAGGTTTAGGTTCTCCTTGTGAGCCCCATCAGTACTCTTGGCACCAGGTAGCACTGAATATTACTTCACTGCTTTCTTTTAAGCTCTTTCTGCATCGCAGTCAGGTTACAAGTTGCTCTTCTGAGCATAGCAGGAGTTATGGATGCTGGATTGCACTGCAGTGATGGAGTTGATGCTGATTTCTTTTGAAAGGCATAAGCTCTAAGATGAGTATTTGTCACTGTTTTGTCACTCCTGCAGCTCAGAAATGCTCATCGCTGTTGTGTGCCAACAGGTGGGGGAATCTCTGCAGGATGCTGTCCCCTGGCGCCGGTGAATTGGGAATTTTGATGAGATTGGATCGTACGTTGTCATGGCTGAAAGCAACTATCAGGAGAAAGAGAGTTAAGGATGTTTTCTTTGTGCTTTTCATGTCCTTTGATCTGGCACACAGCTGACAGCGGGTCCTTGATGGGGTCTCCAAGACGCTGAGCTCCTGCAGCCTGGATGCGTAGTGGCTGCAGATGGAATCGGCCACTGTGTGATCTTCCTGGCATTTTTTTGGTCTCTTTCTGTTTAATTCTTGCATACTGTGATCACACCACCCTTTTCCTATTCAAATTATAATGTATTGAACACCTCTTGTGCTAGCCCTAAGCCCCACCTGCTCATAACCACTGCCAGGGGAAGGGGCCAATGCTTTTAATAAAAAGCTTTCCTGGTCTGGGGGTCTGAAGAGAAGTCTGCTTCATCCTGCCAGCTTTCCTCACTAGTTTTAAGCAGCAGTAATTCTTGTTTGAGCTATGCAAACAGCATCAGGCCCAAATAATCTTTCTCAGCATTAATTACTTTCTGTTCTATTTTTGACTGTTGATTTTTGTAATCAAATCCCACACGATGTTTTTTGCCCAGTCAGCACTGTCCTGCAACCAAATCTTTCATTAAGATTCATTGTAGCAGTGCCAAAAAAAAAAAAAAAAA
>WBMW01005298.1:212208-241095 GCA_013396635.1 Penelope pileata
ATAATTCCACACCTGGATTCAAATATTTGGGTGACATAACCATTCTGGTCAAATTAATTCATCCTCTTGGGGACAGCAGGAATGGGTGCCAGCATTTATAGTCTGTTTCAATTTGCTTTAATAGGGTGTATAATTATTTTTGTACAACTAATCAATTCCCATACTAT
This sequence comes from Penelope pileata, assembly GCA_013396635.1. Taxonomy (NCBI): domain Eukaryota; kingdom Metazoa; phylum Chordata; class Aves; order Galliformes; family Cracidae; genus Penelope; species Penelope pileata. The sequence goes on from WBMW01005298.1 coordinate 212,376, forward strand.
AATTGCAATTATCAAATAATGAAAAGACTATTGTAAAAATTTTGAAAAGCAAAATCTTGTTAAGATCTTGTTAAAATAAATCTGCAAATGATTTCAATTTCTTTTCATTTCATCCCAGAGGATTTTTTTCCTCCATCTAAGGCAATGCCCAAAGGCAACTGGTAAAATAAATACCTTCAGAACTGTTTGTAGTATACAGGGCAAGCTGTATTCTGATCTGATTCAAACCATTCTCCAGTGTTTTTTGTTTTGGGTAAGTGCAGGTCTGTGGGCTGTGACTGCAGCTGGCCCAGCGCAGAGAGGGGAAGCTTGCTGGTTTTATCAGCAGTGGACAGAGGAGGAGGAGCACAGAGCACAGAGACGTGCCTGAGACCAGTTTAAGAGAATATGTGAGGACCTGCAAACACAAATCATCACCACAGGGACATAAAATCTGTTGGATCATAGGAGGATAATGTAGCTCTCTCATTCCTTGGACAATTGCTTTCTGTCTCCAGACAGATTTGAGCACAAGCCTCAGATTTTGATGGCCTGACCAAGACAAACAGTGACAATAAAAGCCCCAAGACCTGGTGCTGAGCATTTTACTCAGTGCAGGATGTCCCTCCCAGCTGAACGGGGAGGCTGACAGCTCTTGGGGCCACTGTGGCAGAGAGGCTTGGACCAATGACTTTGTTTTCTTCACATTTGCTTTGTGATCAATACTTGTCATATGCATATGCAGAGCTTCCGGGCCACCACGTTCCCCCAGGACCGTCCCAGAGGTGGGCAGGAGCAACCAGGGAATGGAAGTGGTGCAGAGGTAGAAAGGGGTAAGACTGCACGGGATCGGCTGGCATTTTCCCAAATAAGAGCTGCAGAGAAGCTCTGGTAACTTATTTGCAGCCTCAGATTGGCTACCACACGGCTCACGGCTCTGGCACATCCCTGGTGGGAGGCTGGGTGGGGATAAGTCAGAGCGCATCAGCCCATCCTCCTGTGAAATGAACCCAACCGCCTGCACGAGAGGGTGTGAAAAGCGTTTGACTTGCTGCTGTCAGAAAAAAAAGGACACTGAACAGAAAATATCAGGTGATATGAAGTGAGATAAAGCTGGTGGTTTCTGTGTGTTAATAACAACAACCCGGCTCACTGCCCTGCTGGTCAGAGATCCAGCACCATCTCTTTCTCACACGGAATATTTCAGGCGTAGTGACAAGAAGAACTTGTCCATATGATTTGTGTCACAACCAGCAACACCGGGCAGAACTTCTGCCTCCATGACGTGACCATCCGAGCACAGATTTCTTCAAAGCCAGGTCCCAGTCTGCATTTTTTGCTGCTACAGATGAGATTGTTTTCCCTAGTTCCCCATGTACCCTGTGCTTCCAAACACATTCCAACAAGGCAGCAGTTAACGTCAACACAAACTGACTACTACATGCCGAAAATTACCAGAAGGATAACCTGCATCCAAATGAGTAGATAACAAACTCGTCACCATGGAAATCTTAAGCTCAAACAAGATTTTTCTTATTCACAGCCATGAAGAGCCTTAAAGAAGCTTCATCTGCACGGCAGAGCAAAAAGAGAAAAGAGCAGCTAAGTGAAGCTCTGTCTGCAGAGTGGGAAGCCGGTTATCCATGACAACCTCATTGCCTGCAAGATGCAAAAGAGAGATTGCTGGTGGTGCGAAATACAAAGGAACAGGAGAGGAGAAAAGGCAGGGTCTGGAAAAGACAAATCCTGCCATTAGACTGTGGCTGTGAAGTGGAACTGTGAAAAACATGAACAGGAGAGAAACAAATCATCTATAAAGCCAGCAGCAAACAATAGCCACGAATAGCTGCAAGCGCTGAAAATGAACTTCCAGGCAGTTACAGAGGTAATTCGACAGTTACATTCGCTTTAATAGGCCGAGAGCTTTCCCAGAGAGGGAATGAGGGGGAAAAAATTTTGCACATCAGCAAAGGCAAACTTTTCATTTGAACACTCTCGAATGCAAGACCCAAGAGTTTTTTCAGAGCTTTGTACCATCGAGGATGAGCTCCAGAGCATGGGTGCTCTGGTAATAACTACTCAAAGAAATGCTTCATACTTTGGGCAGATGTCTACTATATCAAGGGAATTTCTTTTGTTGATTTATACTGGTTTGGCCCCCATGGAAATATGAGCTTTGGATCTCCGTATTGTGGGCTACAGCTGTGGGCTTGCAGCATCGACTGAAGTGTGGTGATGGCCATGGCCATGGGATCCTCTGCCCCCACCTTAAAGAGGAATTCTCCTTCTGCAGGAGGCTGCAATCTCTGTTACATCCCAGGAGGTCACAATCTCTCCACTTGTGCTCTGCTCACACTTCACGAGCACCTCTTCTGCCGCGAGTCCCTCCCATGTGATGCATGCCTTTTTGGTGAGCTGAAATTGTTTTCTTCAGGTCTCCACCTGTGGGAAAAATTGGGCTCAGAACAGCAGCCCACCTACTAAGGAGCTAATCTAATCAAAACCAGTGCTGCAAAAATGTGTGCGGTCTACCTATTAGTTTCCTAGTGTTTACAGTGCTGGGTTTGACCTATGCTGCCACTTGGAAATGGCCTGGGGGCTGCCTACCAGCAGAGCCTCCTTTCAGGCACTGCCCGTAGCGGCAGCACTCCCCAGACAGTCCTAATGCTTTTAATCTCTCCTCAAGAGAAATTAAAAAGTCCTAAAGCTTTTCCTTGTCTCTAATTCTTTTGTTGCCTTCCTTTAACTCAATTCAGTTTCCATGTGATTTTTGAGCTATAGCTGACCAAAGTTGAAAGTAGCATATAATGAAAAGATGCTCCATGGGCTTATTTAATGGCATTAGGTTATTGAGGCCATACAGCATACAAGTTATTTTCACTGACAGTCAGGACTCCAAAACCAAATAAAATAAGAGTACGCCTGAAGTAATTTTTTCCCCGTCTCAGCCAAGATATCAACAACATAGGAATCTCTCCTGTCCTGGATCTCAGCTGATGTGAAGTATGACAGAAAACAAGCTTCCCACACTCTAATAGTAGATAACACTGTAACAGCTTCTGTTTCATCATAAACCTATGTATTTGGGAAACAAGATAAGAGTCTGTGTGTGCGGTGAAATCACAGAAGCATTGTTTTTTAAAATATTGTGAGGGTTAGAGAGATGAAATGTGGCTGAGGACTCAAAAGAAAAAAAAGCTATTGTGGCTTAGAAAAGTTACTTTGCAAAGCAATATTGTGGTTTTGCTCTCAAGAATTTGCTGTGCAGGCTACAAAAAGGAAAGTCTATGAGAAAGTCCTGGCTCCTGCTATCTACCTGCGACGCATTCGCACAAACCAATCCATCATCTCTTAATGTCAGAGCCGAGGAGGAATGAGCAAAGCCTGTGATAACGCTCAGGAGAGTGAAGATGTGACAGGTGGTCCATCTGTGGCGAGAGCAGGTGGCCCCAGCACTGGGCACTGGTTGGGCTCGAGGGGGATTTGCTCCTTGTGCAGCACTGCTGGCTGCAGGAGAGCTATGCTGGCCCTCACCTTGCTCATCTCCTTCATCTTTCATTCTGTTGAGCACGGGCAATGGCATTTACCTGCTGTGGGATGTTCTAAGGAAACAAACACTGATGCTTGTCCTCCCCGAGTGAATTCAGGAGGTATTCCATCGGTATTGCAAAGAGTTGTGCAGAGTGCATGCTGAAGAGGAAGCCCAGGATTCGTCAAGTGTATTTGCTTCTTTTTTATTACTCCAAGACAGTACAGAGGAGAATCAGTCCCATTGCAACCCATGCTGGAGGTGGGAATGTAATTACTGCTGCCTTCAGCACAGAAAAGATTCTAAAAGCTTTTCCATTTTTGGGAACAATGGTCTGTGTATCTCTCCAGTGTGATGATTAATGCATCTCCTTCGAAGTCCCTGTCATCCCATTCAGTCATCTCTCTCTCCTGGAATGTGTGCATTCAGACACATGCAGAAAGCTACACAAACACCGCGCAGACCTCACCTGGCACAGACTGTAGGGGGCACCTCCAGGCTATGTAAACACCTGAAGAACCTGCTCAAAACTGCTCACTTTTCGAATAAAGCTAAGATTTTGTTTCTTAGAGAATTTGGCTGAGGGAGGGATGTATATTATCTCTGTTTGAGGAAATTTCAGAGCCATTTGGGGCTTCAGCTTTGCTGCACCTGGAAAAATAGGGTTTTTAATACATATGAAAACTGACTGTCTTGAAGACTGATTTTCTCAGAAAAAAATCAAGGCAAAAGCCATAAAATGCTCAATATTTTGCATATCTAATCAATGGCATGAAGTTTCTCACATTACTCACAAACCTCATTTTGATCAGATTTGTGTTGTCTTTTTCACCGTCTTGCTGCTGATGTCTCCTCTACGTGAATTTACTTGGTCTCTGGCAGCCTTCCTCTGGTATCTTTTAGAAATTTTATTTCACAGAGTGATCTTGGAACTAAATGCTGGTAATGACTCTTGGGAGGACCTACGGTGCTGTGGGACGTAGATGTGGGTGGAGGCAGACACAAGGTCACCGCTGACTCTTCCCATGTAGTGGGACCTGTCCTGGAGCAGATGTCAGCTACAGGTTTGCACGAGGAGGTCATTTGTCAAGCTGTCAAGCCTTGTGAACACTACCCAGGAATAACAGCATTGTCACCATGGCATTAGATGTGCCAGAAATGTTTATTAACACCATCCCCTTCTGTCTGAGCAGTTACGTTTTATGAATAGACAGAATAAAATTCATAGTTTTGGTCTTAAAGAAGCTTTTATTTTATATTAATGAAAGCTGCAGCCAGCCCTCTCCCCACCCACGTGGGAGATGTGTTGTCTGTCTGACAAGCTGCAGCAACGTTGAAGAACAAAATGGCTGCAGCCTCTGTGCTTGAGTCAAAAAGCTTCAGAACAGACAGGTGGGCAGGCAGGTACCAAAGTGCTGTGGCACTCCTGTGCATCCTCTGCCACACAGGTCTCTGACATGAAACAGTGTAGTTCTGCCCATGAGAGACAGAGGAAATCACAATGCTGCTCATTTTCTGTACCTGAAGCCAGGCAACTGGCTGGATGAAAAACGGTTGTGTGTGATATATTGAAGGAAATCTGCTGTGTAAGTCATAGCACAATGATGAGACTCTAGAAAATGAGCTGGCTGCTTGCTTCGCTGGACGTCCTGTACACACCTGAGAAACCAGAGGGATTTGTGATCTATCATACGTAGACTGGCCTCTTGGGAATAAGTAGGCCTCACTTTTCTATTTAGGAAGTAAAATGAAATCTGTCTCAGAATTAAATAAATTGTCCTATGTAGAAAATGTGATCCTCTCATGTAAAGTGTTGCTTTCTGCTCCTCCATACCCCATGATCTGCAGCATTTCCAAAGGCAGTGCTCTCAGGAAGGAAAATCAGACAGCAAAGCATTAAACAAACAAGCTTCTGAATTTTCAGATGTAACAACCTACTTTCAGCTGCTTGGCCTAGCACAGAGAAAGAAAAGGGAGAGTGCAAAACCCAGCATCCTAGAACCAATTTGTACCTCTTCATCTGTGTGCAAAAAACCCAAACTTGTCCTGCAAAAAGGAGAGGCCTTCAGACACCAACAGGAGTGTTTCTGCTAAAGGCAGCAGACCATATCTGGATCTGTCTGTTCATTTGGTTGGATTTTCTTTCCTAGCTGCATTCAGTGTTGCTGCACACATGCTCAGGTTCAATACAGCGTCACCCAGTGCTGGTGAGGGTGCCAGTGTCCCACTGGTTCTGGGGGTCACTGGGAGCACAGATACAGATTTCCTTCCCTTGGCATCCCATAGCCCCTTCCTCTGCAGAGAAGCCCACACAGATGTCTCTTATGGCTCCTTCACACACTGTCCCAACTCATCTTCTCAGGATCTTTGTTTTCCTTTTGCTTTGTCCACAGTAACATTCCAAAGGTCAGAGGTAGCGCTGGGAAGTCGTTGGTTTCGTACTGGTTGCCCTTGCCACAAGGTTTTTTTTGGAAACTTCACTTTGCTGTGACTCTCATGATTTCTTAAATTTTTCTCTTTTAGCAGACATTAACAATTAACATTTTATCACATGCTTCTGTTCCTCCACATCTTCCCCGTGTCTTTGTCATTACATGAGAAAGGATCTGTTACATGAATTTTCTCCTTTCTAAGAGTTGTACTTTTGTAGTTTAAGACGAAGAAGAGGTGTTCAGGATATAGAAGTCTGCCTAGGATATTCTCAAGAGGTTTGAGACCAGCTTTACCTGCCGCTGGTGAGCTAACATTCCCGCTGATCAAACCCCCACTCATCATTTTTAGGCAAAAACAATACCTTCTTGGTCTGAACACCATTTTTCAGTGTGTTTTCACGCAGCAGAGCTCTTTCCTGCAGCCAGTTTGCTTAAGTGCTGTGAAAGATGCTTGTGGAAGTATCTTCTGCTGTGCTATTTTCTTGATTTCATTGTAACCTTTTACTTTCATTGCGAGAGTGATGGCGTCCTTCACATTTTCAAAGTGCTTATTCAGATCACAACCTTGGTATCACTCATAATGTTTTTGCTCAGTCCTTGGAGAGGTGCTGTGATTTTTGTGGTAATATGAATATAAATCTTGACAGGCAGCTCAGCAGCCAATTTTTCAGAGGTTTGTACTTTTAACTATTTTATTATCTACACTTACAGAGAAAGTTTGGTCTGATGTCTCCCTTTTTCTGAGACATGATTAAAATTATTTGTTTTGTACTAATTTGCATTTTGTGTCCCTCAGTTTTACCTTTTACTCCCATTTCTTGTGAGAATTGACCTGACTCGAGAATAGCTTAGGGATGGCAGGAAACTGCAATTCTTAGCAAATTTACTATTTGACACTAAACTGTCTCCTCACTCTTCTGCAAATCACTCATTTGCCTCAGGTCTTGCAAAATAATCAACTCCATTAATGACTTCCACTTATCTGGGACTTTGACTGCCTCTTGTTCCAAGCCACCGTATATTACTTGCACCAATGCTCTGCATGTTTACAATGCCCACAGGAACAAAAAAGCAGACAAGACCACGTAAACTAAAGAGCTTCCTAATTACCACATTTAATCTAAAACACCCCAGCATCTCAGCTTCGGGTAAGAAAGGGGAAAGAGAAATGTGTTATCCTTGAAATTGCACATCCTGTGTTCATCTTGAAGGCACAATTATTTGAAACTATGCATGAATAACAGGTAGCAATTGTATCAGAGTGTTGGAAGGTTGCTCTAACTCATAGCCATGGCCTTCAACAACAGTAAAAAGTGCATCTTACTGTATTCATATCCCTCTCAGTCACAGCTCATTCCCTTTTCCACAATGTTCTGTTGCTTTCTTTTCAGCCATGTAAAACTATTGTCCTTTTTGCTGCTGCTGCTGAAGCACAGCAAGACTTTGAAACAGTCTCCATGACAATCAGATACACAGCCTTGATGGGGAGGTACATGACTGCAATCGCATCCTGTGGAGCAAGTGTATGTGCTGGGGCTGGAGGGTATGGGTTAAAACCTGCTGCTCCCTCCTACCACAGCCATGTGTGGTGGTGCAGGGAACCCACTCATGCATCCATCATAGCCACTTTTCTAGGGGATGTTCACCAGGGGCTGATTTTATCTGGTGTGAGGTTTAGAAAGGGATAAGGAATATTAATGGATGAATAATACTGCAGAAAATGAAGCTGAAAGTACTGTGCACAGATATCAAAATGAAATACGCTATCTGGCTCTGAGATTTTGAATGATACAAAAAAGGAAATTTATTCCTGCTTTTTAACTTACTTCTTCTTACCTACAGGGTTGAATCCTACAAACATTAGTTCCTCCTTATTATGAGAGTGTGCTGTGTTTTGCTCAGTGCTTTAATGCAAAATGAAGTTGTATGGATATCAATTGATCATAAAAAACAAAGTATTCAAAAGCTGTGATTTACTAAGTACTGCGAACAACAGCAGACCATTTTATCCTTGGCCTTAACACATTCAAATGAGGACACATGCTGCAGAATGAAAACGAACATGAATTCTCTCCTATTAGTGGCATGTGACTTCAATTTTTTTTCAGATTGTCCAAGTTAATGCCTTTGCCCATTGTATAAATGTGATAGAACAGCTTTAGGCTGATGCTGTTATAGGTATCAAAAATTCTCTTTTTAAGGAAAACTTCAGTCAAATTATTTTGTAGTTCCTTCGTTATCAGGTCCTTTGCATTTGTGAGCAAACAAACACAATAAAAAAGTGTCCTGAACAATGAAGACTGGACATTTGTATGTCAGTTTTTAATGAATCACATGCAAACAGCCATCTAAAGTTAGTAAAGGTGAGGACTGAATTGTATGACATATGGTGAATAAAATCGATAATATTGGAACAGTAATGAGAGCTATGCGATGCTCATGCATCTATTAATATCTGTATCCACATACACCCCCATATATTCTAAATATATATACAGTAGCTCTAAGTTTCAGCAAGTAAAACGAGAATCTATAATGCAGTAGAATGGAGAGAACACGACAATGAAAACAAAGGCGAAGCCACAATAAAATTGAAGCAATCAGGGGGGACAAAGGAAGAAGAGATACTTAATAAAATTCATTATATAGAAAAGGATGATGAATGTAGAGAGATATTTCCAGAGAGGAAATGTCTGAGGAATGCCTCTTGGATTCTCTGCAATAGGTGAAATATCTGACCCTTCGTGTGTACTGTGACGATAAAGGTGGTGTCTCAAGAGAAAAAGGGTAAGATAGGGTAATGTTCAGGCATTTTAGGATGAGGAAGAAGTATTTTATTCTTCTTTCTTAACATGCTCTGCCAATGTCAGACACAACCCTTCGGAAAATTTTGCAATGTCTACGTTGACCTTGACTCCACCTATATGCTTTGGTCACCTTTTCTAGTGTGCCAGCCCTTGTCTCTACTGACTTGAGCCAAACACTCCTAGGCTTCTTCTTTACACACAATTTAATTTTTTCTTAGCACATTCTCTGACAGATTTTAGTATCATCTATTTCTTTTTACCAGACTCCTACTCCTGGTATTTCATTAAAGAACACAACTTTACCTGCAAATTCTGCACCGTCTTTAATGTTGGAAATACATTCTCAGAGAATAGGAATGAGGTCTACATGAGAAATACCCAGAAAAATGTCTTGAGTGCTTGAAAGAATTCCAGTGCAGAAGTCATTGTAAGTACTGTGCTGCACGGAGGGGATTAGGTCCTGTGGAAATAGGGCCTCATGGGAGTGAGATTTTTACCTCCATTTACATGATAGTATCTGAAACAGGCACACCCGGCTCAAAGTCAAGAGAGCTGGCTGGGAGCAATGCCAGGGCAACTGGAGGAAGAGCCACGACACTAAGAGCTGAGCCCAAGGTACAACCATAAGAGTGAGGAAAATAGGAAGATGCATCAACTTGAGGTGGGCATGGATCTCCAGCCAAGTCCAAGCTGTGTAGCTGTCATATCTGTTAAATCTACCATGAGATCAGTCCAGAGATAAAGCCATTTCTTTCTTTCTTTCTTTTTTTTTTTTGTTCCTTGCCTCTATTTCCATTTTTTTCTTGCTTGCTGATCACACCTTTTCAATGTTTCTGTCACGTTCCTAGTCACTGCTCACCCTATGTACTTCTAATTTAATCATTTCTTGGGCACCAGCTCCTCCAGCACTCTCATTTGTGTTGTGGTTCTCTGAACTTCCCTGCGATCTGTGAAAATCGCACTAGAAATCAGGCACTCCCAAATGAAGCACATCCCCCACATGACAGCTCGGTGTCACAGCTTCTTAACTACTCTGGGTTGCTGCGTCTTCACAAATACACATAAAAATTACACTGACCTTCTCTACTGTCATATTTCTTAGAAGCTTGAAAGCAACTTGCTGTTTTGTATCCTTTTAGTCCTTATCAAGTTTCTATCACCCAAGAACCTCTCTCTTACAGAAACCCATGCTAATTTTCCCCTTCTCTTGTTGGCATCCTTCAGTGCATTTCGTAAGGTGATTCTTGTTTTGGTATTTTTGGCCCATGACATTAATTACTCTAATCCATTTGTTCTCATTCTGTGGACTCTTTGTTTTTCTCATCTCTTCCCAATTTAGAATCACCTGCAAATTTCAATAATACAGTGTTTACTCCTCTTTCTAGCTCATTAGTGTAAGTGTTAAATAAGGAAAGACTTAAGACAGATACTTAAACATTTACTGGTCCTCCCTATAAGCTGGTATTCCACCAAGTGTTTATTAGCTTTGTTTCGGTCCATCAGTCAAATCTCAGATCAAGTGAGACTTATTTACTTATTTATTTATTGCACAAGCAGATTATTCTATTAAGCCATGTAAGGATGTTTTTGTGAAATGTGGGAACCCACCTTCTATTCTCTTGCTCTTCAGTTTTATGTCAGTGTAGCTCCTTGGCTTTAAGGAGAGGATGATCAGCTCAACTGTTTAAAAAATACAACTGAAATCCAAGAGCTTTACATTTATTCTGTTCCATTCATCCATTAATTCAGTAATTCCATAAAAAAGTGTTAGGTCTGTCAGGCAAGATCTATTCTTTATAAATCCTACGTCTTATTGTTCATTGTTACATTATTCTCTGGAAATGAAGCGACTTTATTGCTTAAGAGTTTTTCTATTGTTTTTGCCAGAATTAGAAGCTAAATGTAAAGAATCATAATTAGTAAGTTCTTTCTTCTTCCTTTTATGAATTCTGAGGTAGCGCCACAGTTGCTTTGCAGTTCAGTGAGACGAAGGGCAGGTGAGGGAGCAGTTCTCTCTCCTGAAGCAGTTCCTCCACGCGTGATTTGTGACCTCAGCCACATGACGGTGCAGGGGATGTGGTGCAGCGTGGCCATCACTGCTGCTTCTAAATCTCAAGACTTTGCAGAACAATTTATGATGAATGTTAAAGGAGCTTTCAGAGAATACACGAAGAATGAGCTCTATCATATGTTTGTTTTTACCGTTTTTGGTTTTAGTTTGTCCGGACACTTGGATTTTTGTCAGGTGAAATCTCCAAGAGATGTGCTTCCAGAGCATGAATGTCTTACGCCTATGTCCTTAAACAGAAGATGCAGATATTAATGAACATAGTATACCTAGCTTAAACAGTGCTAGAACTGACCTATAGTTTCTTCCTGACATTGGTGGCCAAGTCTGGATGGTAAATTAAGCAATAGCCCTGAAATTACTTTGCATCTTATAACAACATGCATAATGCAACTCTGCTATGCTGCAGACTTGGCCACTCACTCTGAGTGTAAGATCCTATTCCAGCTATTTAAGAAGTAAAACAAGGTTGCCTTGAGCTAAGGAAGTGACTCTCTGGATGGGTTTGAGATAGTATCTGCTTCAATGCATTTAGAAGAACACATTTCTCCTCTCCTAAGAGAAATATTAGAAGGCCTGGACAGCAAGTTCATCCAGATCCACATGTCCTAGAATCCAATTCCCAGATGCTATAGACCTATCTAACTATCTGCTTGAAAAAAAAATTTACTTAGGAAAACTATTAAAAAAAAAAAAAAAAAAATTCCAGTACAACTTAGCCATCTGTTTTGCTGTTGTTCTTACTCTGTTGTACTGATGTATATGGCTGAGCAAGATGCAGCTGAGAAGGGATGAAGATATTAGGTTTTACATTAAGTTTTTTCAGAAATCAGCTCTCTTTACTACTGCATGGTATATTAACCAAAGGCATCCTTGCAAAATAATCTGCCAGGCAGAGATAGAGAGTCAAACACGGAACCTACCTCAATCTGAGCAAAAGTTGCTTGAATTGCTTCTGTGTTTTTCCATGTACTGCTTTCTCTAAAGATGTAGTTGGATCCTAACAGGAGCTGGGTGCAGGAATCGGATCTATTCTCAGTCTTCTGCAGTCAGTGGTTATAGGTGCTTCAGATGTAAGCATCATGAGCCATGCAGTGGGCAGATCAGATGGCCCACACAATTGGTATTATTCTAATCTCTGAAAGTTAGACTGCTTTAAGACATGACATTTAACATCCCTTCCTGCTAATGTTAGTGCCAACTGTTATAGTCCTGGATGTACTTCTTGGGCAAATAAAAATCTGATTCCTTCTTCATCTTGCTAAGTTGCTTAAAGCCCAACAGATGTGAGTAATCCTAGTATCATAAAGCAATGTGTATTTTATAATTAGGAAGAAATGCTTTTTGGTCAGCAAATATATTGAAATTTGAGCTTTCAAAGAGGTGTTATAAACAACAATGCATAAAACAGCATATATCTAAAGCTGAATGTATAACAACAGCTTATAAAATGAACATTTGGAAGTACCTTCCAAATTGTCTTTAGAAGTGGAAACAAAAGTGGCGGACATATATCAGACTCCACACGTACGAATGCTGATTTACCAATTAAGAAAATAGCTAGAGGACTGTGAGCAAATGAATAGTTTCCAGAAGTTGCTCTAAATGCAGATAACTGAGATCATGTGTCTACAAGTGTAGGGAGGGCCTCCAAAAATTCTTTAGGGAAAATCATCAGGCAGCATGGTCTCCTGGCAGGGTTATGTTTCCCAGTATATCCCATCAAAACCTTGAAAAATAATAGAGGCCGGTGGCTAGAACAAAGATAAAACAGACTGCAGCTAAAATGACTATCAGAAAGTGGACTGTCGCATTACTGAGAGTTAGTGCTGCTCCCAGAACAAGGAAGGTAAAAACCCTGCAGCCTCATGTACAGTGGATGGTCCGCAGCCTAAACTGCCCAGAAATGGTATTCTGAGCTGAGCTGGTCATCGTTCAGCCATTTGTCCCTCTGTGTAACTACAGGCTCTGCTCTGCATGGTGGGACCTCACTCTGAGGTGCCCAAAACAAAAGATGTCTCCAGCAAGGACACCCCTGGAGAGGCCAAAGAAGTATCACTGCCTTGCACTGCCCATGGGTAAGGTCTGACTGAGATCCCATCATGAAGAAGAGCCTGTTTACAGTGTATACTGCGGGCATCTAACATGTGAATGTTATTACCACAAATGAATTTTTGACTTTTGCAACCAGAGAAGTAAACTAAGACATCCTCCTATCACCTCTGCACCATAGTCAAGCATGGATTTAAGCCACGTACACACTTAAGACAGATTGTTCATTTGTATCTTTCAGAACTCAAAGATAAAAGATTTTACTACGAAAGCCGTATGAGAACAGTATATTAAAAACGGAGCAAAAGAGAGGATCCATGCTGTCTCTTTTGTGTCCTTCAAGAAGCCTGCAGTGGTAAACATCTATGAAGACAGAATTAGAAACCCAGCCAGATCCAGACAGAACTCCAGGAGACCACTGTGGTACAAGACTTGAATTTCCCAACAGGAATAGAGAAGACACAGTACTTTGCCTATAAAATACAAGTACCAATTGAATGCGACTGGCTCCTGCCATTCATCTGCTGAACTTTCAGAAGAGTGTGTGTGCATGCATAGTCCTCACTGGCTGTTAGATAAGAAATGTGTTATCCACCTTCCCAGAACTGAAGTGAGTGCATGTTGGTTTTCAGCTCAGCGAGGAGCATGTGTCCCCTCAGTAACAAGCAGTACCTTGTCAAATTACTCTGAGCTGTTCACAGATCTCAGATTATACAGGTAGGTGTACTGGAAGCTGAAGACAGAGAAAACTTTCACTGGGCCAAAGCCAGTGCCGCTCTGTTGGTCTGGTGCCAGCTGACAATTGAGCCCACGGCACTTAGAGAGCAGAGATACCTACCTTGGCTTCACAAATTAAAAAAAGTTCAGAAGAAGTGGTAACTACAGACCTCTTTTCCGGCTTCTTTACGATGTCTCAAGAAAGCAGGTGAGAATAGAGAACACTTGGGCTGACAGAGATTAGTTGGAGATGCTCAGCAGAGGCAACTAAGTTCAAACATAGCCATCTTGATTAATCTCTCCCAGGTGGAGAAAGTCAGGATGGAACAGGGCAGATGAGTGTGCATCATTCATATGGACTTCTGGATAGCTTTCAATGCCCGCTGAGACAGTCATCTGTATGGTTAACAAATGAACACCGATGTTGAAATGCTCAGTCGGGTTTGCTAACAGAAAGTAGGGACAGTAAATGGGACAGAGAGGTTGAGAGAGGCAGTGGGATAGGAGTGACAAGTGGGAATATGTTGGGCCTGTTCTGTTTCTGCTATATATAGGAGGTAGCAGTTATCTTACAGAAGGAAATGTAGAACAAGATGTGCGGATTTAGAGATGATGTGGAACTGACAACCTGAGAAATGCCAGCAGTAAAGGAAATAAGTCAAAGATGCAGAGAAATCTGCCGTATGTGTAGGGTAAGAGGAATGAGCAGGCAGTGCAAAGCAAGACGGAGAGACAAGAGTATGGTGGTGTGAACTGTGATCATTTGCTGTCCAGAAATGTTGATCTTGTTGCGCGGCAGTGACTGGGAAACAGAAGGGGTCACTTGGCATGTGCAGTAAGCAAGGGCACTGGAGGGACACCTTTGTAAAGAGCCACAATGAAGAGAAATGACTTTTAGTTTTCAGAGAGTAAATAAAGTTGTTGGAGTTGAAGGACAGGTGAGTGAACATCCTTGTAGTCACTTAGGCAAAAATAGGCCATGTGGGTTTTCTGTAGTGGCAATGGTAATTAAAGGAGCAGCACAGCACTGGAGCCAGGCAGCCGGCATTGACAGCAGGCAGGAGGCTGGGAGGGCATTTCAGCTGGCCTCCCTGTCAGTCTGAAACTGTGTAGCTAATGTGTTCAGTGCTTCTCTCCGATATCAACATTTTAGGATATTTTCACTGACACACCTACACCAGACTGTATATAAAATGTAAGGTAGACACTGTTCAGCTGGAAAAGCAGTTAATAATCCCTTAAGGGCTTACATGCCATTTGCATGACTTATGTGCCCCAGAGTAATTTAGCTTGACTCCTGTCTTGAAATCCTCGGCACGCCTTATTCCTCTGCAGCTCAACAAATCTGAAGTGTATCCAAGGCTTCAGAAATAAAATTTTCAGAATGGAGAGATTATCACTGGGGAGTGTATGAGCTGCGGTGATGGACACATGACACATGCAGCCTACACAGCTCTCCCATTCACGCTGCGGGGATTTGGGCTCAGATGAAGGAAACTCCCATGGAGACCAGGCTGGGGCACGAAAAGGATAGGAGCGGTCATGCCAGCTGCCTGCTGAGGGCTCTGGGAGGAAGGTCAATGAGACCTGCAGGAAGAAGAGCAACAATGTCTGACGTGTGCTAAGGTAAAAGGAGAGCACAGGTCTGGATAGAAGGAAGAGACAGTGAACCTTGTGTAAGGCTATTTTCATAAAATATTAACTGTGTTCCCTTGGATGCTGCCCAGCCACCCTCACAGACAAACACACTCCATTGACACCGATGCTTCCATGCCTCCTACTCAGCTTTCCTCAGACAAGAAGGGTCATGGCAATGTTGGACAAAAAGGAAATATGCCTTTCTCTGAGCTGAGAAGAGCAGTGCTAAGATCCATACAGCAGGAAACAATCATCAGCCATGGCCTAGCAGCAGCAATTGTAGCCTTAACTGCAGTGCTTCTTTGTGCTTCTGAACTGTCTCTAGGAGCAAAGGAATGATTTCCTTCCTGTTGCAAGAAATACCCATCAAAGTCATTTTAATAAAGAAAAACAAAAAGTGCAAAGAGGTTCTGAGATGCAAATGTCACAAGTGTGAACTCTTAGGTACAGGTAAGGAAACTGTTGCTCTTAACACCAGGGACCAGGGGTCCCCCCTTGTTTCCATAGTCCTCATCGATCAGTGGGCAGACACTATTTTTAGGACACTGCTATGCAGGCTTTCTCTTTCATCCACAGAAGTTTTGTGGTTTTCCATTTCATGTTTTACATCAGTTCTGTTTGGCTTTATCCCATTTGCTGTCCTCAGAAAGCTCCCCCAGGATGCTGCTCCCCAGCAACGTCACTAACAAGTCAGAGACTTGCAGTACTTTCTGCTCAATTAAGGACAGAAAAACAACCCTCATCCACGCAATAGCTAGTCTGCCACTAAGACTGGTGCTGAGCAGTTCATAAGGATGTTCAGGAAAGACTACAACAGGCAGCTACAGAATGATGTCTCCATAAAATGCTTTTCTCCTAGTCTTTATTATTCAGTGGTGCATTAAGCCCAGATTTATTTCATTTGGACTTGCTCCATTTCTTTTATGAGAAAAAAACTTCAGCAAACTATGGGTGTTCTCTTATATAAACATGAGCTTTTTTGAACTTTCGCTATCACAAAATTAAATCTTGTAGCAGGGACTTCCACCACACACTGTGCCTGCTGCTGGTGCTGCTCCCCCTTACCTCAAAGTCTCTTTGGGACCCTATCCTTGTATCTCCTGTCACCTGCTAGCAGTTCTCCATCTCCAAAATAGTAAATAACAGCTCAGAGATGCACCTTTGTGGCTAAGCTGTAAGCCAGCCCCTTGTGAAATGGCACGGGAGGATGCCAGTGACTTCATTAACCAGAGATGGGGCAGAGGCAGACGGGTTGCTGTCGGTATACTCTGTATTTACACCAGAGATGCTGGGATCCAGGTGCTGCTCTTGTTCTGCCACTGACGTTTTTGCTGGCCTTAGCTAAATTATTTCACCTCACTGGCTCTTTAACTGGATTGTGTTCTTGTGGAGTATGATCCCTGTTTAATCTTTCAGTATCACAATGTTGATTTCATGTGGACTTTTAACATTGCAATGTAATTAATAATAATGCAACATAACTAGCTTGGAAGAATCCAGCAGTTTTCTTATGGCCTTGACTTGAAAACACTTTCCATGATGCCATGATGGTCTAAGATTTTGCCTTGTTTTTGAGGAAAACAGAAAGATTTGTAATGTTATGCACTGGAAAAGCTTTCAGAATGCTTACATAAACGCTTTCAATATCAATTCACTCTTCATGCTCCTGTAGTCTGCCAGTTTTACACAAATCTAGTCCTGCCTAATTTTTTTCCTACGAAACAAGCTATTAATAGAAGACATTTTTGCTGCTCCTCTGCACTAATCATTTGTTTGCACACAAAAATTATTTGCAGACTGCTCTTTTTTTTTAAGCTGATTTCATTTGTTTTAAAAAAACCTAGTTGATTATATAAAAGAAAGAGACCGTTGTGCCTTTGCAATGTTATTGACCTGTTTTGCAGACCAATATTGTGCTGTAGTCTCCACAGTTCCAAAAGCCGTTCGTTTGCTTTTCGGTTTTGTTCCAATTTTAGTTGCTTGTATTAGATTTGCAAAACTAATGTTTAATTTGACTTTCAGTGAGGGAGACTTCATCTTTCCAAAGTATCCTATCCATAGTTTTTCTAGGTTTCTGTTCTAATGCAATCCATTATTCCCAAAGGCTTTCAGCAAGCAGCAGAAAAATATCATTGTGCTCAGACCAGACATGGGAACTGATCAGGAAAATGACTGTTGGGGTTATATTTGACCATTCTGAAGAGTTTGGCAGATGGATTTATAGTATAAGAAAATCTCTAAGTTCACCCACGCATCTGCAATTCACCTTTCACAAAAGCACTGAACCTCTTCTTGCTCGCACGCTCATTTTCTCCTGCCTTTCATATAAATGCTTTGTTACATCTATCTGCAAAGAAGGGAATGAAACCAGACAAGCTATAGCCTACAGCCACAGTGACAGGATTATTTTGAACTTCTTTGAAGTTTCTCATGTTAATGACTGGCAAGTAGTTAGGTCTTTTTATAAGCCTGTTTCCAACACACTGTGATGGCAACTGTGAAACTTAATTATTTCCCAAATAGCTCTTAAGACAGAAGAGCTGCAGTCTCTCAGATATACAGAGTTCGTCTGCCTTTAATTTCAAAAGCCCAAAGAACATACAAACTGTGCAAACTTGTAGTCTCTTGCTAATTATACTTGGTGTTTATACAGCAGCTCTATCTCAAAGCTCTCTCCAAACATTAAGACTCCTAGCACTTCTTTTATGTAGGTATTATTATCCCTGTCATTATCATTATCACATTTTCCATTTTATAGGTGGTAAATGAGCAAAATCACACTGTGAGTCAGTGGCTGAGCGGGGAATAGAATATTGTAGTCCTGACTTTGTCCCTTGCCTTAATTACTCACTAACATGATTGTTATTTGTGGATTGAAGTGATACAGATTGCAGTCAGTGTAAAATCCCAACAAATAAGCATGATTCTTTTGATCTGTCATATTTTCGTTTGTATGCCTTTCATATTAATATTCCTCATTTGTTGGTCTGTCTTTCAGTAGTTAGTAAGAGATGCTTTCATCTTCCAATTAAATAGGTATCCATAAATTTTGTTTAATATGATACAATTTTCCTAACAGACTGGAACAGCTCAAATGAAGCTTAGTCTGTCAAGTAATGAAGTATTTAGGTGTTTAGGCTGTGTCCTATTCTAGTCATTGTAAAAATCATCATGGAAACCTATGGAGAAATGCACTTTTGTAAAGTTTTTTAAATGACAATAACTCAGCTGTTATCATTCCGGCTTTTTAAAAGTGATAATACTGTATGTGATGACTAAATTAAGTTAAACTCATTTGCTGGATTGTTTTCTTTTCTAAACAGAACAAATTTTGGCTGATAGGAAACATGCACCCAAATATATTCAGACGAATACATAAAAATTATATATTATAAAATTATCACCTTCATGAACTAGGTGGCTAGCCTCATTTTCTTATTTCTTGGGATTTCTTGTTTTAATCTAGAAAGGCAGTCCAATCACTTCAAACAAACATAACATAGCTCCAAACCATCCCACTACCAGCATCCCATTACTTTGTTTCTCTGATATCAAATGCCATAGGAAATAATAGAAGAAAAAGTGATTACCACGACCTGGTTACTCAGAAGACCACAAAGTACAGTCCTGTGAAAAAACTGAAGATGCCCTGAGAACTGAGAGCATGGTTTGCCCATAAAGAGCCATAAGGCACTGTAAGACATCAGGATTGTATAGGACTCTAATTAAGGTCACTTGTCCTTGAGCAAAGGACATTCAACATCACAGGCTAGATTGATGCCATGGAGCAGCTAGTGGCCTTTTATGACCCAGCTCTTTCTCTCCCCTCCTTTCCAATGTCCTTTGTCCCTACCATCAGCTGGAAACAGCCCTGTGCCTCACCACTATGATGGCACATTGTGAGGGTGCTTGTCACAGGCCAAACTGCCACAAAGCGTGCCGACAGTAAAGTTGTATGGACACCTGGGCCCATATCCTTGCTCCTGTGCACTGCTCCTGTGAGTAGAATCACATCCAGAAGGGTTTCCTGCCTTTTCAAAGAGCACCATACTTCTTCCACCTCCAGAGGCTAATGGTCTTGCAAACTAAATTCTGATCTCCGTCTCTTTTTACCTCAGTCATTAGACTCTTAAGCATTCAAGTAAGAACAGTGTCTTCTCTGTAGTTTGTTTTTGTTTTTGTCCAATTCTCTTGGACTTTTTCTGTATTTTACATCCAATAGTTGTTCAATCTACAGTACATAAATGGCCTTTTGAACATGGACCGGAACCCAGGTTTTACTTTCAAGGTGCATTCCTAAACAGCCAGGCTTAAGAACCAAGTTCCTTGCCAAGTACCTATGCAGTATGCTTGGCTTCTTTAGCCTTTCTGTGGCACTTTGTTTTCCTAGTCATCATGAGGGATGCCAGTAGTTACTGCTGCCTTCTGCAATTCTGTTCAGGGGGTTAAGTACTGAAAGTTATGAAGTTCCACCCTCTACTGAGCCAAACACGTTCTTGCCTGTTCTGAGGGCTGCAGAAATACTTGCTGTCTACCCCAAGTGTTACTATAGAGGCATTCTTCCAGCTTTTCTGATGAACAGTGGCCCTTCAGCTGCCAAATTCTCAGATTGCTATTGTAGAGTGAGAGATCATGCTTTTAAGCATATTTCACATCCTGGAGGTGCTCAAGGCCAGCTTGGATGGGGCCCTGGGCAGTCTGATGTGGTGGGTGGCAGCCCTGCCCATGGCAGGGAGTGGAACTGGGTGGCCTTCAAGGTTCATTCCAACCCAAACCATTCCGTGATTCTATGACTCCATCTTTCCAAGGAAATAGATACCCAAGAATAACACAAAAAAGTCTTTCCTACCATCTACTTGCCCCACTTAAATGTTTGACGGTTTCAACAAACAAGATCACTTTCCAGGTGACCTCTCAGGGCTATGTTTTGCTGGGTATAGTCATATACACAACCTTTGTATGTCTGACAGTTGTAGAGAAAAAAGCCCAGTCTTGTGCAATTTCTCTCCTTGGTTTTCTGTACTAACAAAGCTGCAATTCCCAACATTTGTTCTGTGCCATCCTGGCATTTTATAGGCTGATCTTCAATTCATCCTTTTTTAATGACTCATCCATTTGCTCATAAATCAGACCTCCAGGTCTCCTAATCTTTACTAGATAAGTTACAGGGTACTCCTTTCTTTCCTTCATTTTTTTCCTTCCCTCTTTCCTTCCCTCTTCTCCCTCTCTTTCCTCTCTTTCCTTTCTCTTTTGCTCTCCCTACAAAAGAATAATCACAATTCAGATACTTATTCTATCTCAACCGTGTCTCTACATTTGCTCTCATTAGGAAGACATCCTGTTCCCGTAGTACTGTCCCTGAGAGTTTATGACGCACAGTATTTCTATCTTTAACACACACTTTGTAGTGAATGACCAACTCTTTCTCAAACTTGTGGAGTAAGTATGACAGGCTGGAAAGGACCCCATAGCACTGAAAGTGGCAGGTGATGTAAAATTGCTATAGCATTTCTCTCTCTTATTCTTTTTTTTTCATGCTATTACAGCTTACAGAATTTTTAAATGTGTGTTCTCATAGGAATTATTACATCTCTCTCTAACCAGAACAGCTAAAACTGCACTTAGGATTACGTCCTTACAGGCCTGTGACTGAAATGACAACTGATGGCTTTATGTTGTATAATTTTCTGTTATGTAATTCCCATTTCTTGTAATCTCTTTCAACTGTTACATTTTGTCCCCTAAATAATAGCTATTTACATATCTACACTGTACCTCATTTGTTTCGTGCTCTTTTTTATCCTATGAAATGCATTCTCATGTTCTTTTTTTGACTATTCATTTAATTTGTGTTCTGTAGACCAAGTCTTCCCCTTTGCTTTCCAAGCTTTTATTTTTCACATTGATGCTATACTAATGTGACCCACAAAGATGAGAGGTGGGCTAGCTGAACTATACTCAAGACAAACAGAAATATTTGCATCATGTCCTAATCCTCTCCAATAAGCAGTGATTTAGAGACCTAATTTTTACTTCTGCCCATGAAGGTCAGAAGAAATAGGAAGCAAGGCTAATAGACAAGAGTGACGATACACAGGATTCCTCCCAGATCTGTGAGCTACAGACACTTCTTATCTACGTCTGCAGAGAAAAGTTATGGTACCAATACTTTTCTTAAATATGTGCCTAACAGCTAAAATGCCTCCTGCTCTAATGTGAGGATATTGCCACATCCAAGTTTGTTCTTGTAGGGCTTTAAAAAAGCTGATAGCTCTTGTTGAGTGTTTATTACATTTATATTTTCTCCTTATTTCCAGATGATGCTGTGGTGGTGGTTGTTTTTTAAACTTGTTATTATTTTAGAGAGAGCTTAATGCTCTCTCAGAGCATCTCCTGATAAAAATCAGATAATTCAGTTGCTTTCTCAAAGTGTTTTCAGTCTAATTTCAGACATGACATGGCAAATAGTATTACAAAACTTAGCAGAAGGAGACAGAGAGAGGAAAACAAAGAGTTCAGTAATAAGAGATTATATGGTCCTCCAGTAAAGCCTAATATACTCCCTGGTGAAGCAAGCCAACTTTAAAATGAAAACACAGTAAACAGCTGCTTTCTTGCTGATATCATTGGGAAAATAAGCACTTCTAAGGGGAATGATGTTATTTTTCTTACAAATGGATTATTCACAAGCACTTCCTGCATGATATCAGGTGAATGCCAGAAACAGCAAAATGAAAACCTGGAGCTCCTCTGTCCGTGTGACACTGGCTTTTCTCTTTTAATAGCCAATCGTATCATCAGTCATAAGATGGGGTTCCCTCACCATGGATGGGACCATCCCTGCTGCCGCCAAGGCAGCTCCATTTGCTTGTGAGCTTTTGGGAAAAAGGGGAAGAAGTGCCTGCAAGGGGTCATTGCTGAAAGCTGTTTGACCCAATCCCACAAGCAATTGGTGATTTCTTTAGTTTAACCCTTCCCAAAGGCAGTTGCTTGTATCCTGACTATGGGCCATGGCACCTTACAGAATAACACCTTAAAATTGCTAATTCTAGTTTAGAAAATATCAACATACAGAAATTCTGCATTTAAGAAGTTTGGGGGTGATACTGTCATTAAAAATCAATATCACTTCTCCCCTTCTCCAAATTGTATTCTCAGAAGGAAAAATACTGATGTAGTATAAATCTGGTAGAAATAAGTTTGATAATTTCAGAAATGAATTCAAAATTCTGTAAGAGGAGCAGTACGGAAGTTGGTTGATTATTAACATCCTGGCTCTGAGCAGGGTGACAGACAAGTCGAAAGCACAGAGTTGTTCATAGTTAATTTAAAGTATGCAACAACAGAAGAAAAACACATTTCCAGCAGTTGGCATTGAGATTTCTTCCACTGCCCTGATAGGGAAAAAATAGGGATAAAACCAGGGGTCTCTTGGGTGCTTAGGGCCCAGGAGATGAGAATAGAGCAGAATAATAATGCAGTTCTATCAACTTCCTGCTTCATGCTGTAGTTGAAGGGAAAAAAAAAGGAATTATAAAAAGCTCTGGGCAAAATGTGAGCTATGTACTTCAGCAAGGAACAGCACAGTGAGCCTGGAGTTGACTGAGCATGGATTTTTTTCTGGTAGAGCTGGAGGTAAATGGCTTTGTCATCCATTATACTTTTCCAGCTTTCTTAGATTTCCTGGCTGGAACGACGCCAGGGTTCTACAGGGAGCGGGAGGCTTGTTGTATGCATGGAATGAGCAAGAAAACGCTTGCCTCAGCCTAAGCTCTGCCTGCTCAGCCCTGCTCTAGCCTAGGAATGAAAGGCCCCAGTTCAGGCCCGTTCTCTCCTGTGGGCAGACAGCAGCCAGTTGGGTTGGGGACTGTGGTGCCCCCTCCACATCAGAGCTGCTCCAGTGCGTCCGAGGGTCTGCAGGAACTGTGCAGGCATCCACCAGGACCGCTCTTCCCAGGCCAACGGATGACTCACGGGAAGTGTGCTTTCAGTTTCTCTCTCTTTCCCCTTTAGTCCAGCCTGAACTGCAGCCTGAGGAAGTTCCCCCTTAGCACCCACCCACTGGTGTGATGAGGATGCTCGTGATGCAGACACAGTATTGAGGCTGCACAAAACCACCAAACTCTGGGGCTGGAATTTGACTGAGCAAGGGCTTTATCCTGTGTTAAAACCTGGAGTGAATGATGTGTTGGATTCTCTTTGAAATGCATTCAAACTGTGGTAAGAGAAGCAGGTGAGGGGCCGCTCACATGAACTCAGATTTAAATGGTGCATTGCTGTGCTTAAGCTTCTCCCAGGTATAACCAAGGAGTACATGTTTCTTTTTCTCCCTCTCAGTGATATCCACTGGAACAGTCACTTCAGATTTTGCCAACCAGTAGCCATGCTCTCCATTTAAAAAGTATAATTAAATTCTGCACCTCTGAATTCTCTGAAAACTCTGTAAACTATTGAGAAAAAGGATTAAATCTGAAAGGTCATTACTCTGATGGGGCCTTTCTAAAACGTATTGTCTAATGACAAAGTGAATAGCATTTTTAATGTGCTGTTACAGAATAAAATCCTGCTTTTCTTTCCTTTTTGTATTAATTTTTACCCAGATCAGCAACTCATTAGTAGACATAAGTATGCTGCAGCTTAAAAAGACTCTTGTCATAATTAAACGGGAAATCTGTGTACTGTCAGCCATGTCCAATGTTGTCTACTTATTTCTAAAATACCGCCATCGTCTGAACCCATATTCTGCTCCTGCTGCCATTTAACACCCTGCTGAATTCAGGAGCAGCTTAGTAACCTTCTTCAGTCTGCACCACATGCATCTTTTTCTTTTCCTCATTGTCCCGAGTGGTAGATTTCTCCTTCACCAGAACAAGAAAAGAGTATTTTTCTAAAGTAAGAATAGAAATTGAATATGTAAAATTGTCCTGAAGCTTCATAAGGAATAATCTCTTGAGAACAAAGTAATTGTGAGCCCACATCACCCAGACTATGCTCTTCTCGAAGGCGTAGGAGACAGAAAGAAAAAGAGTATCTGCTTTTGAGCTGGGTAACCTGGGAAGTGGCACCGCCAGACACAGTTAAGCTATTTCCAATCGAATATCTCTCAAGGACACTTCCAATATTTTTGCAAGATAAACATTTACAATGTGCAGGATATTAGTTGACCTACCAGTGCATATGAAATACAAATCTATTTTTATTTTGTTTTTAAAATCCATTCTATTCACAGCACTAGGCTTTCAGGCCGTGCTTAAATCACTGGGCTTCATCTACAGTAGTGAGAGTATGGAGGGACCTAAAGACTTTTGCACAGATGGCCTTTATCCCATGGGGAGACTGCAAATTAATGTGAGGATCATTGGCATTCATCAGGTGCTTGGTCTGTCTGGCAAATGATGACATCAATCTCAGTGCAAAAGGGATCATGCATTATTCTATACGTAATCAACTGCTAAATTTAAACAGCAAGGGGACAATAAATTTGTTTCAAGAAGGGTCATTAGTAGCCAAGGGCCTGAACCATCAAACCTTTACTTACATGCACAGCCTTTGCTCTTACAGGCTACCTCATTAGTCTGCTGTCTTGGTGAAAAAGGGCCGTGTAATACAGAGCTTGAGGAATTAGCATCTGAAGGAACAATTTCTCTAATTAACAGATTAAAAAATATGCACGTAAAAAAGTCTGTTTGGGGGATTTGCAAATATGTATGCTGTCCGCTTCTTACCAACGTGAATCCAGAGAAAACTGGGAGCTACCAAGGTTGTAATGAATACAAATATCGTTGTAAAATAGAAAAACTCTCCCCTAAATACAATACCGTCTATCATACAGTGGCCAATCCAAGAAACCTAACCTCTAAAAATATTAAACCGCACACATACTATGGGGAAATTCACTACAGGCAATGAGCAATTTATTCCTGAAAGAGAGCACTCATATCCTTTATTTTTATGCTAAACAAAAGGTTTTTTCATGACTGCATTATATATTGGAGATGCATCCTTGTATGTTTATATTCACATCTAATTATGTCAGTTAATCAGAACAATGGAACAAAGCACTGTTACTGGTCCGTAACAATATAGATTTTTCCCCTGATTTCTGGGACTCACTGTATTCTGATCATGGGTATTTGAATCCACAGACTTTGGCTGGCTGGCAGCCAGCATGAGCCAGAATGCCAAGGTATACATAATTACAGTACAGTTATTTCCCCTCTTTTCTACAATGCTTCTCTTCTGACTGTGTCTCTCATTAAAAATTGTAAAATTAGCTACCAGCCGGAGCAAGAACCACCTCTGCTTTTCAATTCTTTTAGGTGAAGCAGAGATATTCCAGAATTGTACATGAACACAGACAGCAGAGAGGCAGAGACAGCAGGGAGAGAGTTAAACATCTGTGGAGGTTTTGATGGTTACTGCCCTTCTCCAATCCCCAGGCCCATCTTTCACTCCCTGCAGTTTAGCAAAACCCTAATGCTTAGAATAATTATCATACAAATACACAAGACACTTGCATTTTCATTATTTGCTAATCCTGATAGCAGAAATAACGAGAGTAGCATTCTGAAAGTAAATAAAATATCCATGAAACGTTCTGGGGATTTCAGCCCAAGCGGTCTGGGGGGAGTGGATTAGCACAGACTGGGGCGGGAGAGAGGAAGAGGCAGTGTGGGATGTGGGAGGGAAATGGCCGGGTGGTGAAAGACAGCAGATGAAACGAATGCAGAAATGATTTTAAATGTATTAAAAGCAATCTAACTTTCAGTACTTCCATGTTACCTCTTCAGACGATTAAGATCTGAAGAGAAAATATGTTAGTGCTATATGTAAGTAGTTCTATCTATTAATTTATAATAACTACATTCTGGATTAGTAAACTCTTTGGCTCTGAAGTTTATTCAATCTACATTTTGGTTATACAAAGAGCTAACATCCTAGGATATCTTTTTAACTTTTTAACTATACTAAAGCAGCCAATGCTTTTTTCTGGACAAAAGGGTTTTGCAGGTTGTTTTTTTTTTTCCATCCCCTGAAAAATAAATGTATTTCTAATCAACCTGCTAACATCTGAACGGCCAGCTCCTACCACTTCTCAAACTCTCCCATGGTTTTGGGATGGAGGGGTATCCTTGTCCCACTTGCAGCTTCGGCTGAATGATGTGGTGCTGCCTGAGGAGGGAGCTGGTGGTGTCTGTTACACCCTCGGCTGCTCG
Organism: Penelope pileata; assembly: GCA_013396635.1. NCBI lineage: Eukaryota > Metazoa > Chordata > Aves > Galliformes > Cracidae > Penelope > Penelope pileata. The sequence continues at coordinate 238,814 of WBMW01005298.1, forward strand.
CCAGGGAGATCCAAGGTGTTCTGCAGGACCACAGGGCACAGCGGGCAGCTCCCATGTCCCCCTCCCCATTTGCAGCCTCCCACTCAGGTGTTGCTTTGAAGGGAACAGTTGGAGAAAAGAGGAAATGGACAGCAAGTTGTTTCACAGCTTTAGCTGCGAATAACCTTAGAGGTTATCGCCTCTAAGGCAGTGAGCTGAGCGTACAGCAGTGCAGATGTGCACGTTGTAGAAAAGCACAGAGGAAGAAAAGGTTATGGAGGCCATAATGTCAGTGAGGATATGGAGATGTGGTGGGTGTGCAAGAAGGAATGTCCAAGTGTGCAAAGAACACACAGAAGGTGTGATCTGGGCACTGAGAGGAGGTACTGGGCAGCACTGGGGGTACTGGGCATGCAGCTGGGGGGCTGCATGGAAGGAGGAAGAACACACTGGACAGGGGGCTGTCCTTCAGCTCTGGGCTGAGCCTCTTTCCTCTCTGCAGCCCACAAAGCCCACCTCTACAGCATCCTTCCTTACACCGGAGGAGGGAAGGAGCGATGGGAACACGCGTTTGGCTTGTTTTAGAGGAAACCCTAAGTTGTAGTCCCCTTTGCAAATGCTTGGGATGATCCCAACTAGATTGAATGTATGGTCTAAGCCTATCCCAGGGACAATCTCAGAGTTAATGGCAACAGATTAAAGCTCACAAGTCACAGTGTATTTACCCAAGGCAAAAGCGGAACGGAATAAATCCATCCGGAAATGACAAAGCGCTTAAATGCATGGCCACCAGCTGCATCCCATGCCCGAGACAGTCCCATGGCCATCGAGGTTTGCAGATCTTTATTCCCGAATGGTGATTTTTCTGAGCTCACATCAGAGCTCATCTCAGACAGGTTTTCCCCCAGGCTCCTCAGGTGGCTCCGGGCCAGCAGAAGTCTGACACTTTCAGTTTTTCCTTAAAGTTCTGTTTCCTGCATGCAGTGACCCTGCTCCCAGCTCCTGTCAGCTCCCAGAGCACGAACACGAGACCGAAGGAACCTGTGGGGCCACCAGGTCTTGCCCTGCGTTATCATCCATAACCCCATCACTTGTTCCTTTTGGAAATGTGAGGAGCTTCGTCCTGAAGGTAAATATATTTTTGCCCCATTCTGTCTACTGGAAGCACTTTTCAAATCCTAAGTTCCCCATGTTTGGGAGCCATCTGATTTTTAGCTGAAGCACTCATGGGCAGCCCACATCCCTTTGCTCCTGTTGGAGACACCTGCAATGCACGTAGCCTGGGTGAGTTTTACAAACACTCCTGTGCCTACAGCCCTGTTGCACTTAGGCAGGATGACACCGGCCCAGGGTGTTGCACAGTGGGTAGGAGGGACAGGCGCCTCGAGGTACCCGTGGTGAGGTGGCAGGCTGCAGGGGCCACCAGGCATGGATGTGGCCTCATGAGGTGGCACCATGGCTGGGGAAGGGGTGAAGGGGCTGATATTGTGGGGACAGCAGTGTGCCCAGGTGGCCAAGAAGGCCAACGGCATCCTGGCCTGCATCAGCAATAGTGCAGCCAGCAGAGCAGGGAGGTGATCGTCTCCTGTGCTCAGCTCTGGTGAGGCCGCACCTCAGTGCTGTGTTCAGCTTTGGGCCCCTCACTACAAGAAAGACATCGAGGCCCTGGAGCGTGTCCAGAGGAGGGCAACGAAGCTGTGAGGGGTCTGGAGCACAGCGCTATGGGGAGAGGCTGAGGGAGCTGGGATTGTTCAGTCTGGAGAAGAGGAGGCTCAGGGGAGACCTCATCGCTCTCTACAACTGCCTGAAAGGAGGCTGTGGTGAGGTGGGGGTCGGCCTCTGCTCCTGGGTAACAGCAATAGGATGAGAGGGAATGGCCTCACGTTGTGCCAGGGGGGGATCAGGTTGGATACTGGGAAATATTTCTTCTCAGAAGGAGTGGTAATGCCTTGGACCAGGCTGTCCAGGGCAGTGGTGGAGTCACCATTCCTGGAGAGTTTTGAGAAATATGTGGATGTGGCACCGAGGGACACGGGTTAGTGGACACGGTGGTGCTGGCTCCATGGCCGGACCGGATGACTTAAGGGGTCTTTTCCAACCGTAACGGCCACAGGCCACTAGGACTCCAGCCGCCGAGGCCCGTGCCCGCGGCGCTGCTGAGGGGCGGCCCAGCCCGGCCCGGCCCTGACGTCACGGCCAGGGCGGCGCGAGGCTGCGGGCGGCGCTCCCGAAGCGGCTCCGCTCCGCGCCCTCACTCCGCGCTGCTGCAGCCCCCAGCGCCCGCGGCGCCCGGGCGCTCCCCC
>WBMW01005298.1:241116-321393 GCA_013396635.1 Penelope pileata
GGGCGGCGGGGCAGGGAGGGCAGCGCTGACCGGTCCCGCTCCCCTTGCAGGCTGCTCGGTCCTTAGAGCCACCGTGAGGCTGAGCACCGCGGGCATTGCCGGCGAGCGAGCCCGGCCCCGGGCGAAATTTCGGCGTCTTCAGAGAGGGGAGGAAGATCCTCGTCTTCCGAAGCCTCCTCAATGAGTGCCAAGCTCTCCAAGGAGTTGAGGCTGTCCCTGCCGCCTTGTCTCCTGAACAGGACGTCTGCCACCTCCAACGCCAGCAGCACCTGCATCACGCAAGTGGGTCAGCTCTTCCAGTCCTTCTCGTCCACCGTGGTTTTAATCGTCCTGGTCACCCTCATCTTCTGCCTGATCCTCCTCTCCCTCACCACCTTCCACGTCCACAAGAGGAAGATGAAGAAGCGGAAGATGCAAAGGGCGCAGGAGGAGTACGAACGGGACCACTGTGCCCACAGCAGCAGCGGCAGCCAGCAGCCTGGGACGGGCGTGCCGGGAGAGGCCCGCCAGGGAAGAGACAGCCGCCTGGGAAGACCTCCCCGGGACTCAGAGATCCAGCGTCCCCCCCCCTTGGTGGCCCCCGGCTCCCGGCCAGAGCGGGCGTCTTTGGACACAGCTGGCGCGGGGCTCTTGCAAACGGTGATTTTGTCATGATGGTTTGGGGGAGAGCTGGTGACGGCGTATTTGTAAATACCTGAGTGATTATTCTAGTCCCCGAAGAAGAAGAAAACATTGCTAATTCCAATGAACGAACAAGCCCACGATCCAAGCGCATGACAGATCACAACGCGTTTCTCATTGACTGTGCAAGGAAGGGATGTGTCTTTGTGCCGGAGCAGGAGCTGCACGCGGCGACCACATACCGAGCCGTCCGCCTGGAGGAGAGGGACAGGGGCGGGGGTCCCTTTTCCCTGGACATCGTTACCCCGAGTGCCAGAGCGATCCCACTCCTCGCCCCCCCTGCACCCGGAGTCACCACTGCATGGCGTGGCTGGGGCGCGGTGAGCGGAGTGGGGGGAGCAGCAGGTCTGGCGGCTGCCTAGGGACCCCCTGTCCCCTCGGAGCAGCTCTCTCCTTTTGCACTGGAGCTGTGCCCTTGGCCCACCCCTCTTGTTCCTCTCCAGGACTTGATCTTGTTTTGTGTAATGTCCACCCCCAGCTGGGCTTCAGTGAACCGCAGCACCCCGTGGCCCCGTCCCCCAGCTGCAGTGCTGGGCGTCCCGCTGTCTGTCCAGCAAGACAGAGTGAGCTGCCTGGGCAGAGCAGAGCTTTCCTTTACCCCCAGCATCTCTCGTCTCCAAATTCCCCCCTCCCTCCATGATGCAACCCCAGAACCACTGCCATTCTGTGTGGCAGCGTGAGGTGATGTGCCCCAGGGGGAATGTGCCCTTGTTCCTCCTGGGGGTCCCAAAAGAAATCCAGCTCAGCACCAGGCACCCCGCACCAACCACACTGCAGTTGCAGATTCACCTCCCAGCAAGGAATCCTGCAGCAGAATGGGGAAGGCTTCTACTTTTTTAGGCTGATATATATTTTTATCCCTCCTAATCCAGTAGGCAGTTAAGGACAGACAGCACTTAATTTTCTTGCCTTTCCTCTTTTGGGGAACAAACCACGCAGTTGTGCAAAATGTCAGCTCTCAGCCCCCAGCAGATATTTATTTTGAAGTGTGATTTCTCCCTAGCAAACAGCGGTGGCTCTTTGGCTGTGGCTGGCAGGTGCAGGTGGCTGCTGGTGCTGCGCGTGCTGGAGGAGCCCGGGGCAGCTTTGCTCAGCGATGAAATCAGTGCCCATTCCTTGAAGGTGCCTTAACAGAGTGCCGTATCCAAACTTTGAAACATCTTGTGTGGTATCACAGCAGAGGCAGCCCTCTGCTGTACATATTAACATCTAAAAATACAGCAAAAGAGAAGTAATCCCGAGGGATTTCTTTTTTTTTTTTTTTTTCCCCTTCCAATCCCAGCATTCAGAGTGATGTGAGGATGTAGCAGTACCCCACAGGTTTTAACGTTTTGCTCCTGCCCTGCTGTTCTCTGCCCCACAGTGTGACTGGTGGGCTGGAGAACCCCAGGCACAGGCAGGGAGTGCTGCTCACCCATGTAAAAGGAGGAGAGGGTGCCAGAGTGCTCTGTAATCCTTTGACAGCACCAACGTGCAGGGGTTTCAGAGCAGTGGTTCTCTTACCCTGCTTTACCCCTTTCTGATATTGCCTGATGGGAAATTCCCATTGGGTTTGGATCGGTGCCTCCAGCAGTGAGGCGAGTGCAGTACGGTCCAGCTCCAGGAGCTGCTCCACCAGCTGAGGTTAGTGCAGAACCGGAGCTGGTGGTCGCGCCGTGGTTCGGTGGGAGCGATGGCTGGTGCTCCCCGCAGCCCGTACGGCAGATGCTAATGGCTACCGCGTCGTTGCTGGGCAAGGAAATGGGCTTTGTTTTGTTTCCCCTAATAAAGGATGCATGAACTTTTGTGTTTAACCTCCTTATGCAACTGCAACACAGTATTGCACCACAGGGAATAGACTTAGGACAGTGAAGAGTGTTCAGTGAACAGTGATGGAGCTTCCTGATCGTTGATCTCCACTAAATAGAGAGATATTACTTTCCCCTTTATTTTGTGCCTTTTCTTAAAAATCAGTATATAATTTCGAGTTTTATAAAAGCAATAAGATGTTCCAAATCACTCCAGTGCATTTCTGGTTGATGGTTCCACTTCTTTAGTGTCTGAAGTCAGATACTCTTCCTTCTGCCTTATGCACTCAAGGCATGCAATAATTCCCCAGAAGTGTACTGCTTGTCACATCTCATTGCAGTTATAAAATTGCCCTATTTTTGAGGAAAAAAAAAAGAAGGATGGAAATACATATATATATCTTTATATATATTATGGATATATAGGTATATATATTATTTATATAATTTCATGACCCTAAGAGTAGTTGCAAAAATGTAACGAATTAAAATGTTATCATGTAAACCTCTATCCTGTTGACTAGCTTTGATTTAATATTTTAATATCTCTGTATTTATGTAAATCTATGTAAATTATGTGGTCTATAAGTAAAATTTCATACTGACTTCGGTTTTCTCAGAACTGTGAGCTTTTTGTGGTGTCATTTAAGGTTTTACATTTCTAAAGTTAAATTATACAGGATGTGAGAAATGATAAATTCCTATTATCACACCGAAATGCTGCAATAAGGTTCATGCATACTCCCAGTACATGACCCCACCTTGAAGTATTGTAAGCTTACAAGGTTTCATTGAGCGCTCTCAGGAGATCGAGTTGATACAAGCAGGGCACGTAGGTTTTCATTTTCATGAAACAATAAGCAATCTAGGGAATAAATGTGGATTTTTAAAACAGAGTTTATGCTTGGAGGTTCTGTCAAATCAATTGCTTCAAAACCCTGCAGCTACAGCTTAATTTCTGCACTTAGCATTCAGTATTAATAAGGCTGATGCTTCTTCCCTTTTCCCCTCCTAGTTAAACTAGAAAAGTGTAGGAAATTGTTCATATTTCTAAAGCATACATTTTCAGCTAACTGTGAAACTGCCCAAAGGGTTTTGAATCTACATATTTTATGCAAGTGTACTATCTATGTATCTGTATCCATATATTTAAATATTTTTGTGTAACCTTTTCTACGATATTTGATAGAGATGCCAGGTAAATGCTTCTACCATTCTCGTACGTAATAAGGACATTCTTTTCCCTGTGAACTGTTACAAATTTGCACTGTTTTTTGGCAAGTTAGGATGGAGCCTGGACAGCGGGAGAACAGACAGTCCTTCCTCTGGTGAGGGGCACATCCTCTGCCTGAATTTTCCAGCTTCAGCATAAGAATCGAGGCCTGTTGCCCGACAGCATCTTGCTTTAAGAAGTGCTGCGGTCCTCACCAGCCCGGTCCAGTTGTCCTGTGGAAGGAGCACGGCTGCAGTTCCTTGGCTTGTAGAGCCATGCAGAAGCTGGGTGCCAGTGAGCTGGCAGCTCCTTGTCCTGCAGAGCATCCCCAGAGCCTGCTGTTCCCTCCGGCCTCGTCCAGCTCCGGCTGAGAGCATCCACCAGCTGCGAAGGGACCTGGAGCCCGTCCATCGTCCAGACAACGGATGGCAGCATGCCCCATCCCCAGCACCAGCCCTGCTCTGTGCCCAGCCCGGTGTTTCGGTGGGGATGGGACCGTTGTGTACAAGGGGCTGGGATGCCAAGCTCAGCTGTGGTCAGCTCCACTTCGACAGACTAACGCGTGTGTGTGGATCCTGCGTGGGTCGCAGATAGGGGCACACGTGTGGGTCATGGACAGGGAGAGTCATTTCATTCACATGTATTGGTCCAGCATTTTTTCTGTGGGGGTTTGTCCGCTGCAAATGTAATCTCTGAGATGAGATTTGCCGTCTTGCCATCCAGACATGTTTTAGCTTTTGATAACTCTCTCCCAGACGTATACCTGTGTATATATGGATGTATATCTCAAATGAAATGCTGGACAAAAAGAAAAGAACAGAGATTCTACCGTATAGGCAAAACTGTCCTATGACTCAAAACTGTTTTTTTTTTTCCCTTTTAGTTTTTAATTAACTTTAAAGGCTACTATCTTCAATGTAAATAGCAAGTTATTATGTGATTAATGTTTTCCACAGCACTTCGGAGTAGTTGCTATCTTGTTTCTGGAAAATTATGTCCAGTGTTTTGAAGCAACTGTGCTTTTCTTGTTCTATTGTTATAAATATGAGTGCAACTTTTATGTAAGGAGGAAAAAGAACACGATCTGACTCCTCAGAAAGGACTGAATTATTGTAAATCCAGTTATGGAACTTGGTTGCTTTTTTCTTTCTAGTAGTCATTTTCTCTGCACGTTTGTATTTTTTCTATGGGTAGTTGAAACCCTACATTTTAATAAGTACACAAGGTACGGAGAGTAACACGAAAAATGAAGTAGGAAAATTTCCTTTTCCTCTTTTGTGTAAATAGCAAAATTTATAATGACTTAGATACCATTTCATTACAGTTCTCATCTACATAGAAGTTGGCATGACTCATATACAAACCTTTAATAACGTTTTACTTTATGTTAAGTATTAGAACTACTTTTATCCAGGACTGACTTTCTCATCTTTCTGGTATCTGACTCTTTTTTTCCCTGAAGGCAAGTTTTCCATCTGATCGCTAAATAAATTTCTAGTAGAACAGAGCCTCTTTCTGTTTTTAGTCTTTTACATGCCGTTCTCTGGTCTGTAACCAGCCAAATTCCACTGTAAAGCAAATGTGGTATGAAGTTGTGGAGACTGGATGGTGTAGGAGCCCTGAGGGGAGAGCTGGCTGTCCGACAAGCACACAGGTGAAGTTCCTGCCAATGTTAGCATTGGCTTTCCTGTTCAGAGTTGTGGAAGTGAAGGCTCCTCGTCCACTGGCTGATCGTGGGTGAAGGAGATCCATTCCAGCCCCAGCAGACAAATGCCAGCCTCCTTCCTGACACTGTTGCTCCAAAACATAATTTTCTACATGACACTAGATCTCACTTCTGTAAATTATCTGTTATATATTTCTCACTCAAGTCAAAGAAGTTTTCATTGCTCCACTGGTGCTGTGTGTTCTCTGTGGATAGCTGGAATAATTCATTTTCCAGCCCTTTTAACCTAATACTTCCACAAGCATCAATTTTGGATGAGTTAGGAAATAAATATTTGGATCAGAACACTGTCAGTAAAAACTGCCTTTATTTGTATGATGTGGTGTTCCAGTTGGCTTTTCTTCGTTGTTTTCTTCTTTGAAATGGAGCAATATAATCTGTTCATTATTTTACTTTTCTAAAGAGAACAAAGATTTTAAGCAAGCACAGCAAAATACACATATCCAAATAGAGGAAGATTTCACATTGTAGAGCAGAACAAAATCATATAGGTTTTGTTGGTTTCAGTGAAATTCTTTGTTCTCTTCTTTTCAGACCCCCAACCAAGCAAAATGCTTACCTAACATCTTCTGAAGGAATTCACATTAGGAGATAGTTTGCCTTTCTTTTATGGTTTTAGCTTTGCAAAAAAGCACTAACACACAATCATTGACAAAATACAGGCTAAAACTTTGCAAACATCCGTTAATCTAAAAATAGTAAAGTATCCTACAGGATTAAGAACACTGAGGGGTAAGTATTCCATGTCAGAAGGAGAAAATAGGAGCTCTGTAATACAGTAAAACCAATGTGTGCTGGAGGATAAATTTATAATTGTAAGGAAGCACCTTTAAATTTTATTCCTGGCTCTGTCACTCATTTATTGTTAGTCCTTCAGCTTCCAAGTATTCATATAGTAACTGATATATCACTTACTTAATAAACAAAGACACAGAACCTGCAAATATGCAGCACTGATATGAAAAAAATAAGCCTCATATGCACTAAAAAAGTGCTGATACCATAATACGAATTCTGAGAGTCTTTATGCTGATCACCTGGCTTGGATGACTCGAGTGCTTACATTTGGCAGCGAGGTCCAAGTGGCACACGAGAGAGCCGGGAGATGGATGGCTGGGCAAGGTGCTTCAACAGCCACACTGAGAGGCTCAATATAATTTTTAAGTTGAAGTTATGAAGGAGAGCCAAGAAGACTAATGTTTATTTCAGCATTTCATCACTCACAACGCTTTTCTCATAAGTCTTGTGTGGTTTTGAGCAGAGTGCTGACTAAGGTATTAAGGATATAGAAGAAAATTCTTGGGAATAATTCCACCACTAATGAAGCCGATGGCAAAATCTCCCTGAATTCAGTGGGGTCTGGTCTGTTCCAGAGACTACACCAGAGGTCACCTGCTGCTGGCTGTCCATCCCTTGCCAGTGCAATCAGACTGATGACTGTTGCCGTTAGTATTTCTGGAGCACGTGGATTTCTCTTGTGGTTTGGCTCATGATTTGCACCCAGCTCTGGTTGGGGACAGGAGGGAACAACCTGGGGTTATCTGTATGTGACGTGTCCATGCTCACCATTCGGTAGCTTTCTTTATGGCCTGCAATTCATTCTGAATTTGACTTTCCACTAGACTGGTAATCTGATGAGTCTTTCCATGGGATGAGCTGTTTGCTAGGCTTGCTTTTTCCTTATCTCAGCCTCTCTCTGACATTACGAAATTTCTCTAAATGATAATTTCCTTTGATTTCTGCAAAGATACTGTAAGAGTCTGCCCTCATCTTGATCCAGCATTATCGTGTGTTTATCCATATCTCTGCTACCAAGCTTTTGAGCAAGAGCTGGGCTTCAAACAGCCTGAGAAATCCTGCCACGCGTCCCGACATGGCCCATTGGCTCTGGAAAAACATCACATTTTTGATTAAGCTGCCAGCCCTAGACTACAGGCTGAAACTGCTAAGAAATCGTCATTCTTTCATAACAAGAATATCACTGTAAGGAAAAGTAGCAGTTACTACAGAGGGGAGAATATATAGATCATAGAATGATAGATGAGAGGACAGATGAGAGGATGTGGTGATAATATGGGTATTAATGTGCAGATGTTTGTGTAAAGCCTATGGGACAGACAAGGTCAACTGAATGTCTAGTAAAGGCTGGCCTCCACATTTTCTTCTTTTAAAACAGCTTATCACAATCTTTTACTTGTCATTCTGACTATTTGTGATGCTACTAGACATATACTTTTACATATTAGACATATGCTTTTACCTTGCTGCACAGCTAGAAAAATCAGTTGAGGACCCTCTTATCTATAAACACCAGCTGAACCATTTAAAATCTATTTGTTTTCCTTATAGAAATGCACTTCCTATTAAATCATCACTCTGGTACACCTCAGCAAAGGAGAGCCTTCACTTCCAGAACATGCACTAGAGCTTGCTCAATCTGGCAGTGATCATGTGTAAAGCAGGACTAGTGTCCAGCTGATCACACGCAGTCACTTCGCACAATTCAATGAACAACTTTTGATTGCATTTGAGAAAACAAGAAGAAACATCTAAAATATGAGAGAACCTTGTCTTTTTACCTGTTTACAATGATGCTAATTCAAAACCTTTCCGCTGTACCACTTGAGTTATCCTGGATTTATATACTTCTAAAACAGAGCTTTATATACGGGCCATTACCTATGTGACAGAGCTTCTCTAAAATCGGTTCCTCCTGGGCTAAACGGGCTATGATGAACCTAGCAGAGGAGTGGAAAAGGCAGCTGAAATATGTCAGACTGGCTGCAGTACTACTGTTTGCACAGAGCTGTAGCTGTACTACAGAGGGACTGTGTCAAAATAAGGAGACATTCCTTAGGTGCAACACAACTCCTTTGGTATCAGATCTGGGTACGATGTCTTTTATAGATTAAAAGTTCAGGTACTACAGCTTGCAGAGAAACCCTGGAGACTACTGTGCTCCAACTAGGCCTCTTTTTTTTTATTCGAAGAAGAATCTCAGATTCTGTCCAAATAAAGTAAGCGATATCACACTATAAACTGTGTCAGAGAGACACAGGGCTGACAAATCTGGATTTGTTTGAAGCATTTCACCACCAGTGCTGCTGTTGCTGCAGTGAGAGGCCCTGAGGAGGAAATCGGTCTCCCTGGGAGTGCAGGCCTCCTTCACCTTCTGGTGACTGACGGCGGTGGTGGACCTGCAGTGGCACTAGCTGGAGAGAAAACATTCACTTCCTGTCACGCAAAGCATGGAACACAGTGTTTTTATATGTACAAAGATCTTAGTGCCCTTCTCCTTTTCAACTGAGGCCTGTCCCTCACTCCCTCCCAGCTACACCTGCACTGCTTGAGGTGTCCATTCACCTTCCTGCCAGCACTCTCCACCCCATGTTGCCTGATTTCAGAGTTAGGTCTTCGCTAACTTATGTTACCTGGACTGAAACAAGTTATGGCACACTTGCATGAATGGATAGTGAATGAGTTAGTGGATTACAAGGGGACAACACCAATGGCAGCCTGGAGCAATGGGGCAACATCTGGCGATCAAGGAGAAGGCTGCAGGTGTGCTAAGCCCTTCAGCACAGTTTTGGGAAGAAGGGCGTATGAATCTTACTCTGAGTGCTGCTTAATATCCACCTCATGGATGTCTGGGATTAAAACACACACAACTTGTGGCTACAGAGCTTCAGCTGGCCCTTGGGTAGTGCCATATTCACCACCACAGTACCCAAAACCTGCTCACACCCCACGGTGTTTTGCTGTGCTCCGCTGCTTTCCCCCCTCTAGCCTTTGAACTAGTTTCTTGTGTGTCCAGCTCCATACAACACCTGCAGCTCCTGCTCCTGACCTGATTTCTTACACACAGTGTGTACAGAGCTCCATGGGTGATGGTGGGGCGTGGTCAGTGCCAGCCAGGTCCCAGCTGTCCCTGTCTCCCTCCCAGAGCAGCCACGAGCACGGGTTCAGTCCCCAGCCTGGCCACCCACAGACCTTGCAAGGACTCCACACCATCCAGCCCTCTGCTGTTCTTTCAAAGGTAGCTGAAATTAGCCAATGGATGCAGAAACGTCTGGGGGAGGACAACTGACAGGCAGTTGGACAGCAAATGTGACGGCACAATAATGCAGTCATTACTGAAATAAGCTGTTTTTCATATCTCATGAATTGTAAGTAAATTTTAAGACTTTTCTGGTGCCTGACTCACAGTTTTGAAATGTTTAGATTTGGCAATGCTGCTCAACAATATCTTTGAAGCCCATCTGTGCTGTTTATCTGCTCTTTCTTCTACCCCCAGGCATTGTCTGTTTCCTTTGGTTTTCCAGACTGTAATCTTTTGAAGCCAGAAATTAGGGGTTTGTTTGATAATTGTGGTGGTTGCATTAAGCTTGTTCAGAAGGTGAATCATCATAGATTTCTAAGACTAGATGGGGATCTGGAGGGATATAGCTATGAAATGATCTACTGTCTGTCACAAACAGGATTTTAATCCAGTGATTCATGTCCTGCCTGGCACATCTACTGGCACAGGAGCATTCATTTTTTAGAAAGAGAGCCATACTTGATTTCCACCCTGAAAGTGATGGAGCATCCAGTTCAGACTTTCATAAGTTGTTCCAGTTACTACAGAAGTAACTTAAAAAATAAAGAATTTGTCTCTTCAAGGCAATAATTTTTAGTATGCGGAATATAGTTAGCATATGCAGTAGTTATTAGGACACTGTTAAAAACCGACATCTGGCAAAGAAGGTAAGCCATCTGTGAAAATACAGTTCCTATTACATGTAATAACCCAAACAATGTCTCAGTTGTTATAAATTCTCAGCACTGGGAGTGTAAACAAAACTGTGTCCTGAGGGAAAAATATGCAAAAGTGCTACATATGCAACTGTGTACCTACTCTGGAGGTGTCAGCTGTAATAAATGAGATGCTTGTGGTAGCTGTGGAATTTTCTCTCACAAAACAAACTGTATTTACAAATTTTTTGTTCTCCCTCATTCATTGTTTCACCATATTCCAATGTATCTTTAGCAAAAACATCTTGTGCTGAATCTCCAAATATTTCTCGGTACCACACCAGCACCAGAGCAGGCAGAGGGTTTTTTTTTGGCCTGACACTACACTGAATGGATCAAGGTCTGGATTGAAATTCTACTGAAGTTAACAGGAGGCTTATGTCCATTCCAATGGGATTTGGATCATGCCACAAATATTTCTGAAGCATATCTTATAGATTTTAAGGTCTAGTGTGCGTCAAGCATGCTGTATTTGGAAGTTCAAATGGCCTTTTGTATTCAAATATCTGAAAACTACTTTGCCTGTATATTATGCGAAAATATTTTCCAAAGGAGACTTAAAAACACATAATTGCCTCATCAGATTTTTTAAAATTATAATTAAGCATGCACTTCTATGAAAAATTTTGGGCTAAAGTTACAGGGATGTGTACCTATAGAGGGAGAAATAAATAGAATGTCATATAGGGTCCTGAAGTTAGAAGCGATTGCATTTTGCCTCAACAGTGGCCAGGTTTCTTCTCATCTTTCCTCCTATGAACTTTGCAGTGGTTGCAGTATTAGCAACTGCAAGTTTAATTCAAGTACTTAAGGGGTTTCACAATACAGAAGGCTCTAGGGCTTTGTTGCAAATGAATGCTCCCTCTCTCAGCAACTCTGAAGACAAAATCAACTTGGCCTGGGTGATCAGGGGGAGGCCTATCAGCAGCCTACTCGAAGGCCTGGCGAGAAAGCACAGTGCAGAAGTTCAGGGCTCTCCAAGTTAACTAGATGTGGGCTGGAAATTTTGAGCTTGAACTGGCACTGTGGGGAGCCAGGACACTTACACTGGTCCAGCTGCAGCTGGAAAAAATTCAACATTCTTGTTCTTTCAAGAATGACCACTGTTAAAGCCCCTTAGTGAGCTGCATACAAAGACATAGCCACATACGTTCCACAGATTTTTGGAGCTATGTATATAAATGTGTGATATATTTGCATATCATATTACATGTAATATAATATGTATTATATACATATAATTATATACATATAATATTATATGTATCATATGTATTGTATGTAAACTATCAATCACACTCATATTTGGGTCTGATTGCTCCTCTTGAAGTCCGGGAAATTTCGAACTAATGAGGTTTTCAGAAAAGTTTGGTTATTTATTCTTCTCTATCTGCTTTCGTCTGTGTCCTCAAAAAGAATCACCAGTTTTTGAAAGTTCTGGATATTTATGATAGGATAAGCAAATGACATCAAACCGATTCTCTTCCAGCCTAAGTTCAGAAATAATCCTCATTTTGGTTTGTCATAAGAGAAGGAGAACAGCATTCGTGCTTATCAATTAGTATTGCCTGGAGTATCCAGCTAGACATACTGAAGCAAGATAGAGTTTTTCTTTTAATTGATAAATAAATGAGAAAAGTCATGGGATAGTGCAAGTAACATGTGAGAACCGAAAAAACTCAATCTGTTCTGCTTACCCACGAAAAAGCTGTGAGGTGGTTTGAGCACAGCCATACATGGAGAAGACATTTTTTTGTGGGGAATAATTGGTCAGAATAAGGCAAAATACCCTGATGTGACACAGAGTGTGGAAGCTGAGCCTGTGGAGCATGGAGAATATTTTTGATAGTGGACTGGGCTATGTCACATTCTTATCATTTGGACAATTTAAATCCATGTTATTCTGAAATATTACTGCTAAAGAACTTACGAGGTTGATGCAAAGGTTTCTGGTCAATTATTTTTCTCAGATGGATTTCTACAGGAGATTGGACAAGATGATTATATTGCTTTCCTTTAGCTTTCAATCAATTGATTCAGAGTATATTTTTTCATCATAAAATACGTATTTTGTGTAAAGAAATTAGTTTTTTTGGCAGAAAGGGTTCCTCTTTGCTTTTTCATAGCACACCATCACTACTGCCTGACACATTCAACAGACAGAGGGCATTCAAGATGCCTGACAACAACTGTTAGGTACCTAATGATCATCTTCCTCAAACAATTCCTCCAGTTTCCTCTCCCACATATTTTGTATCAAGATATGAATGGAAAGGTTAAAAAATGTATGTAGAAGGTCATTTTGGGAAAGAAAATATCACTGGATTAACTCTGTATTTTCAACTATAATTAAGGTTGAGCATAATCTGAAAATATTGTGGGATTCACAACCATTCCGTAGATCAAAGACTAAATTTTACAATTTACTGCATGGAGCAGGATAGTGACCCTTTAAAAAGTTAGAATCCTGTAGTGGTCCTCTCTGTGCTCTTGGGAATCTTCCTGAGCAGGGGAATTATATGGATGCCGCCAGGCTTTGAAGTTTATATGTAAAGTTATTATTATGGTTGGATGGGCGCAAGGAGCCTGTGCTCTTCCTCTGCAGTATGCACGTTACACAAAGAGAAACTGATATTACCCATCAGGATACTGGAAGAACATAGTCACCTCTCCTATATGTGCAGAGTTTTTAGTGCATATATGTTCATGGGAACTAAATTCAGTAGTCTGAAGGAAGCACTAAGCAGTAAGCACTCACGAGACTCGTGCTGCTTCAGCTCACCTCACGGACAGATGTGGTAATTGCTTGGTATCCCCCTAGTGGTGCAGCTCAGATTCAAAGAGCTGGTGCACTGTACATGCTGGAGCAAAGCAAGAAGCTACTAAAGAACTCAGTGCCTTTCTGCAAGGGGAGAGTGGAAATAAGTGGAAAGGAGAATATAGAAGGAAAAATGAAAGCAAAAATGAATGGATGGGGAATAACTTCCAGGCTTTGCTCTCTCTGATAATCTGTCTGGACCATTGGTAATCTCTCATGACTATTTCCTGAGCTGTCTTTTTATTTTCTCTGTCTCACTTTTTCCCTGCAAAACACCACCTGCTTTGCATATGCAACATGGAACCTGACTCTCCCCCATCCTGCTCCTCATATTTCATTCAAGCCCATTAGGCTAGCAGCTAAACCTAGTAACAGAGGTCCATGCCTACTGCCTAACTTGCGCAAGAGTCCAAAACTAGGATTTGGAGAGTGAGTGTTGGGTGGGAAAGCCCCTGTTTCCAAGGATCCTGATCAGGCTTTGGTGGCAACCAGGTGCTCAGAGTGCCATGGCTGTGAGGAGAGGGAGCATAAAATTATGTATTTGGGAAGCAGCCCATCAGCTTGATTCTTAATGCATGTCCAGGGTTATGCAGTAACTAAGTGTGGGAATTTAGATAGCATTTGTGACCATTGCCTGCTTTAGCCATGTAAATATTCCACTGAATCTATATCCAATTGTAACCCAACTGTTACAAGAGGGAGGAAGTCCTAGAAGTGGCAGTGCAGAGTTATTTTATTGGGTTGAGCTTTAAACATCTCCCCAGAGCTGGATCTTGTGAAAACCTCCACCCCCACCCAATTCTGTTTAATAGCAGATACACTTATTAAAGGAGTGGCTTATGTTGTTGCAGAACCTCATATCCGAGCTCAGATTTCCTTGCAAAACAGATGTATTCACTCCCCATGGTTTTGTCTTGCTCTGCCTCCTTTTTAGATCCAAATCTATAACAAGTTTATAATGAGGTGGTTAGCTATCTGTATAATTTAAACTATAAGATCCTTGGGGTATGGGCTTTGTTCACATGTACCAGGTACGCAAATGGTACTATGTAAACACAAGGGATATTCCACTACTTAACAGCAGCTCAGTTCAGCCGTGCTTCCATGGGTGACTTACACAAGCAGGGGCATTTTAATGTTTTCTATTTGCTCTGAGGACTATCTTCTAAGTAATGCAAAGTGAGAAGATCATTCTAAGTGCATGGAGTTGTTTGTGACATTAATTCAGTCCCCAATGTGTTGAATCGTTCCAATATGCTAGGCTGAGAAGCTGAAGCCATTGAACATGAATATGGTGGGTTGTTAATGTGCTTGATTATAAGGAAATTAGAACACTTGTTGAAATGTTGTCAGCTGAGTTTAATTTCCAGTGGATTTATGTGAGCATGAAACTCACGGATGAAGTTATATTGCCCTGGATTTTACTTTTCCAACAGCATAGTATTTCCTCTACAGTGTTACCACTATGGGTAATCACTGAAAACAGCAACACATTTATAGATGTCATTGTGCATGGGACAATGATGTTCCCTTCTGAAGGATCCTTTCAACGATGACAGTGACCTCAGTTTCTGTCTCTGCTCATAAATGACACAGTTCACAAGATATCTGTTCCGCAGTTGCCAGGAGCGGCACAATTCTGTACTCAGGTGCAGAAACACATGGTGTTGCCCTCCAAAGCAATGAGTAATTGTCAAATCAGTCTGTAAATCACTTAATTCATGTACAAAATACTGTACCTTTGAGTGTGAACTGAGGCAGGTGACACATTCACAGCTCAGGAGATGGAAGTCTCCAGTCCATTCTCTTGGCTGCTGTAACTGCACCGTGAAAACTAGCTGCCAGCACATCTGGTGTCATGCAAGGAGTGACACTTGTGTGGATGAAGAAGTTGTTTGTATCTTCTTAAAGACAGTTTAGGCTTACAGATTTCTCATCCCTCTCTGAGACTTTCTGACAGACCTGATCTTGAATTAACTGTAGAGGACTAGGGCTCTTGTACTGTTGTTTTCAGCCTCGTGTTTTGGGATTGGTCATCTGGTGGAATGGTTTGATATGTAAAAGTGGGTGCTGTAAAAGCTAGGGAGCTTGATAAAATTTCTCAAGCCATCTGGCTGTAAATTCTGAGAAAAAGGGTTTTAAACTGTGTAAAATCATGTATGTAACCCCACTAGGAACCTCAGGGGCTTGCGAGTGTGAGGACTGTTTGTCAGATGTTGAAGGGATATTGGAAGAGTTCCATTGTCCTTGGATGTTGGAAGAGAATCATCAGCTATTGGAGTCCTGAGTTCAAATCCTTCCTCAGCCTATTGGAATTTTAACATTCTGACTCCAGACAGAAAACTGTCATGCTGAAGAGTATTCTGGAATGGATCTACCTCAGCTTTTTTGACTAATTATTCCCTATTTTGCATGGATTTATTGCATTTTTTTTCTGACATAGAATGGAGATTCAAGCAGAATATTTTGTTGGATAAAAGTCCTTCTTTCTAGTACTACTTCCTGAGAGATAATGGATTATGCCAGATAGATAGCATACAGGGGACTTTATCTATCTGTATGTAAATAAATCATTGGGTAGAGTGTCCCATAGGAAATGTCTGCTGAAAACCTCAGATGGAGTTGACAGGTGTTAGTAAAGCTCCTGTAAGGCAGATATGAAGCTGTAAAATGAGGGAAGCTATCAGGTTTGGAAGAGGTTGCTGGAGGTATTCTTCTGATACAGCAGTTCTTTAGTCACCCAGGGAATCTGACACAGGCCTGACGGGCTCTTTGCTTGTTGCACACTAGTGCTGTACAAAACCACGTTAGGGCCTTTTATGCTTATCTGCACTCTAGAATGACCATCGAGTTTCTACTTTGGCAAATATTTGCCCATTTTTTTTTGTCTTTTCATCTCTCCCTAGTACATATGATATTTATCCTAAGGACTTAGGATGGAGGAAACTGACCTCCTGTGGCATATGTCAGGTAAGCAGGTGATGTGTCCTGCACTCATGAATAAACTGATCACCAGGATGGGAGCTGACATGAATTTCCATCCAGTAGAGACCATCAGATTTTCAGAATTGTCCTTGCAGTATTCTGTATAGTTGGTAAAGCCTTACTGATGGTGTTAATTAATCACATTTAAGTCTTTTTTTTCCCCCATTATTCTAGGTTACTTGTGATGCATTTGCACTCCTTCTGTGTTGATATAAGGTAATAGGAAGTATTCTGTGGCGTGAGGAGGAACTTGGCACACCCATGTGACCCAGATAATTATCATGTGGCTGTCAGGGATTGCAGGGGATGAAACTCAATGAACCAGTCCCCTATTCTTCCTTTTTTAGTACAGAAATATGAATTCAGGCTCTTTAATTTACAAAAGGATGCGGACTAGACCTTTTCCTTTGCCAGCTGCATACCTGTGGGGTGAAATCCATGTGTAAGGAGTGCAAATGAGCAGTTTCAGAAGGGTGCGTCAGCCTACTGGGTTTGTGAAATCAGTGCCTTGCCAGAAAACACCATTTCAGCCCAAATGGTTCAGTGCAGGGCCTATGAGAATCTCACCAGGGAAGCCTACTCCATCTAGTCCCATAGTGCTGCATTCAGAGGGAAATGTTTGAACTCAATCAAAAAGGCATGTTTTGAATCTGATACTCCTTTTCCATCTCTGTCATCTTCCCAGTCTTACAAAAACAGACCAGGCAGCCTCAACGAGAGGAAAGAGCAGTGCCCACCTGAAAAGACTGAGTAAGATTTCCTTACAAAGCACTCTGAGAGCTGCCAGAGTGCTTTGAAAGGAGGTAGATGGGGATCATGTCTATCTTTTCCTGCTTTCCTCCCAAACAAAGTTAATAGATTGTTTGGGTTGGACTCAGCTTTGTCCTTGGCAAATCTAATACCCGTGTAATTCTTCAGCATTGACTTCAGACACATCAGTGGACTTAGGCTGTTTCTGTCCCTCCAGGGCAGTAGGCAGGGCACTGTGCAGATGCTACATAGGCAGAATATTTCCTCGAGGGAGGAATAAAGTCCTTATCATTGTTCTAGTGCATGTCAGTGCAGTAAGAAACCTTGATTGCCTCTGGAAGATTGAAAGAAATCATAGAAATCTATGATTTCTATGAGAGAGATGCACCAGCTTTCTCTTCTACTGTTTCCATTGTTCCTTATTTTTTCACTTGGGTATTTACAGCAACTTCTGGTTGAGCCAAAGGTAAAGAAAAAATAAGTCATGTAACTTCAGTTTCAGAGAACATCCTGATGTTTTCACTGGTGAAACCTCAGCTTCATTCCTTGGGTTGCATCTACGTTGCCTGCTGAAGTCCTGGGACAAACTCCAGCCATGTGGTGACTCTCCCACCGTAAAACCAAATCCCTGAAGGAAGAGAGGTGAAGGCAGCTACAGTGGAGATGGGCAGGAGGAGACGGAGGTGGGAATAGAAGGCCAACAAGCATGTTTTCGCAAATATTGTAATTAAGACTGAAGCTGATTTTTCATGTAATGCTAACTACTAGTATTTTACTTTAAACTTGATGACAATTTTGAGTTTCACAGAACACTGTGCAGAAGCTCCTTACATACCAGCTGTTAAGTGCACCATGTTAAATTTGAGCGTGCCAGGATAATCTGCTCGTTTCAAAGGATCTGATGTGCTGAGGCTTTTTCTTCCTAACTGCACATGCAGTGCTTTGAATTGCTTATTAGAGCAGTTAAGCATATAGAATATTACTTGTAAAAGAAAATATCCTGCTTTTCTATTAAATTAAACTGACAGTTTAAAATTAAAATATTCTGTATTATCTTCTCTTCTGAATTGTAGACTTCTAATAGAGGAAACATATTCAAGGTGATTTTTAGATCTTTCTAAAAGAATAACTAATGCTAAAGGATAGGAATGTGAATCACTGCATTTCAATACAATGTTAATGCAGATACTCTCCTAAATGGTCATAAAATGAACATATTTATGATGACAAGCTGTAAGATTATGGCACTATGACTGCCAGATTTTAAATTTGAATGATAAACAAAGGAACTTGTTTAAGGCATTTTAAAAACTGTTTTAAAAGGACAACTATAATGAGGGCAAATGCTCACAGTTCTGTTCTGTATGTATGGATTTTCCATATGTTATAGGGGAGTATAAGCACGCAATAACAGAAAATAGATCTGGAAGGAATATCATCAGATCATCAAGGCTGTGTCCCACTCCCCAGTTTTAAAAGTATGGATCACTTTTCTTTCAGTGGTAAAGAGTTAATTAATCACATATCATCACTTTTGCTCGTTCTAATATCATACATAAATCCTTTAATAATTAACATGAGTAAACTGCAGGGCTTTACAAAGTTTGAAGTGCATTTTTATGTGCCTTTTTCAAGGACGACACAACAGTGCCCCATTTGCAAGCAGCAGTCAGCTTTGACAGAAAGATCCCTGGGGAACTGAAACCAATTTGAGAGGTAGAGCTTTCCAAGTTCTTGTCAGAGCCGGTCAAGACAGTTTTCCTATTGTAGTTCTGAAGTAAATGCAGTTCCTGAATAGATATTGGAGGAGTTTAAAAATTATTTCTCATTTCAATTCCTGAATATCTGAAGCCTGGACCACCTGGAAACAGATGCAGACTTTACATAGCACTGGAGGGGAAAGAAAACTGGCACATCTTCTCACCTCTGCAGATAGTAAGGGGTGGGGTTTCACAATTGGAAGGAAGAGCTGAGGTCCCCACAGACATTTACACTGACTATGCAGATTTCAGGGGACTGAAAATTGGATTTGTGTTCCTTTAAAGGATAGTGCCAGAGGTGTAAATATTCTTTATATAAATTGAATTTCTCTGATTGGATGTGACATGTAAGTCTGCACGTTACACACCAAGCCTGAAGTCTCAGTACAGCTGCTCTTCACAGTTCACTCATTTCTTGAATTTTTCTCTGCACATCAGTGGGTTTTGATCATTTTCTATCATGTTGCACAGGTTCCACTGGGACCATACAAGATATTGGGCAATAAAGTCCTCTGCACCACCTTTACCCGAAGCTTACCCTACCTCTAAGTCATCTTCAGGCCACAGAGAACTTTCCATTCTGAGTTCCCTCTAACTCTTTCTCTGCTACTACTAAGACATTTCCCAAGAAGCCCTCTCTGTCTGCAACCTCCTGAGGAAGAGCTTTGGGAAAGGGCAATTCTGAAAAGCCCCAATCCACAGGGCATGAATTCTACTCTTGTCACATCTGGTTATTGTAAATAAACCCAGGCCTTGCATCATACGGTTCATAATCTGAGCAAACAGAAGTGTTAAAAAGTGGGCAGAGAGACAGAGCATGGAACGGGGAAGTCATCTGTCCAAGATCACACAAATGCGGTGCTAGAAGCGGAACTAATGAAATAGCAAACGTCTTGGGCTCTCTGTCCCTGTGTCAGTGATGCTAATTGCTGCCAAGATTTCTGCAGATGACTATATTTTAAAATAGATTTTTCCATGAAAAATAATTTCCCAGTCTCCTCAGGTTCTTATTCTTGCCCTAGTCCAAACTTTTTATTGTTGAGGTTCGAGACCTGGTCTCACACAAGCACATAAACACAATGCCATGATGACTGAAGAGAGCACCTGCAGACAGTGGTGCCTCCATCCTAAGGAAGTGCCACAGTGAGATGTCTGGATTGCTTTTGATCTCAGTTTAATCTGTAGTCAATAGAAGGAGATAACCATCAGAAGGGCAATTCAACCTCAGACTGTAGACAGCTTAGGTAAGTGCCATAATTTTGGTGAGATTAGTTTGGGCCCTAAAGATGCTTAGGAACTCTTCAAAGTGAAGAGAGGTGGGTAACTGCTTCCAGAAAGTAAAGGTGCTTATCACAAAACAGTGTAAATGACTGAGAGGTATGAAACATTCTCACTGACATTATTTACAACTAAAAGAAAAAAATGGGGACTGATAACACCTTTTTTTCCTAGAGATTTTGTCTTTGGCCACAAGAAAGTTTGTGACCTGCTTGGAGCATTCATCTACTGAAAGGATCATACATGGTTTCCCCTTTGTTTTCTTAAAATGTTCCACATTGTCAATTCATATAAATGATGATAAAACTGCTCCTGAAGCCTTGCAGCATACTGGCTGCAAATCAGACCCAGTGCTGTCATTTTGTTTCACAAAATGGCTGTGTTTCAATGACAAACATAGCCCAAGGGGAATATTTTGACCTTTTTTTTTTTTTTCCAATTAGTTGCATTGTTTTCAAATAGTTGAAATTTTCTTTAATAGGACAACGTGATTTTTTAACCAAGGGGTTTCTTCTAGCTTTCATCTTGCTTTGGGATTTATTGGGATGGGCTGATGGAACTGCTTATTTCCGGGTTGTCCATTTAGAGCTTGAGTCAAAGTACTGACAAGTGCTTTGAGCATGTTCTGGCCAAGAGAGGTTGAAGGATTTGAGGTGTGGCTGTGACTGAGTATGGCTGCCTGTTGGCCGATATGGTCTGAAGCTGAAGAATGCTGAAAATCCCCAAGCATAGGAGCTTGTGGGGTCTGTTGAAGAAGTGGTGAGGAAAGAGAAGCTTTGGGAATGTTTGTGGCAAAGGAAAACATCTGAGTTACTTGTATCAGAGAAAGGAAAGTGGGCAGTGATTGTAAATATGGGTTATTTGAGAAAGGACAGAGAATGGCATAGCACTGCTGCTTGATCAAAGGAGCAGGAGTGAGAGAGAGGCACCATCCCACCTAAGGGAGCAGGAGAGACAGCAGAGCAGGTGAAAGGCTTTTCCCTCAAACCTGCCCAGCAGAGCCAGGTGTCCTCTCACTCATTTCACCTCCAGCTACCTCAAGCACAGCCCTTCCAGAGCGCAGTGCAGAGATGTTGAACCTGAGGGTGCAGTTTCATGATTCATTTGAAGTGACTGAGCCATCTGCTTGGTGGTTGAGCTTATGAGCTTTCAGCTAAATCATTTCCCCAATCTGACCCACCATGCATCCATAAGATATCTTGTGCTGATGCAGGGCATGGCTGGGTCAGAGAGCAGGTGGTGGAAGCACTCCTTTAGATAACAGCCCAGACTTAGGCCAGCTCAATGCAGTTAAGAAACCAGAGCTGGATCTTCAGGGACTCACAGTCAGCTCCATGGTCACAATGGGTGTCTACTTCCAAGAATGAAAATGTTCTCAGACATCACATATTTCTGTTTTGACACACACATCATGAGTTACTAATACTTCCCTATGTAGTGGAAATGCCAGGCATAGTTGATCAATATTTGTGAAATGCAAGATGCTACAGAGATATGAAACAAGATGTATCATCTTACCTAGACACCCAGTAAAGCATAGAATTTCTATGTACTGTATCACTTATGCTTTTCAAGCACCCTACTCATCCCAGGCTGTACTTTAATTTGCCATTAATGCCAGAAATATTCAAGAGAACACCCCAAAAGTAGTATTTTTATGTTTCTGGGGTCTGTAATTCCATGGCTTCTGTGTAGAAGCTAGTGCAGTAACAGTCATAAATAACAGTAAAATACAAAGCCAGGTTCCTAGTGGCCCAGAGACAATGACATCTTACTGTGTGTTAATATATGTATGGTACGTGAAGTAGGGAAATCAGAGCCCTTCCTTGTCCTTACCTTGCATTTCCCTCACAGGGGGAAAAATGCATCTGAAACACTGCATGCATATTGTTTCTTTCCTTCCCTCCTTCTCTCCTTCTTTCCTTCCTTCCATCCTTCCTTTTTGCAAGGATTTAATTCCTTTTAAGAGGTGAAATCACAGTAGTTAACACAGAAATCTTGCAAGGTGAGGCACTGCATTTGTTGCGTTGTGAAAGAGGTACTGTGGTGATGATTATATAGTAAAGCTATGAGAATTATTAGATTACATGAAATACCATTTCTTTTTATATGAAACACCAACAATGAAAAGAAATCTCCACTCGTTTCTATTTATTTTTTCCTTCCTGCATGTTGAGCTCAGACTTTGGGAGACTTGGAATGTGAAAGTAGAGTTATTACTGGCATCTAAGAGATGGTATGACAAACTGACATTGTCATAGAACAATAATAGTAGAACATGCATCTTGATCATGAAGTGCTGATCCCTCCTCTCACAGGCAAACATGCCATTTCCTCTCTTTTGTAAATGTATCAGTCAGTTTGCCGGTGAATGGAAAGGAAAGAAATAAAGAAAACTGTAGTGTAGCTGAATGTTCCATTGTTCATTAAACCATCATTCATAATTTAATGATAATTATGAGAATGAAAAACATGTCAAAACAGAAATGACAGATAAAGAATATCTAAACAAAAAGCCAAGCAATAGACTTACACTTTGCAACATCACAGACTGGCTGAGAGATTTTTGTTCAACTTTTTTATTGAAGCTAGAATTTCCTAGCTCTAAGCAGATGAAAAATTGAAAGAGAAATTTTATATTATATTTGCAAAGGAATAGATTTATTGAATACTTAGACCTGCTAAAGAAAATCACTTATCTAATTTAACCAATATACTGTATGATCCTTTTTCCATGGCTAAGACCTTCAGGGGAAAAGCAGTTGAAATATAGACCCAGCAGCTCAGATTCAGGGAGGAAAATTAAGGAGCTGTTCATGGCCTTCTCTTAGTCCCAACTGTTGCCTGGTAACTGTCTAAAAATTAACTGTGCATCACCTGGCTTCTAAGGACCGTGGCATCACTAGGAAACCTGGCATCTGCTATGCTTTACATCAAAAAGCAGAACTTCATGACTTTTTTTTGGTCATAATCATGCAAGAAATTCAGCTACACAGCTGATACGCTAATGGATGCTTCAGGTAAAGTTGCTTAAAATATTGCACAAAGTACAAAGCAAACTTGTTTTGATGTATGGAAGTTTCAAGCAACCAGTTTCTGTTGGGACTATGTGGCATTCCACAGCTTTTTTTTTTTCCCTGAGTGGTGTAGATTTTGTCTTTAATTTCTTTTCTAATATCTGCACCTTCTGAGTTTTACCCAAACTTTGAGTGAGACCAGAACTTGAAAACAAAATGCATTGACAGAAGCTATGGTGCTAATATTCCTCTAATGAAAAGCGGGCAAGCATACCTAGACCACCAGATGAACCTTGACCAGATTCATAAAGAAACTGATCAGATTCAAGAAACTTCCCAGGCTGCGTGATGCTCCACTTTGAACAGCTTTTTTAGGCACAGCTTGTACCTGTTATTCTAATGGAAGTGGTGAGATGACTGTGAAGATTTAGATGGTTATGGATGGGAATACATAGCATTTAACTGGGTGAAACCTGTGTTCTGCAAATAGAGCAATTAACCTGTGATTTCAAGCTTCTCTCCTTTTTTTTTTTTTTNTATATATGTAATTCTGGCTGCTAAATGCTGAATCTGAAAGCTCTGTTGCAAAACTTACTGCAGTGCATCAGAAGATCTGAAGCAATTTTTTTTTTCCAATTGTTCACCTACAGCTGCTGTGTCAGTTTATCGTGCAATCCTCATCCTAACATTAATTTTCTGTGCTTACAGTGCTTTCCTTTGGAGAACCTCAGAGACTCTGGTTAATTAAGCTTCACAATACCCATGTGGATGCATTGTTTTATTGTCTTAATTCTACAAAAGGGAGAAGAGAACCACAGAGAGATTAAGCAACCTATCCAAGGTCACTTCATTAATTACCATTAGAAGCTTGTTTTTAAAAAAGAAGGTAAGCACATCACTAGGTATATTGGACATCAGAGAACTACTTGAACAGTTTTAAAATGAAGGATTTCATTTAGGTAAGCTCCTGAAGTGGGAGCAGAATCAGAGTGCTTACTTCTATCGCTGCAAATTTTACTCAGCTCTCATGATACTTCAAATCTTAACTCCCCTTCCCTTGCTGTGTGAGCTCTGACTGAAGGCAGCAGCCTATATGAAGACCAGATAAACACTACAGATATGCACTATGTGTTAAACTCTCTTGGAGCTGACACGGGTTACCGTGAGCTTGGTTCTAGACACAGGAAGGTATTTCATCATCTGCTTAACTGTAAGCTTGTAAATAGTCCCATTTCATTCTCTCAGTGCTCCTCAAAAGACTTGAATTTTAGCAAATTTACAACTCGGCAGGAGTGGGAACTATATGAACTATTGTATCCCATTTGGAAATGAAATGCTGACCGAGCAACCACCATCACAAAAGTATTTGTTTGGAGGATGCCTGCCCTTTGCTGCCTGTAGCAGAGGGGTGCAAGATGCTTGTCTGAACAGATATTCATACCTTCATACATCAGTTATTGCAAAAGACCTGTGTAAATATACACCTCAGGATGTGTGCTAAAAAGCTGGTTTCCACACCAGAGGAGGAGTACAGAGGAACAATGGTGGGGTTGCTTGAATTTAGGCATCACAGCAGAGTGGCCAGCCGACAGAGCAATCATCCTCACGCACATGAAGGAGCACAACAGCAGCGGGGGGAGCCCCAGTCACCCCCTCCCAGATACCAACATCTCCTCAGCTCCCTGGGGAGCCTCAGCTCCAGGAACTGGGGGACACCCAAAGGGAGTGCATTTCATGCCAAGGGGGTCACTGCTTATAGGGTGGGAATGAGACAACACGAGATGCTTGGAAAGAACATTTTGAGATGGTACAACACTTATGGGATTTTCAGGGGAGGAAACAAAGGTGGGAAATGAAATGGACCAAGGTGGTCTGGAGAGGAGCAAATAAGAGAAAACAGAGGCAAGAGGGGCTGGTCACCAGATTTGTCCATTCTATGCACCTGATCATTTTAGCCTAACCTCATTGAACTGATTTTTTTGCTGTTTTCTTGATTGAGGGACTGTCTATTCTGTGTGCATATGCGTGTGTATGGTGGTCTCAATGCTTGCCATCGGGGACAGAGTGTCCATGTGTCCATAGTGCCAGTAATGGGAGCAAGTGAGGGCAGCAGGTATGTAAGTTTGGAACTGCTAATGAATGACCAGCTGGTGAGGTGATGTGGCCTAAGAGTTAGGGGTGCGTGTCTGGGAAGGAGGCAAGGAGCTGGCCACTGGAGGGAGCAGGGGGTCTGGCCAAACTAACAAGAAGCCACGGAACACAGGGGTAGGTTGAGAGATGAGTGTGTGTCTGTTTGCAGGAAGCAAGCGGGCAGAGTGAGGGTCTGGGGCCAGCTGTGGGACTGTCCATTTGTGCATATGTACTTGTTATACACGTGTTTGTGTGTGTGCTTATGAGAGTACATGCTCAGCCTCACTGCTGGGATCATGGTCTGCACCTGGAGGCCTTTGGCTGCTGAATTCAGCAACTCTGACAGTAAATATGCGTATACATACATGTGTGGATATGTGCATGCGTATTTCAGAGGGGAAGAGGGGAGAAACCTGCAGGCTGCTGGTATGTGGAAAAGCTCATCAGCCGTCTCTTTTGGCACCCAAAGACCTCTGTACGCAGCTGAGCTATTTTTTATCCAAAAAGGTGTCATCCAAAGACACAGACAGTAATTTGTTCTGGGAAGGTCAAACACAGGCGTGTGTGGTCCTTCAGAAAGCTAAACAAGTCTCATTCTGCAGCAACAAGAGCCAATCTTTTACATGGCTTGTAAAGCTTTCCTAGCATTGTTTTCTAGCATCGCAGGTGACACACTCATCCAAAATGCTTGGAAAGGAAAAGCTTTTATCAGCAAGTTTTCTCTAAGATCAATCCTTTAAGAAGCAATCAAACAGAATATTTTTATATTTTCAGGCTTGCTCTTTATGAGCAGAGCACGGAGTATTTTGGAAACAAAACAAGGATACCTTTATTTTTCTCCAAAGGAAAATGGAAATCCAAATTGTCCACATTCTTACTTCTTTCAAATTGCTAGATGTCAGAATGAAAGTATTTTCCTAACTTGGGAAAGCCGTGTACATCAGCTTATTTCACAAGCTTTTTTTGCATATTCTTTGCGCAAAACCACTGATGACAATCTTGGTGATAGATAAATTGGATCCCACTCATTTTTATTACATATTTGCATTTCTATTTTGGAATGGCTGCCCCAGTACTTTCACACGAGTGAACTAAAGGGCTGGAAAAGATGAACAGTTAAGAGAAAAATAACAAAGCAACAGAAATTGTGAGTGTAAAATGAAGCAGTGAATGAAAAAGGGTCATTCCCACCCAATCACTCTGCTGCTGTGGAGACTGATTTGAAGCAGTTCTAGAAGAAAAGGAGCAGATTGTTTCATACCAGCTATGTGCTATGTGCAAAGTTCTGGTTTGCTAAGCAAAGCCCTAGATCTACATCCCCTCAAGTCTCCTCTGTGTTGCCACAGTCTATTCAGTACAGGCATTATGGCCCTTATAACACTAGATCTTTTGAAAATGAGGATGAGACTTGTTACGAAACTGATTCAGACGAATGTTTTTCCACTAGAAAAAACATCCCCCTAGGGTAGGGTGCCTTGAGGTCACACACTCAGTACTAGGACTGAGCTGTTAGAAGATAACTCATTGGTAACAAACTGAGGAGAGCAGATGGACAACACAGGTCTGTGAGGCCATGCAGCACTGTTCTGGAGCACCTCGTACTGACACTCACCATGCTGCAAAAACTGCACAGCTGCAGCTCGGCAGTGCCTCAGGTTTTGAGCAAAGAGGCTGGGTTGCTCTTTTGGCCTGGTTCAGGTCCTTGGGAATATCCCTGTGGCACAGCACTTGCATTGGTAGGGATGTCTGGTGTAGCTGCAACCAGCCATACCAAATTATCTCTTGGTCATAAGCTGGTAGAACTGTAATAAGCCAGGGGGATCTGGAAAACCAGTGCTTTTATTAGCATTATGATAATGGGATGTCTTTGAACTTTAGGCTTATTATTAAAATTTTTAATGTTTCCTTCCTGCTTCATCAACACTTGAATGAATTACTGAATAATTTTACAAGTGCCAGTTTTCACTTTGCAATATTAATAATACCCCTCACATACCCTTCACAGATTCTTGTAGAACTCTGTTAAGATTCACCTGAGAATCACAGAACCATAGAATGGTTTAGGATGTAAGGGGCCTTAGAGATCATCTTGTTCTAACCACCCTGCTGTGGGCAAGGACACCTCCTGCTAGACCAGGTTGCCCAAAGCCCCATCCAGCCTGGCCTTGTACACTTATCAAGGCCTAACAAAGTTCCTGCGTTGCCTTTTTTGCTTCTAGCTAGCACCCTTGGCCACCTGGCACAGAAAAGCTGCCTCCACTGTAGTGGAGGGGAGTTTGAAACTCTGTGAAGGACAAGTTTAAAAACATCTGATAAAAGACTTTTTTGTCTGATTTTTGAAACAGGCAAGAAAATAAGCTGTTCTCTCACATATACTTTTTGAAAGAGAGTTAAGAAGTAGGGTCTACTAAAGGCAAAGTTGTTGCAATAACAACTTTAGATGGGATCCTTTTCTTAGACCATCGTTTACCTACAAGCATATTTCACATCCTGGGAGATGTGAAGCGTGTATATATTGGAGGCATCCACCGTTCCACCTACCAAGTTTATTTTAAATGCACATAGCTTAGACAAACTTGTCGTCCATCTGGTCCAGTGTCACTCTCAGTGTGGCAAAGCAGATGAGTCTTTAATTTCTCAAAGAAGAAATGGATGGAAAATGACCCCAATAGACTAAGGGAAATTTATCAGATCTTGGCCAAAAATAAGTTAATGATTTGTATTAAATATACTAAAATGTTGTCCGTAAAAATGATCACATTGCTTTGTTGAGAACCCCAACTTGGGAAACGGTCAGGAACTTTTCTGCTGAGCAAAGGCTAAAGCCACTCTCAGCCTGACGATTATTTCAGCTTCCTTGAACCCATCCTCCACTTCCACTGTCAGGGAATTACCCTTATTGGTGAAGGGTTGCTTCCCAAAATCCATTTCTAGTATTCCAAACATACAGAGCCAAAACTAAGGGCAGCCAACACACCTAGGTGGCACCTGGATTTACAGCAGCATCCTGTGTTCACAGCAGTATCTGAGAAGAGGGCAAATGGGAGTGTGAGGTAAATCTGATGACAACGTGAGGAGAAAAAACATCTTATTCTCATTTGACATTTCTGAGTGCATCCTGTCTGCTCTCTGTCCTTTAGGTTATCTGCTTTCTGTCACAGTGATTGTCTTTATTCTGAGTGTAATACTGAGGCAAACACATTGCTGATGTTATAATTACAATCGTGTATATTTAAATGTTCTGTGAGTGACACTCACATGTGAGGGAATGTCAAGACTCCTTGTTCATTTGGTATCTGCAACTCGTAGAATTGTTGTTTGATAAAATGAGTATGTCAGCGATGATATATATTTTTTTTTTGTTGTAGCTCTGTCATGCAGACCTTCTGTTCATTTATGGAATAGGAAGCCTTGTGCTCAAGCCGAACTGTTGATTTGAGGTCAATATGGCCAAGACCAACAAGTAAACAGTCAGAGTAGTACCATAAACAGCGTGAAAATACAACTGTTCAGTAGGCTCTGGTGTTTTAGATTGTGTACAGTATCTCCTCTTGAAAGAAGATAGTACAGCCATGGAGGCTCACAAAAACGAGAAGTTTATTTCATGAATCTTTCCCCAGAAGCTTTGTCTTTAGGTTCTATCAGTCAGAACAGCTGCAGTTAGGGCTGAGCTGTAGCAAATTGCACTCAAGTTCTTGCTGCCAATGGTATACTGTCAAGCTGGAAGTGGTATTTTTTGAGACTGGCAACGCTGGTCCTAGGTTCCAGGTCTGTGTAAATCAGTGATAAGAAGATGAAGCAGAGAATGCACTTTTTAAATTCTCAGAATACAAAGGCACGTGAGGATGTAAAAGCACGCTGGAGATCAGAATACAAATTTGAGATTATATTGATAAATCAGAGAAAAATTCCTAAAATAGATGGAGATTTGTTATTCAGAAAGGAACAATCTGCTGCATAAAAATGGAGTGGGGGAAGCATAGGCTAAGTAACATTTTCATGGAGACAGGCCTGGGATTTACTATCATTTACAAGCTGCAAGAGTCAATATACTCAGGGTATGACAAAATAAGACAACAACCCAGAACAACAACCAAAAAAACCCAACTCAACCTAGCACCAAAATAAAAAACCCAAACAAGTATCAGATTGGGACATAGGAAGGGATGCATGGAATTTGGGGCTCTGTATTTTGAGAATGATGTGGAGAAAACGCAAAAGACTTCTGAAAAGCTGTGGCCTCAGAACAACAAATTATGGAACTGTGATTCTTTATTCCAGAGAAGAAAAGGCAAGGAGATGATATGACAGCAGTGTTCAAGTAGGGAAAGGGTAGTTGTAGTGGAGAAGAGAAAGTGTTGACTTTTATGTTCTTTCTAGACATAATAAAGAACAGTGGGCTTTAATTTCAATGAAGGGAATTAAATTAAAGAAAGAGTCTCTGATGCCTTTTCAGTAGTGAGAGTTAATCCCACTTTCAGCAGCGGGTGGCCTGCTGATAATGTCTGCTTCAATCCCAGAACAGAGACCTGGAATACCCTGATTTCTGCTATGGCACTTACTCCTATTAACAGCTGCTGATGTCAGAGGGCTGCATCCTAACACAGAAAACTCTTTTGGACAACGTTGGACTTGATTTTTTTCTATTTCAAGCCATTTCACTTTGGGAAAATGATCTATGAAACATTCAGCTGGGCTGACAATGACCACTGCAGCCTGATGTAATTTTAAATTGCCATGAACACTGAAGTAAGGATTTCTAAGAGGACGGCCAATTTCAACCTTCATTGTAGTGAAGGTAATAGTATGTTTTCATGCCAGCAGAACATACTCAACATTCTGCACTTGCTGTGCAGTGTTGATGCAATCCAAAATGCTATGCTGTATGTGCAGCTGACAGAACACTAAACTGAAGCCCATAAACCATCTTAAATTCTTCATGGAGAGTCGATTTTTTCATGAAACCATGTTGGTCTAATTTTTATATGTAAAACTTGGGGAAATACTGTCTTCATTAGTTGACCATAACATATGTGTTCCCTTTTTAATGTATAAACCGCCTCATCAAAGGAAATGACAATTGTTAATCACAGCAGGGTGTTCTGTAACTACACAAGGGACTGTGGCTGACCGAGCAGCTTGCAGCCAGCAGCCCTAGCATGGCTGGATATCAGCAGCCTGGGGAAGTCAACCCCTGCTGTAAGTTGGGTCTCAACCAGTTTGCAGTTTTAGCAGTTTTTGCTTTCTCTGCTACCAAATGGCATGTGATACTGCTACAGAAATATGTTAGGATAATCCATCCTTGAGGCAACTGCATTGTAGGGACGGCTTGAACAGGGAGAAACAGCAAAAAGATCCTGAATCTTATCTTCCCTTCGCTTCCCTTCCCTTCGCTTCCCTTCCCTTCGCTTCCCTTCCCTTCGCTTCCCTTCCCTTCGCTTCCCTTCCCTTCGCTTCCCTTCCCTTCGCTTCCCTTCCNAGTATGATCAGGAGAATAATATCAATAAACTCTTTTTGTTTTC
Organism: Penelope pileata; assembly: GCA_013396635.1. Taxonomy (NCBI): domain Eukaryota; kingdom Metazoa; phylum Chordata; class Aves; order Galliformes; family Cracidae; genus Penelope; species Penelope pileata. The sequence continues at coordinate 271,578 of WBMW01005298.1, forward strand.
TTCTGTGCTGTGCAGGTGACGGAACACTGGTACAGGCTGCCCAGAGGCTGTGGGGTCTCCTCCTTGGAGACCTTCCAAAGCCGCCTGGACATAGTGCTAGGCACCCTGCTCTGGTGTCCCTGCTGGGCAGGGGCTGGGCCAGGTGGACCCAGAGGTCACTGCCAGCCTCAGCCATACTGTGATGCTGCGGTTGTCACAGAGCCTTCCCTGAGCAGGACGGAGATGGGGAAGATACCTGCCAGACTGCTTTTCACTCCAACCCCTGTCTTGACTAGACAGATTTTTTCAAAGGTGCACATTGTCTGCCTCAAAACGCCGTCTGCTAAAGGACCCAAGGAAATTACAGTAATTCAACAGAAATTAAAATCTCGTTGCTATCACTAAGGTCATTTTTTACAGCTGGCAGTATAGCAAGGCTTGTAGAGCAGTAAAACTAATTCAGTGAGAATCAGGCCCATGTGTCACAAAAATAATTGCTTTGTGTGTTCATTCTCCCTTTCCACTCAAAGTCTGTTTTTTTTCTCTTATTAATATAAATGACCAGGACAATGGCTGCAGTATGTTTCCATTGCCATCCAGAAGTATGGCTGTAAATCAAACGTGTATCAGAGATACCGTTAATCTGTTAAGTTGGATAACTCCAGTCACATAGCTACAAAAGAGCAACCCTCAGCCTCTAACTATATATCAAAACTCCTGGCTGCCCCTGCACTCTTTTCTCATGTATATGGCAAACTGCTTGTGTACGAAGAATAAGTAATTGGCAATAAACTTGGAAATGGTAGGGAATAAATATGGCAATACTCTTAGCTATCATTAATTTTTTCTAGGACATGAAAAGTCCCATGAAATACCACTGGCCCTACAAAGCTACGAGTTTCTATTTTAAAACAGCAGCTGTTCTCTGTTATTCCTCCAGCAACTTCATTATGAAATGAGACTGTGAAATGCTCACTGTGGTGTTAGGATTGGTTGGATCCGAAAAGGGTGACTGCGAGTAACAATTAACATAAGCATTGAATGGAGACTGTGTCTTCCGAAAGTTTTCTGGCATTCAGTGTCTCCATCTTGAAGTGTCTTATGTAAGTTAAAGAAAAGATATGGAGTAGGAGGAGAGTAAGTATGATAGAAAGCAGAAACAAGCCTCCCAGAGGAGAGATGCATGAGACCCCTTGGGTCAGAAAGCCTTGTCCTTCCTCAAAGAGCATTTAGTGACCCTTTCAAACACTGGGCTCCCCACCAGATTGACCTAGCAGCACCAGTGACTTCAGGGGTGAGTAAATGCAAATTGCTCATTTGATATTCACACATTCAAGTTCCTTAATTAACCTCTTCAGGAGAAAAATGGTCAGCCACTGTCTCCAGAATATCTCCTTAAAGTGAATAAATGTCTTATTTGCTACTTTCTTAACTATATGTCCAGTGCTCACTACTTAATTTTAGATTATAACTGCATATTTTTTTCTGAGGTTTCATCAGTTTCTTGCATTTTTCTGAGCTCTGGATAACCACAGCTAGTTGAATGTAGATAGTTCAGGTCATTCTGCAGAACAGCTGAGTGCAAGTGGAGATCATCCCTGGAGCAGTGATCTGAGCCTGCAAAAGGCCCAGGTATGTTATCAAGAAAAGGGTGCAGAAGAGAGAATCTTTTCTACTTTCTGGGCATTGCTGTTCATTGGCATTTTCAATAGGCAAGCTGCTGGGATGCCTGGTTGAGAAGGAGCACAGCTTATTTCAATCTCTGGCAGAGTAACAATGATTTTGCTCACACAAAATGCTCACATTATATACACTGCTTTGCTGCTTTGCACAGGAGGTGTTACTAGCTATGTATTTTTTCTGGTTTCCAGAAGACTCCAATGGTTGAAGTAAGTTCTCTGAAATGGCATTCTAAATGCTGGTGGTTGCTTGTACTTTCAGCAAATGACTTCAACATAATTCCATTATTTCCCTTAGTGGACATGACTTTCTACATCCTCACCAGCATTGGTTGGAGATAAACTGGTTGATGGTCTGGCTGCAGACAATATGGCCTCAGCAGCAGCTGCTCAGAGAAGGGCATCCAACAACAGTTCTCCCCGGGAGGGCTGCTTGTGTGACGTGTCATGGAACTTCTCATGGCTGGACACACCACGAGTCAGGTGGGTAAGCTGGATACTGTGCTGTTACAAGAAGGTGTCTTTTTTCCTGGATAACATAGAAGGGTTTGAATTATGCCAGAGTGCTGCAGAAGCTTGGCTTTGAGTGGGCTGTCCTCCTTCATCAGCTACCATCCCTCCTCTTTATAGTCAAATTCCTCCTGAAAACCCATGTGTGCTGTAATCCTTAGTTGGTATTTATTTGCTTGGGACCAGAGAATGGGACCCATGTTAAACCCTGAAATCACTTCCAACCCAATCATCTGTGATCTGTGCCGTAAGACTGCTGAGACTACCTGCTTAAAACACCAGGATTTTTGCCTGCAACAAATCCAAAACCCTGTTCTACTTCCACCCTGTAATCAGCTGAAAATAAGCAGATGCTTTGCTACACTTAGTCTGTGCTTTGGTTGTTTAATAAGCTCTTTAAACATGTATTTTAAAAATTCACTAATCAACACCTGAAATTTATAACTTTGTTGTCTGCTTCAAAACTTCCATCTGCATTGGAATAAATCTATTGTCTTGCACTTCAATGATTTTTATTACATACACATTTTATAGGATGAAATAACTTCTTGTTTTCTCAGTTTTTTTTTTACAAGGATAAGCAAATGCTTCCTTTAACAAGCAGCAAGGTTCACATTACATAGCTATTCTGTATGCACTGTTTATTTTGTGTGTGTAGACATAACTGTGTATTCATTATTTCTGGGACGTGTTAAGTCAGTCAAATGAGATGAAAACAAATTTGGGTTTTCTTAATGGCAATATGCATGTTAAAAGCTTATGTTAAAATCAAAGCAGTATTTCTATGGTCTATAAATCAATATTTAAGAAAATGTGTTCAGTAAATATTCCTCCGTCTGCTTGCAGCTTGGAAATAACAAGTATTTTTGCCTTCAAGGTTTTTGTAGAAATTTTAACTGAAGAGTAAATAGTACTGTGGATTTTGCAGTTTAACTGCGTATATAACACCGCAGGCACAGCTCTTATGCCACTGATGTCCATGGAAAAAGAACCACTGACTTTGGTAGCGAGCTATTTTAATCTTATGCCAGTACAATAAAAATGGGTGATCTTGCAAACTGCTGACTACCTTAAAATCGTGTTGAAAAGTGTTCCATGCAAATTCATTTGAATTAATACTTCATAGAGTTTGGCTCTGATTTAGCGTACAGAAATAGCAATCTTGAAATTGCTAGTATTTGTCAAAATTGTTTTTAAATTTGAAACTATGGTAATACTGTTTTAAGCAGACATGTAAACACCATCTGTGCAAAATATTTGTAATTATTTACAAACAAATAAAATATCAGGGAAGCTTGTTCCTGGCACTTAGCTGGCACACTGATCTAGCAGAATGTGTCCCCCAGTCCTGTCCGTATGCTGGTTGCTCTTTAGGTCAGCGACATCCACTGCAATTCCTGGCCATTTTGTTTGTATATGTAATTATTTTGGTTTCATTGACAAATAAAGAAGACTGAAGAACTGTGCCAGCCTGTGCGAAGGGAAATGTCTGGCCATTCCAATTTCAATGCTCTTCATTTGTCCATGGAGGCCATGGACCTCCAAGGCAGCACACAACTGAAGGATGTGTTTGCCCATGGAGTAGCAAAGGGCCTCCCACCATATGAAGTGCTATCTGATTGCCTTTGGGTGATGAAGAGCAGAACTAAGCCAAGGGTTATGCTCGCAAAGTCTCTAGAAGGCCATGGGGCTGGGTATTACCTCAAAATAAGAATTTATATGCACCATGTATCCTGCCTAGAATTTGTTCTCAAAGCTCAGTGGCAGGACCATATCCCCCACACAGACACCTTCAAAAAACATGTCAAAGTATGGCCATGAGACCATGCTCGTAAAATCTTCTCTGTGATAGTCCAGGCATCCCGCCTGAAAGGCTGACATGTCATGTGCCTTATTTCATAGTTGCTTGAGGCAAGAGGCCTTCTGCTAGGGTTGCTAATAATAACAGCGAGAGGCATCCACATGCCCAGGCACAAATCACAGCTCGTGGTACAGGTAAGTGGTGAAGCTGCACCTGTCCAGAAACACATTGTGTTGAGCATTTCCAGATGCTGAAGGGCTCGCGACCCAGCTGCTGGCCTGGCTGCTTCTACCATGCTGGCCCTGGGCCCAGCAGGATACGCCTGGTGCCAGCAGGGCCTCAGACACCAGGAGGGCTGAAGGAGGACTGCAGCAGTCCCAGGTTTTGCCTCCAGTCCTAGTATTGCCAGATGTGAGGAGATGTGTGTCGTCCTACCAGCCCATGCCAGGTCCTCGCTCCAAACTGCCACTCAAGGAAGGGCAGCTGGAGCCTTTGGCTTCAAAATCATTACAAGATTGTACAAATGCCTGCAGTAATTTCCCAGTGCTGTGGGCCCAATCCAAAGCTAGCAGCAGACAGTGATCAGAGCCCCAAAGTGAATCATGCACCATCTGTGCTTGTGGGTAGGCTGTTTGTGTATGTAAAGTGTTAGGTAAATATGTAGCCACAGCACAGAAAGGCAAATCCCCCTCACTTGTATGTAGAGGGGAAAGTGTTAGCACCCTGCTCATGAGAGGTAGTGCAGACTGTGACAAGGTACACGTCGCTGCCCAGAAAGTTGACAGGAGCTGCTGATCATGCCAGATGTGAAGGGAGATATTTGTGGTGCTGGCACTGGGTATTGGTGTTCCTCACTCATAACAAATCTCAAGCAGGAAGGATATAGATTAGGGACAGCCAAAGCCACAGCTGGGTCCACTCTCAGCCAAGTAGCGAAGACACCCTCATTGCCTCCAGAACATAACATGGAGGAGGAGCAGAGGGAGGCATATCTGCTCTCTATTTCCCATCTCTGATTTGCTTAGCTTACTTTTGGAGCATGAAGTTGACTTTTAGCTGGTCCTTTGGTGTTGGGTCTTTGTTCTAACATAAGATGCAGTGTGATGTGGAAGAATCCAGGGTAATAAAAGAGAGGTTAGCTCCCATCTGTGGCCATCTTTATGGTGAGTGGGCTGTGGTAGTCATGCATGAGCCAGAGAACTAACAGGTGGTGTGTACTGGTCAGGCTTGTACTGGCTAGATGCAAAGGTGTGAGGATTGTTTGCATGTCCCCACTGTGCTTTTGTTCTAAAGAGGAACCCAAAGCCTCGCTGGTGTGGAGTTGAGCAGGTACACCTGAAAGTCTGGGTGACTGTGCCAGACAGCACTGACAAATCTTCCTTGAGTACTTCATTGTTTTTCGCTCTACTTAAGGGACTCATCTCCAGCGAAGAGTGATGAATTTTCTTTTATTCCCAGTAAATCGCAAACACGTCACTGAAGGTAAATGCATTTATCTGAATAATTTTGTCTCCTACTTCACCGTAAGCATATAAGCAGACAGAGAGGGATACCAAAATAAATGACTCGGAGCATTCTAAACACATAAAGAAGTTCAATGTATTATTTTTACTTCCTTCTAGAGTCTCCTATTTGTTGTACATAGTATCATGAGGGAATGGACAACTTCCATGATGAATGACAGGATGTAGGGTCTTCTATACCTAAACCACAGGGCTAACTATGATCCTCAGTGCCCAGGTGAGTCTCGCTAGAACGTGTATATATCGCTGCCCCCAAAACTTAAGCGTATAGACAGTCAGAGATGGCACCTAGAAATGACTCATTTGAGATATCTATCATAAAGTGATAAAATTGACTAGATAGAGGAGATGTACTGATGTTCTTAAAACAAGATGAAATCATTGGGATTGGATGTGAGATGAGAATATGGACACGGGTTTGCATGCAATCTTGAGGGTAATCTTGGGCAAATGCAATCTTGGGCAAACTTGAGGTAGAAAAGCCTACTGAAGGTTATAGAAAGTTATCACCATCTGAGGAAGCAACCTTTTGGAAAGACCATTGGACCCACTGGGAAATTATCCTGGGAAAAATATTTGGTTTTATTGATAATTACATCTGAGACAGGCTACAAGGCTAAATGTGTTTGTCTCACTCAGTACAACTACTCTTACCTTCTTATGTTGTTAGACCTCCAGGAAACAGCAGCTGAGTCACATTTAAGACCAAACAGTGGTAGGTATCCAAGGCAGATAACAAGTCTTGGTGTTGGCTCTGGTGACCAGAGCAGTTCCTTAGGTGTCATCAGGTTTTAATGCAGGAGGGGTGGGTAAAGGGAGATACTCAATGAGTGTAGGCAGGAGGCAAGGACCTGCTTTGGTTTGTTTTTGTTTTGTTTTGTTTTGTTTTCTAAACTGAGGACAAATAATGCAAATGATGCTTCCCCACAAGCACCTTACCTGTCTGAGGGGGAAGTGAAGAGACTTATCATCCCCTTCAGGTACTGCCATGGAATGCAGGACAAAAAGTGATGTCAGATACATAGATTCTTCTGCTTTGCTGTCCCTGGTTGGATGCAGCGGGGCAGCCAAATGGTGTATGCTACCTGCTGTGTGAGGCCTCTGTGAGCCTCTAGTTTGTTGGGTAGTCCAGAAACATTTCTCTGTCCTGCCTCTACATCCTCTGGCCTGGATCCCAGATAACAACCTCCCTCCTGGACCATGTGTGTATGGATATACCCTGCAGCAGGGTTTGAGTGCTTAGAGCAGCACTGCACCTCCCCATTCACCCCCAGTGCCCTAATGGGACCATTGTGCCATTGACATAGAAGCAGAAGATACTGTGGTGGCAAGGTGGGGTGTGTATGTCTGGAGGATCTGCCGGGCTACAGAGGCTACAGGATTTCTCTGAGCAAGAGGCTGTCTCAGACCTTCCTTTGCTTCAGTGAGGTGATAGGAGGGCAGGGTCTGGGGTTGCGGTCTGTTGCATCCCACCATAAACAGAAAGACACACTGCCTGGGAACACCCTGCTTCAACCAAGGTGAAGTGTGTTGCTGTCGTTGTCTTGGGAGTTTCTCAATTCCTAACTGAGTGCACAATTCCTAACTTGTGCAAGATGGAAAAATACAGTAACAGAAATACAGAGGAAAGACTAATTATGTCCTTATGTAGAACTGCCTCTGCTTCATTCAAGTTCACTTTCAAATAGATTTCAATGTAATCAAATTTCAATGTAATCAAAAAGATTACAGAAGTTCCTTTGGGAAATTATTCTTCACACGGGAAATTTTCATCACTGGGAATCCTTTCCCAGTTTTCTTTCTAAAGTCTTGTTTGCTTCATATCCTCCCCTTCCTTCAGACATCTCTAATCAGTCTCTCATGCATCTCTTGGTTCAGATCCTTCAGGTACTTGCAGACACTGATAATGGTGAGGGCAGATTTGACAATTCAGAGCCCTTAAGCACTGCTCAACTGTTTCATTTACATTTAATTCTGTTTATGTGTTCTTTTCCTCATTTGTCTTAAATCTGTAACAAAAAATCGGTAGTAAAAAAATAACCTCTTTGCTTTGCCTTTTAATAACAAATCACATTTAAAATGGAAATCTCTTTTGTCAAATGTCATAGGAGAAACCAGTAGCTATGCTTTTGATGACGTGGATTGCTCAGCTGTCCATAACTGCAGGTTTTGTGTAAGAAACTTTAATCACTAGACTTAATCATGCCATAAACTCTCAGACCTGTTCATAAATACAGTGCTGTTTTTAGAACCATATCATCTATATCTTTTCATAATTTTATGAGTCAGCATATACCTGCGACCAAGAACAGATGTATAAAGGTTACTCCTTTCTCGTAGATTCAGCTCTCACCTGTCTTCTTTTCCAGGACTAAGTGGAAACAATTAAAGGAATTGGGGCTGTAGAAATAATACTTAACGTGGAGATTGTAAAAAGAGCAAAAAAAGCTTAGACAGCCAATTCCCAGTAACATTATGAGGACTGGGTTTGTAAATCGGTGTCTGCACTTTTGATAATGTTTTATTTTTTTTCCTGATTTTAATACATAAATTACTTACCTTTCATCATTGCAACTTTCTGTAACCTCTCAATTATCCAATGTGTATGAAAAGGTCATTATTAGATAGGAAGGGAACATTATCAACGGCAAGAAGGTTCTATCCATTTCTTGGTGCAGCTTTTTCTCTCGGTGTTTTTTAACCTGGTGCCTAATTCAGCCTTGAAACTCATGGCTGCAATGAGTTCCAAAAGGGGCTGAGCAAACTCAAGGGGAAAGTCCGTGAGAGCTGTAAAACACAGCCTAGCTGTAGTGTTCCTCTGGTGATAGCAAAGCACTGAGAGATGTGGAGAAAAAGGGAAATGTCTGTTTTTCATTAACATTATTTATTTCTGAATTCAGCTGCTTGGATTATTTAAACTGATTTTATGCAGGTGAATCAAAATGCAGGATGAGCTGAAGTGAGCACAGAATGAAGCAGCAGACAGTAACACATCGCCTCTGGAGGAACACAGTAGCAAGGCTACTGACACTGGGCCAGGCAGAGTTGTGCAGCTGATGCAGTTAAGACCAGAAGTCTAATATAAGTGATTCAAAATCAAAGACATGAAGCCAAAGATCTTTTCCTTCTCCATTCCCTCCTCCTCTCTGCAAGTTTCTTTAATAACTAGATGTTCTTAGAGTTCTAGATGTTTGTAGATGTTCTTGAAAAAAGACCAATATCGTTTGTGTTTCCCTCAAATCACAGCAATGCTGGTTGCAACTACGCACAATCAGCTGAGAGCACTGCATAATTTATTGTACAAAAGCAGATTTTCTTGGGGTGTCCTTAGTACTGAGACTAGCAGCAGGGGCAGGAATCTCTCCTGCTCTCTTGGTTGTTTTTGTTTTAGACTGTACAAGCCATGTTCCAAATTTACTGGAATTAAAACCAAGCTGCCTTTGATCACCTAGGCTGGAAAAAGTCTCTTGTCAAACTGTTGTTTTCTTTCTTGGGAGATTGTCAATGAATCCTTCTTCTGTATTGTTATTTCCCAACTCACCCGCTCGCTCCTGCTGAAGGAAAACATCAGCGTGCTCTGTACCATCCCTTCAGCCTCCTGCCCTTCAGAATTACATACTTTGGGATGTCAGAGAGCCGCGCAGTGAACAGCACGATTCAGGACCTCCTCCTCGTTGCCTGTTCCCCTCCAATTGCATTTGGTGTTTATGTGCTTTGAGAGCAGACGTTTGCCGATGCCCAGAACAGGCAGATGAGGTCTGCCAGAATAAATGCTGTTTAGTGCATCCTGCAACAACCAAGAGACACCTACTTGCAATGGCAAAAGAGTGGCACAGGGTTGGCCATCAGAATCCAAATTCTGGCAGAGCCACAATGCTGATAAGTCAACACTCCAGAGCAGCTTGAAGGGGTCTTCAATCTCTGTATCCTTTTCTCCATAAGCATGATCAAGATCTTGCTTCAGGAAAGGGAAGCGAGGTCACTCACAAACAGAGGTAGCATAACATTATTTATTGAGTGCTAGCATCACGCTGTCACGCAGCAGTAGAGATGAGACTAGAAAAATTCTGGCATTATTAAACTTCATATTCTTCCTGTGATTGGGTAAAGCTGAAGTCTGGCTTTGACTGCTTTTTTCTTTCTCTAAAATGTTTCTTTAGTCTGAAGTATTTCAGGAGATCAGAAAAGATTTTTATTTTTTCTAGAAAAGTGTGAAATTAGACAAATCATTTTTGAGTGCTTTTTTCGTGTTCAGTAATTCCCACTGCAAAAATGCTGTGATCTGTGAATCTCAGTACAGCAAAGCCAGAAGGAAAATTCATCCCTAGCGTGCCAATTGTCTCTGATCCCATCAAGCTGCTGGTTCTATTGCTTGGACTGCCTATTGGCTTGCCAGTTAGTGCCTTTTTGGATAGAAGGATCGTTCAAGTAAAGATCTGTTTAGGGGAGTTTGATGGAGGCTATCAACTCTTTCCATAGCTACCGAGTAATGATGCATAAGGGACAAATTCTCCCATGTGTAGGCACTCAGGTCTGCAAACAGGCACTTGGTGCATTTTCAAGAGCACGCAGATCTTTTTAAGTATCACTGTAAACCTGTAGGACATTAAATCAAAGGAATTGTACTGAGAAGTTATCTGTGTTTTTTAGATGTTAAACACTTCAAAAAGTTGTCCATGGGTAATTTTTGGGGGGAGGATTTAATCCAAATATATCGGTATAGAAGATTCATTGCTTTCAGAATAAGACTTCTACAGAGCTCTGACCTCTTCTTCAGTGTGCTGTCTTGTTACCTCCAAAGTAATCTGTACAGAACTAATGACATTGCATTTCTTTCTATGGCAACAGTTGCTTCTGAGGAAAATATAGGAAGCACAGAATAGATTCAATTATGTTCCATGGATAACTATTCATTCCATGTCATGCAATTGAGCCTGCAATCAGGGTTGAATGAAGCTTGCTGTCTTTATGGAAGAATATAGAAGACATGAAGATCTTCCTTGCCAATTACAAATAAATACGGGAATTAAAGGAACACAAGATGAAGTCTGATCTAGGCAATTACTTCCACATGTCTTCATTGGAGTGATATGACAATTTGTGACCAACTATGTAAAAAGGCATTTCAAAGCTACTTCCAAATATGACCCAAACTGTTACAGTGGTTTTCCTTCTTCAGCAGCACCCACCAAAAGAAGCTCTTGCACAATATGAAGATTCTTTAAAAAAAAATCTGTGCTGGGATAACTGCTCAGACTGCTTCCTCACTGAAACAAGAAGCGTGTTTTTAAGTGAGCTGGAAGAGGAAAGCACAGCCTTAGATCAGCATCCTGGAGGCTGGAGTCACAGCTGAAAGTCAGGTGCTCCAGGCCAGAATTAGGGATTCTGTTTTAAAGACGCTTCTTTCCCAGCACACTTCTACCAGTGACTTCCAGATAGCTGGTGTTTCCTACAGCACTGGAGTCTTCTTTCCTCTTGCCCTTTTTAATAACAGAACAGAGATTTTCGCAGACCCTAAAGATGTTTTACTCCTATCCTTATCAACCACAAAGTCAGCAAAGCCCAAAGTAATGGGTGGCTTAGCTCTACAGCAGAAGGTTAATGTTGTTTTTTAGCCTATAGAGATTTACAGTTTGTTTTGATGTTAGAATCTGTAACATGTTTCTGTGAGGTTTGTGTAACTGGGGGTGGAAACAGCTTCATTTCCTGGTATGGCTTTGAATGATCTCTGAAGTCAGCCTATATAGAAAAGCTCAGGCGAGCTTCATCCACCTGTAGAGAGTCAGCAATAGGGAATACAGTTACAGGAAAACATGACTGCATAAAAGCATTACAGAAATCCCATCGTGCAAAAACAAGTCTTCTGAATATAATGTAGAGGGATTTAGAGGTTGCCCTTTGTACTTTTGATATCGTTCTCTACTATTTTCTGTCTCCAAGAAAAGTTTTTCCACTCCAAGGGAGAAGTGTGTTTCCTGGTAAAGTGGCACAATACCTCTCCAGACACGTAGCATGTCAGTGACTCCAGAAATGCCAAGTCATAAGAAAATTCCTTCTTTTTCCTTTGTGTTGCAAAAGAAAACAAAATCAGGGTTACTACGGGCACTGTACCTGCAAACTTAAAGATGTTATTTCTCCATAGTAAATGTGAAACATGAATCTCCGAGCTACTGAATACTGTTAAACTCCTTCCCTCCTTCCCCATCCCTCTCTCTCTCTGAAAGTCTGCACACCGTTTGTACCTTATACAAATATTCTGAGTCATTGTGTGTGAATGCAGTAATTCAACTCAGCAATTTCAAATATTCTCTGAAAACCGTTGCATCGTTAAATTTATTGAGCAGCTTTAAAGTCCCGGGTAATTTGCATTTTTGATAAAGGGCTGAAGGCTTGCTCTTATAAATCATAGGTGTTAATACTAAGACCTATCTGAACCCTCTATGAAAGTGAAGGAAATATATTGTCTGCCAGCGAGAGTGAGGGGGAATATGATGGATGAAACAGCAGGTAGAAAGAAATAGAAGAACCACAGGAGGGAGAACTGAGGGAAAGCAAAAAGAAAATCTTACTGCACTGATAGTCTAAGACCTGATTAGGTCCACAGTGCATTAGGGCTGAGAACAAATCTGTGTTCTCTGGTCTGGCAGGGCCTGAGCAACAAGGCTGGTGGCAGGACCTCACGGAGCAGTTGTCTTCTCCCAAAGGAAAAGGCCATGTTGTTTTTGGAGTCATGCTGGCTGGTGAATGGGAGGAATTTCCTCTCCATGAGCTTGGAATAGGCACATTGAGCCGACCTGTATGACAGTGGTGATTCCTTTATGCTCCAGTGTGTGGCTGCTTCTCTGTCATCAGGGAGTAGAAGGGAGCCTTATGCCATTTTTCTTCTTCAATCATCTGTAGAGTAAACCAGTAATTTTAACCTTTTTGATTTGTGGACAACTGAATTATTTCCTAGGAAACATGGAGATCATTTTTAGGGATCCAGCATGAACTGTTGGTAAGCTGTCTTTTCTCAGCTCCTTTCCGAGACCCCTAGAAGTAGTCCCTGGACATCCAAGCAGTGTGCAGAATGAAGGTGGTAGGGCCCAAATATAAATTTCTGAGTTGAAGATGTTTTATACCCACATACTTAGCACAAAGAGGCCCAAACATCTGATTGCAAGGAGTAGTCAATATGATACAGTGTGTAAAGCGTCATTGTTAAAGCAAGCAGGAGAAAGACAGAAAACAGAGAAGGAGGAGAGAGAAACATACCCTTCTTAGAAGAAGCAAGGGGTGAAATGTTGCTTTTAAATAGGGAACCCGTGAATGCTCGTGGCCCAACTAACAGTGATAGTGGCCAGCTGAACTGGAAGCAGAAGAAATAAACTCTGCTCAGTAACCTGGTAAAAGAGGAATCCCTCTGTCTCTTCTTGGTGTTTTAGTTGCTGTAGAAGAAGATGCACAGTGTGAGTGAGACTCAAGGTGTTTCTCTCAGGAAGGTGATGCAGGTTCACCATGCTTTTCCCAGGCCTCCTGGTAGGCTGTTTCCAGTATCTGATCCTAAGGCCCAGCCACAAAGGTTTCCAGTGGGCTGCCTGGCTGATCTGCCAGCTTGTCTGCTCCCCGGAGACACCCACAGGCAACCACCCAGGGACCGGATTATTTTCTGGTACTGATCTGAATTCTGATCAGATCCTCTCCCTCCAAAACAAGCAAACAAAAAACTGTGTTGATAATTTGAATTCAAGACCAATGGTGTTAGCAGCTAAACCTCTGAGTGCTGTAAGGAATCTAATATTGAAAAGTTCTACGTCCAAAGCTGGTAGTTAATAATGACAGAACAATAAGGAAAGAGGGGGGAAAACAAATATTTACAGAGCTTAATTAGATGACAACAAAAAAGCATAGCTGGCCTATTTTCCCTTTCCCCCTCAGGTACTTTAACAAGTGAAAAGAAATCAATCATCGGCAAAAGTACAGATTTATTATCTGAATCCAACTTTTATTGTGAATAATAGAGGTGAAACTTAGAAATAACTGAAATTCCACCCAAAGCTATCAGCAAGCCTTGGCTCAGATCAAAGCCACGCAGCTGCACTGCTTGTTACACCCTTCGTTTGTCACAGGCAGAATCCTGGGCTGCGTGGACCTTCAGATTCAACACAAAAGAGCTCCTGTGTTATGTTCTTGAGATCCATTTCCTCCCAATTGTGTGTCAATCAAAATACTACGTTTGCCTTAAACTAATTTAACTATTGATCCCAGGAAAGAGAAGCATGCACAGGGGAAGCCCCAGTAATGCTAAGCGCACGTGTATTTCATAGCTGAACTTCTATAGAAAGTAAAAGCCCAGAAAGGCAAAACAGTGTCTGCCAGATTGCACCACGTGCCCAGCCACAATAACCTGACCAACAGGATGCTAAGCAGGATTAATGTGTTTCCTCTCCAGCAGAATACTTCCAAACTGAAGAGACAGCACTCAGTAATTATGGGTTAGAGCGTATTAGCAGCTGTGGTGAGGACTGCAGTCGTGCAGTACTTCACAGTGGATTATTTACTCAGAATCTCAACTATTTGCTGAAAGCATTGTGCTACAACACTTTACATCAGCCTGAATAAGTCCCTTAACCTCTTAATTCAGTGGAAGAGCGTCACCATAAATACAGCACACGTTTGTTATACATAACTGGTACTGTTTGACCATTTGCTGGGCATGTGTCTGGGTCTGTAGATGCTCTGCAAACAGATCACCACGAATGTTTGCACTCTGGGCTCCAGGTCCGGCAGCACTGATTGGAGGCACTGGTCTCCAGGGTTTTGAGTGTACTTTCATGGGAGTGTTCAATCACTGAGCTCTGAACAGTAACAAGGATGTGCAACTGCTATAAATGAGAGTTCTAGCAATGGGAAGCTCCTTTCTTCTCCCTGGTTTGACTTGTAGGCTCATTCATGGAAAGTCTTTTTCTCCTAAGTGGGAATTGTCTCATTGCTAAAAACAGAAATAAAAAAAAAAGACAAAATCACAAACCCTCAAATATAGAAAGCCTGTGAATACATGAACTTGACCCCAAACTAAGGCATCTCATCTAAGAATAAATAAAGAAATCTAAACATCAGGACGGTGTGAATTTTCTGATGCCGTTATTGTTGCTGGTAAGTGGTGTGGAGACAATGTCTGGATATGTACTTATGTGGACGTCAGTTTAGTATGGACAGTCCCATTGTAATCCTGCTGAATGTAGCCATCAAAGGGAAAAACAACTCACACTGGTGCATACCCATTTACAGCCCTGCTCAAGCACAGTACACAGATTAATCTTCAGTGCTCGACTCCACAGCCATTCCCTTGCAAATATTATGTCAAACAAAGGTTTTGTGAATAACCTTTATCCACGGACCTGTTTGCTTGGATAGGGTCTGCTGAAGTGGGTGAGAAGTAGCTGACAAAGTTTGATCATGAGGAGCTGGATCAGCCCTGACCTCCAGTTGCCTCATTGAGGAGTTGGCATTGCCCTGCTTTCTGCAGTCACCAGATGTTTCACTGGAAAGGTGCAGAACCAGTGGAAGTTCTTAAGCAGAAGTTCTGCTATGCGTAGCTTTACTGATTATCTGTATCTGGAATAATAGAATCATAAAATGGCTTGGATTTGAAGGGACCTTACAGGTAAAGCAGGTAATAAGGAGCTCCAGGAGACTGTACTTTGTCTTTCAAATGATCCGAATATGACACTTC
Source organism: Penelope pileata (assembly GCA_013396635.1). NCBI lineage: Eukaryota > Metazoa > Chordata > Aves > Galliformes > Cracidae > Penelope > Penelope pileata. The sequence continues at coordinate 286,785 of WBMW01005298.1, forward strand.
TTTGTGGGAAATAATGTCATAAGCAGTGAATCTGGATCTCTACATTAAAGAAAACAAAAAACGTATTTCCATGCAATTTCTATCTATTTTTAATGTTTTATGTATTTGAGCCAGCTGTTTTTAAGGGTTATACTGAAATATCAGACCATGATAAATTTTTCTCCATCTATTCGTTGTTCCTTTCAGTGCCACATAATTTTCAACGCGCTGAGCAAAAACATATTGAAAGTTGAGTCAGCTTTACTCAAAGGCCAGATGAAATTGTCCTGGCTGAAACTTTACTATATTTTACAACCAACAGTAGTAGTAACCAGATTGAAAGAGTTATAATACAAAAGAGATTGTTCTGTGAGAAATGAAGGCAGATGGTACTCCAGCTGTTGCCTTAAAAGCCAAAACATTAGAATCCAATTAAAATGTGCTTCGGGTTATATTTCACTAAACTTTTGCAATAATTAATTCTAGATCTATACAGCTATTCTTGCTTTTAATTTATAGTGTCATTCTACAAGCGACCTTTGTGCATGGTTTTAAGTAGCAGAAGTAAGAAAGTTTTACTGAACCTGGACAGCTCCTAATTGCAGTTTACCACGAAAGGAGGGTGAAAGGCCTCGTCAGTGTATTTCTGGATCACAACTACAGTTTAGAACGTGTCCACTAAGCAGCACCATGGAAAATGCAACAAGCTTGACCGCACATGGTTTTTGGGCTTGAGGGCTTCAGTTTCCTACTCTGCGGTGGATCTCATGTTGTCCCGGTCCAACAAATATTTCATGGACATTTTCCATTGGAAATTGCTTACTCAATAAAATGAAAATGCTCTGGAGGATTGTGTTGTTTTCAATACAATATCCTAAGTTCTAATTGGCTTTAAAATATTATTTTATTCTATTTTATGTGCATGTAAGTGTCAAAATTGAAATAATTTTTAATTTGATAAACATAAGTTGTTTTTCTTGATCCAATCATACATTTTTAGAAAATATTTAGCTTGAAACTTTAAACCTCTACACATCCTTCCAACTTAAGCCTAAGGTGGGCTTAAAAAAGCTTCAATTTCTCCATGAAATGGAATTTTTCACTTCCCCGCATGGCAGCCCTAAGCCAAGCTTGTCTGAGGTTACAACTCACATTTGCTCCATTGCAAATCTGCGTCAGAGCTTTCAGTAGCTCTTGTTCTTGTGAAAGGCAAGCACAGTTTCACTGTCCGGTTTAATTTTATGAGGATTGATGTACTGGGGTTAAAATGTTCAAGCCTGACTGTTTATAGAAAGAGACACATAAATCCACGCTTAGCCCTTAAGTAGGTGGCCTCATTTTCTGAAGTACCAAGCATTTATCCAGAGGCCATGTTTATTTAATGTCAGGCACTCAAGTGTGGAGTACCAGTCTTATCTCTCTGAATTTCATGCTGTCAGAAGAAACAGCCTACCCTATTGTTTATGGTAAATATACATGGACAATACCCCAAGAGCTATACTGTGCACAAAAGACAGAGAAGAAGGACAGACACAATCCTATCACAGCTATTTTAGCTCTTCTCTTGTCCCTGGCGGTGAATCTCAGAGTGTGAGACTCTATCTGTGACTGATCATTGCTTCTGATTGTTACAAGGAATGCAGAAGTTGCTCCCATCTTCATATGGGCAGTATTAAAAGTGGTGAGAAAGTAAAGATAGAATGGCTGATGGAGAGTAATACACAATTTTATCAAGCACAAGCTTGTGGAAAATGCTGTAAACATGAATATTTTGACATAAAAAAATCAAGACAATCCTCTTCAGCTGAGGCTGATGCCTAGAAATTACATATCCTGCAGGCAGATCCTATTTTCAGGTAAACCAGTTTTGATTTAGTTTGTTTCTGCTATTGATGATTGCTAGTATTATTATTTACTACAAAAGTTATTATAATGCCATGTTTATTAAACACCAGCAGTGCAAGTAGCACATAAAATGTCCTTAAAAATATTTCCTTCCTTATAGCTACAGAGTGAGACTTAATTTCTTGGTGTCTCTGACACTTGACTGACAGATGCCACACAGCTGAACATTACAAGCAGTTCTTACAGACAGCAGTCATAAACTGCTTTTACTTTCCGATGGTTCTGATGAAGTGGTTTGCTTTCTTCACACACACACACACACACACACACAGGGAGCTTTCTTCAGTTTCATCATTGCTTAGTAGATAACACAGCTAAAAATAGCAGTGCTTACAGTAGTAAAAAATGCTGCTGTAGTATGAAGCCGTGGAAAACTTGCACGGTGCAATGCACATTTAGGTAACTGTCTTTTGCAGCTGTCATCAACAGAAAAGATGGAGAGAAGGCAAAAGGAGTTTGCGAAAAGGGGTTGTGTTGGCAGGAGGAAGATACAGGGTTTGATTTCAGAGAGCTGTCAAGGTCTGTGTGCCATCTCCCCAACTACTGCAGACAAGAATGTTAACTGTGCTGCACAGATAGGTCGTTAGAAGCAACCATCTATTACCACACCACACCTCTCAGTTTGTTGCTGCTTTATCTTTCAGCCTTAGCATTGCTCATATCATCACAGAATGCTTGAGGTTGTTCAGGAAACTCTGGGTCCATCTGGCCCACCTCCTGCTCCAGCAGGGACACCCAGACCAGGGTGCCCAGGACCACATCCAGAATGACATTGAATGGAATGGTTTTTCCTCAGGATCCTTACTCACAGACACTGGAGCCAATGCCTCATCTTTGGGGAGCTGTGCCTCAGGGGTTGCTTTGCACTGGAGCACTCCTGAAATCCCTGAAGTACTCCTTGTGCTTCTTGCCCTCCTCCTAAGAAAGGGAAGTGCTGAGTTCAGTCTATATTAAACTAATGACCTAGGCAGGTTTTGCTGTTTTTTTCTTGATTGGTGTGGTGTTGGTGTGGCTCTTCTATCACCGTTCTAAATGTGCTGTATGCATGTAAAATGGTTACACCAAAGTGTTAGTGTTCGGGGCTGTTAGACAAACCCTTGCAAAATTCAGAATTAATCTTCCAAAGGCCTGGCCACACACATATTCATCCACAAGCGATTCAGACTAACCAAGTCATGGAGAAGGGAAACATTGTGCTGCAGCTGTTGGCAGGAGCTAAAAATAGCTTTATTCCCTGAGATTCAGGCACGCTGAACGTCACCATATGCAGTTTATTGAGCTTTGTTCTGAAATGGTGCAGATCCCCCCCTACCACAGTGCTCTCCTGCTGCCCAGCCTGGAGAGGTTTGTTAATATCACTGGCAGAAGCATCTGCAGAGCAACTCAACCGGCAATATCAGTTGCACCAATCACTCTGCAGAAGAAAAGAGCAGCAGCTTGCTGAGGCATGATTTAGGCCCTGCTTCAGATTAATGATAAATGCTTTTTAAAACAGAGAGAAGAATGTTTTTCAGATGATCTAATACAGTGTGAGAGAGAAATGCAAACATTTTCTTCTGAACTTGTCTTCCAGACAGGCAATTCCTGTTCCTTTGTGGGACAATCACAGGTGCCTTTAGGAGCTGGCACCTCCAGAGATCTTGTGTTGGCCATGGGTCCTAAGACTTGGTGTTGGCCACAGGTCCCACAACCCTTAGTGAAATTGTGGCTCAGAATTAGGGGTTGAAAGATGCTTCGTTCTCCTTTCTCCTGCCTGGAGAATGGGAGAAGCACAAGGTGTGGAGGGTGTACTGAGTCACAAACGCAGTTGTTCAGGCTGAGGCCTGAGGCAGAAAGCAGTACTTGCACTTGTTTGGAGGGAAGTGAACTATGGCTTTGCTGCAGGGAGTGCTGTCAGAAGGGACAGCCAGTGCCATTTGACTATCTGGTGCCACAGAGTGTCACAGGAGTCCGCCACAGGCCAACATTTATACTTCTGCTAGCACCTTTATCAGGACACTTGCAAGGTGCAGAAGATACTGGATTTGTGAATTGTGCCAGTGTAGCTGATCATGCCACCCACCATGATACCTGACGACCTGAAATATGGGTGAATGAACAGCCTTTCAATTTATGTACATGGGTGTTATCCTGGAAGAGGAGGAGAAACAATAGATACAAATATGGGAAAATTTCCTGGGAAGGCCAGGATTCAAAAGGGGCCTTTTCTTCAAGCATGCAGTGTGCTGTCGGACCACCAGAGGTTACTAATCTTCTGAGTCCAGAATTTCCCTTTGACAAGTGGAAAATTTTGGTCATATCTATGGCCAGACTTGAGCTTCAGGAAAATATCCCAGGAAAGCATTTCCTCTGTGTTCTTTGGATGTTGTACCAGTACTGCCTCCATGATGCCTACATTTGCCTCTGTGTTGCATTCCATGGCCTCTCTTCATGAGAAGGGCCTTGCTCATAAGGCACCATGGTCTCCCACACAGCCATCTGAGGAGGATAAATAGCAAAAGCACACCTTGCAATCTGCAGCGTCTGAAGACGTGTTTCAAATATGGTTGGGTTTTACAGAGCACAGCAAAAGGTGGTTTGGTCTGTGTGATGTAGATAAGGATGGAGTGTGGACAACCTGTGTTGTATGTGCCCAAACACTTTTGATAATATGCAGGACAGACATGACCAGTCTGCTCCAGAAAGCCCTAGGCTTGACTGGTCTGGGTACAAAGGCACTCTCTCTGGTGTGGGTCACAAACCAGTGTAAAGAGCAAAGACCTACAAACCTGAAGAGCAAATAGCCGCATTAAAGAACATTGATTTCATTGACCTGGACCTTGATGGAGCTGAAAATTTGAGCAGTTCAAAGGTGCAAGAACATCACATAAATGCCTTGGTACTTGCCCTGGCTATTACTGCTGCTGTTGCTTTCTTGTGATTCTCAATTAGGAAGGTAAAAAAAAAAAAAAGGTGACAAAAAAAGCAAAAAGAGACTTCTGAACTCAATGTAAAAGAGAAGCAAAATATGATACATGAAAAAGCCAAATTTGCTAGGAGGTGCCAAGAACAAGGGCAAACAGCTGAAGCTTTTATTACTGTAGATCACAGTTTTGCTGAACATTGCATATACAGAATGTTAAAAGAAGAATTAATAAGAGGCAGAATAATTTTGGCAAAAGAGACAACCAGTTCATCAGCACAACTTACACACAGGCCCAGATCACTCGCTAATATCAGCTTCAGCAAAAGGGCTGCTGACCTATATACTAGCAGAACAGAAGAAACTGCAGCAGACCAGTGAAGAATCAAAACACAAACACGAAAAGAACAGCTGCAAGCACTTTTAGTATCAGAAGTAGTGCTCAGTGAGCAAGGAAAAATCCAATAAACTTTAACAGGAGGGAAGCAGGAAAAGTTGTGGGAGACATGGCAATGCACCGTGCCATACACACCAGAAAGCCCCTCTGAAGGCTTAGCATGTGAGAACAGTCACAAGGGACATGTCAAAGCAGCTAGGGTAACAGGGAATCAATCAGCAAACCCAGGGTTCTCTTCCCCAACTTGAAAGGACAGCACTTGAAATACGTATTAAATAATCAAAATTTTACATTTAAAATGGGAATATTCGGCAGGAGTCATGACTGCTTCACTAAGATATTACAGCAATAGGGTTTGAGTTGGATATATGGAAAGACCAAACAATATCAAGTATGGCTTAGAATGCTACAGGATGTGGTTTGATCCACTTTTCTGGGAACCTCAGAAAAAGATGCAAATGGCTTCAACTGATAATTTATGTAATGCCAAGTCTTGTCGTGTCTCTTTCAGAAAATTCTCATTTGGTGTCTATCTAACATCTTTTATCCCCCGTGCATGTAGAAATGGGACTAAATCAAACTTTCCACAAAGCATCCTTCAAATGTGCATGACCTCCTCAGCTACCCTGGAAATACATAACAGAATGCAGCAAAGGCTTTAATGCTTTCCCTGAGTTTGCATATTGATGAAGAGTGATAACATATTCCTAGAAATATGAAAGACTTCTGACCCTCTCAAGACATGTTCTGCTGCCCTCCGCTAACCAGATTGTCTTTCAAGGAGATAGGTAGGTTTTGATTTAATATTTGCCACGTTGCTGGGAAGGGATTCATTTAACCAAATTCAGTACACAGATTATTTTGTGATATATTTCACCACATTTCACCAACCAAATTTGTCTCAGGGGTGAAGACTCTCCTTTTGAGTTGTAATGGAAATCAACTGGGTGGGTCAGAATATAAGCAAAGATAACAAGTAGGCTTAGCAGCAACGTAAACACATCCTAGAAAACTTCCTTGTGAAAAATATTGGTGTGGGTTTCTAGTGTGTATATATATGTACTGATATATAGATAGATAGATATAGATATATTCCCTGTATTTATCACAAATTTGCCTGGTATATACCTTGAGTTAATGTTGGGTTTAAGATTATCATTTCAGAAAAGAAGTAAAGAATAGCTTCATTTATTATTTTGACTGCTGTTAATCATCAGTGACACTAATGTTGGGTCCACTCACATCATTTGGCAGACTCCAATTTCTAGTCATCCTGTGCCCAGGACTAGGTCTGCAGCGTGGGCATGCTCCCATGACCCAGCTTTGGCAAATGGCCTGCCTGGCACAGATGTTATCAGAATGTGGGCTTAAAGAGTGTGAGCATGGATTGTATGCATGAAAATGTCTGCGAGGGTGTTTGCCCAAAACATACAAGTAAAACAGCAAGATGACCATGAGATGGGTTAAACAGTAGGTAGTGATTTACAGAGATGCTTTTTAAACAAAGAAGTTGAAAAAAAAAAAATAGGGGAGAAGCACGAAAACTTGTACTAGCAGGGAGATTCCTCGAGTAGGAACAGCAGCGGTGAAACTTGGTGTAGCACTGCCAAAAGTACCACTGACAGCACAGCCTCTGCAGTACAGGTTGCTATGGAGGTGGGACACCCATCTCTACCAAAGGAGTGTGCAAGCAGAGGGGCTCCTACTGCCAGGAGAGCAGTGAGTTCTGGTAACACAGAGCGTGTTCGTGCATGCATGTGTGCATGTGTGCATGCCATTAGAAATATCTGGGCTAAGCTATAGAATGATGTTTGGACATTTGTAGGTGGTTGTTAACATTTGTAAGCATCCAGTATTGTGGTTTACCTGCTGTATTACGGATATTGATCCTGGATGTAGAATTCACTACTGTCAATTTGTTTGCTAAACAACACTGCTTTGTGCCTGATTTGATTAAACTGTATGAGGTGAACACGTTTGTTCTGTAGCATCTAGAAACACATTACTATTGTATTTACATTCTTTTTGCTTCTTTGAGATTATTATCTTTTGGGGAAGTTGTGTCTGCTGTTTGTTCGAAGGATAAAACTTTGAAAATTTGCATAATTTTTCCCTCTCAGTGTACCCTGCAATATTAGGCTGTAAATAATTAGTCCTTATCTGATAGAAAAGAGTTCAAACTGCTGTACAAACCCCCATCTTTCTCCTGCTTCCTTCCCACTGATATTACAAAGGAGCATTTACCCTTTCTGAGACTCAGAGACTGAATGCTCCATGTATCTCTGGGAGCTATCCTGGCTGTGGTCAGTAAAACCTCTGTTCAGATGTTCCTGGCCAATATCTTTCCTGTAGGTCATATGCAGAGTCAAAACACAGTCAAGAATGGAGTTACCTTTATTCATGACACAGAAATTGGTCCTTAGCAGGAAGGCCAAGTCTTTGGTGAATGGCCTCACAAGCAGAAAGGACAGAACTATGGTGTTTCCATTTGTTGAGGGATGGATGGCAAAGATAGGAGAAGAAAGGAGTACAGAGGTACTATAATGGGGGAGGAGCAGCATATTTTAAGGCCTTTTAGTAGGAAGAGTTGCTAAGCTGAGATGTTCTTGTGAGTTGACCTATTTTCTGGCCCATGAGGTCTGTGAGTCTGTTTTGACTGGCCCTGAACTGCATGCACAGATGTTCTGCTTTCGTATGTCACCTCAGAAGCCAGAGCCACTGTTGGGGTGCAGTGCCAAGCTCAGATAACATATGTTGGAGAATAAAGTCACAGGTCTACCAGTGCAGGAGGAATAGCTCTCCAGAGGCTGTGCAGGGACTGTAAAAGACATACCAGATCATCATTTTTCTTCCTTATACTGGAAATATGCTGGTAGCCCGCCTGTCCCTCAAAGTTTTCCAAATAGTGTGTAGGCAACTCAAAGCACTTTCCAGGACAGCCCAGAAGAAGGTCAGCTCTAGGTAAGTGTGTTTCTGCCCGTTACTGATCAAGGAAGGCCTCACAGCCCAAGGCAACGGTGTGAAGGCAGCAAAGGCTCTGACAGTTTGGTGCTTGTCTTCTTTGGGCAGGCACCAAGATCCCCAAGCTGTGGGAAATATAATTCACCTGTGGCTACCGCAGCTTGCACATTGAGAGAGCAGAAACCATTCCTACTGACATAGTACAGCAGCGTTTAATTTGTCTTGCATATCATTTATTATACGTTGTAATTTAAGGGAATCAATTTGGACTGTGATCCTTAAAAAAATCCTCTGAAAATGTGGTCTAGAAACAATTTCAGACACCAAGCCCGTGGAAATTCATACTGACTCAGCACATAACAGCTACTGGGTGCTCAGCTTCTGGCTTTCTGCAAAAAATTGGAATTAAAAAATAAGAGTAATTATTAACTTCTAATATGAAAACAAAACAAAGTCGTTTTCCAAATGGATGAGTGTTGATGAAAACACTGCTTTTTTATTTGGTTTCCAAAAATACTGTGTTTATCCAGCCATACTCCATGTCGTGTGTGTATATTGAGGTATGTGTGAAAAGTTTCTTTCTAGTAATTTAAAGGGTGTAAGCCAAATTCAATTACACTGACAGAGTGCTAGAAGTCTCGAAGGTATTACATTTCTGCTAATTTCATGCCAGCCAGTGCTAGGCTAATGCAGTAAGTTTGTTTTACTGTCTCTTTGGAAAAAACTGCCAAAGGAGAACTCTCCCACCAGAATCTCCCAAGTGAGATTCACTTGGGAGAGGGGCTTTCCAAAAAGCCCAGCTTGCAGAAAGGCTTCAGAGCTTGCTCTCTGAGACACTGAAGTCAAACAAGCTCAAGATTTACAGTCTGGGCAAATCCAGCTTCCTTATTTCATTTGTACAGTTGTTTTGCTGTCAGAAACATTCTGATGAAAAAGGATTAGTCAGCTGTAGTACTCGCTTGCAGTGAAACACAATGGCTTCACAAATCACGCCTGGCTCCTAAAACAATTTTCAACATCATACAGCTACCAAGTGCAGAGCTACAAACTAATGTACAAAGTTCAGTACTAGCTAGCCATTAAATACATTTTTATAAGTTTGCATGTCAGTGTTTGCAAATATTTTAATGTTGTCTTTGGAACACTGTACTCCCCCAGCCATTAGCCCAATAAATGTCACAGGCCTAGCGCAAAACTAGAGCTAGCATAGACATAAACAAGCAGATGATAGTAAGAATGACATTGAAAGGAAATAGCTGCAGCAACATAGTTTGAAATAAAAACTAGTTTTAAGAGAAATAAAATGCATTCTAGAAGGAGAAGGATTTTTATATTTATAGTTGTTGTTCTTGGCAATGCTTTTTCAGAATGTGCTCTTATACCTTTCGGAAGATTCTCAAAGAATCTTCTCTAAACATGATATCAAAAGAATACAAAATGCAGAATTTCTCAGCTTAGATAACGATAAAATAAAAATAACAAAATGGGAATTTGGATTACGTTTGTAGGTGAGTAAACTTCCTAGGAAGCTAATGCTGGCACGTTATTAATTCATAACGTTCTCTAACTGGATGACATCAGATTTAGAATAAGCTTTCTTTGTCTTTTTTCTTTTTCTTTTTTCCCTCCCCAAAGAGATTTATTGCTTAATAAACTGTTTATTCTGTTTGCTTTCGGATCCTTGCTACTGAACATAACAGAACTTTGATGGTTTGCATGGTGGCAAATCTAACTGCTAAGCTGCAATGGAAGTTCTTCATGCTGCATAAGCTCTTCAGGCAACAATTCGTTGAAGTTAAATAGAAATCTAATGGGAATCTCAGTTATGTTACTGCTGTATTTGAAACAGAATTGGGACTCCGTAGATCCTTGCCACTGAATTTTTCATTTTTAATTCTGCTATTTGGAATATGCTACCTAGAAACTTTTAAAATTGAAGAAAACCATTAGAGCGCTGAAGACTACTGCAGTGCAACTAACAAATTTTCAAGATGGTGACAGTGTTTATTACTTGTACCATGGCACTGTCTACTGGTCCTGGCACAGCTTGGATATGCATTATGCAAAACCTTCTTCAAGGTCAAACTAAAAAAATCTGTTCTCTCAAAAATCTTACAGTTTTAAACACGGACAAAAATGGAAGAAAAGAAATATTTTCCCCATTCTACTTAAGGAAATCTGAGGCAAACAAATAAATATATCTAAAAACACTGGACAAGTAGTGATTTGTGAAATATTTATTTCATGTATTTAAGGTCAAACATAACGGGTAGTTGAAATTTAAACAGGGTAAAGGAAATGACTTTTTTCTAGTCTACACTATGTTGATTTCTTGTCCCAGCCTCCTCAACAGAGGGTTGCTGTCCCTTCAGATCTGGTGGCATGTCTTCTCATCGCTCCTGAAGTGGTTTCTGTCAAAACAACGTGACTTACCTTAAACATTTCTGTGCATGTTTGCAAAACATGTCCTTCTGAAAGAATAAATAGAGGAAGTAACTTTACGTGCTGTAAAGCAATCATAACCTCTACAGAGTGAGCTGATAAGCAGTTCTATGATGGCCGAGATCAGTACTTTCTTCACCTGAGATTCCTGCAGCCAAAGCTGTGTGTCTTGCCTGTGTCTGATGCTCATGAACGTGGGCTGCCCTCTGAAGCAGGCAGGACTAGAGGGGAGGATTCAGAAAAAGGGAAACTGGGTTGGTGTGCCCAGAGGCTGAGTATACAAGGTTGCTGAATAGACTTAAGGAGCATTAATATGGTGTCAAGCAAGCTAGTGAGAGAGAAAGAAAATACTAAAGAAGACAATGACTGCAAAAGCACAGAGAAGAGTTTGAGAAGAGTAGTTAGCAACAAAACTTCTGCTGGAAGCTCTAGAGCCTCAGTGGAATATGCATGAGCAGTAGATCTGATTTGAAATTCCTTCCCTCTCCTCAGACATAGAACTATTTGGATGGTTTTCCATTCAAGATGAATTTAAGCATTGCTCTGAAAGCCAAATTCTGTCTTCAAAGTGTAGATGTATCTGTATTTGGTTCCTCCAGGTCTAACTGTATTTGTCAATGACTTTAAAGTTTGCATCTCTTTTCTAGCTTACTGAGTCCAGCTTTGTATTCGACCTTCCACTTTCCTGCCTCTCTGTGTCACTGCTTCTCTCTTTAAAGACAAACACATCATGCCTTTGGTTTTCATCTAGTGAAATGTTCTTGACAAGATACATCCCATTCCTTTTCTCTGCTCCTTCCTTCCCTGTGAGCTTTCCCTCTGCTACTCTGTGTTTGTATCTTCAAGTGTCTCAACCTGCAGATCACCAGTTCTCCAAAGCTGGCTTCCGGAGTGATCCATTATCACAGCGTGGAAAATTCTGCTGAGGTATATGACACCCAGATACCACCTCTGGAGTGTCTTGCCTTTCTGTTTTTTAAAATGTGGGGTGATGAGCCAAATTTTCATTGCAGGAGTGCTCTCAAGAGGAATGCTCCAAAACCAGAGATACCTGCAGTCAGGAGTCATTTCTGTAAGGCTTCTCCACATCACAGTGTTCTCCGCCGGGTTTCTGGGCCAAATATTCATACTTAACTAGTCAGAAGAAAGAAAAATTAGTTTAGAATAATGCAAAGGAAGAAGTAAGGAAGAAAAATAACAAGTATAAACAGTTCTCCCATTACTCTTCCTCCCAAAACACATGCACATGAAATGAGTAGCAAAGATACCCAGAGAGGAACCACAGAACCCTTCCACTTACAGCTCTTCTTGGGGAGAAAGAAGGAAACTCTTTGTCATCTCTATCTCCCAGGTCTTTAACATTCTTGTCCTGCCCGTACTTACAAATTTATCCATAGTCTAGAATATCTGATCCAGAATTCATACTCGGAGTGAATGATTCACCTGAAAACCTCTATTTAACATTTTTCAAAAACAAAACAATTCTTAAGACTTTAATTAAATAGAACTGAGAATAAATAAAAAAAAAAAGAAAAAGAAAAAAGGAATCTCACTACCCTTGCATGAAACGTGGCAGCAGTTAGAATGTGTATCCTAGCGTTGCTTTATGTGGGCATTACTCAGTGTACACACAGAGCATCACTGTGAGGATATTAAACACAATCAAGGGGCCTCACAATATTTTATAGATACAAAATTAAATTTCAACAGAAAAGTAGTAATTAAGCTAGGATTTCAGATGAGCATTATCTGTTTCAGCCATCTGATAATTACAAAAGTATTTAAGGAAATGAATATACTTTCAGCTTTAAAAAAAGCTCTGATACATTGGAAAATGCTGTGTTACTGTGTTTAGAATGGAAAAATCCCACTAATCGGGTTTCTGAAATCAAATGCAGGTGACACTCTTCTGAGACACTGAGGGATATGTTAAGGGTGCCTACTATGAGTGACTAATTTAATCATTAAAATTAGTTCTTCTCATGATCTGTATCAAGAGTTGGAACTCCTATGAATAACTGGGTTAGCAGTTGGACTGACTTTGGAAAGCAGGCTGCATATCTCGCCTGAAGCCTAGGCCCAGCTCATGGGCTGAGCACCACTTTCTAGCCAGACTGGCATCACAGAGCTCGTCCTCCCCAGTGTAATTTTCCATACAGTCTGTTACTCAAATTTTATCTATTTACCAGAGTTCTAGGTCAAATCCAAGTGATTCTTTTCTTCCTTTTTCTTTTTCCTTGCTGAAATTAAAAACTAAAGCAGGCAAATAATAACTTCAGTTTAACCAAATTACTTGTCTTCCCCTCAGTGAAATGTTTAATTTTGTTTTAGATTTCCTTTGCTCACCTTCTTTTTATGACTCTGCCTGGGGAGATTTCAGACTTAATCAGAAGACTATTACCTTTGCAATACCTCAGGAGAAAGCATTTCACAAATTCATTTGTTTAGGTTTTCTTAGCCACATCCATTCATTAGTAGATTTGGCTGAACTTGGACTGCATTTGTCCAGATCCAATCTTAAGCACATAGTCTGCTCCAAGCTTTAGTGACTCAAGTGTCAGGATTTCCAGTGGGAAAGTTGAGTGGCCATTGACACCTTTCATATCAAGAACCAAAGGCATATCAAATAAGAGGGGTTGTAGAGCTGGGCTGAAGCGGAACCCTCTCCTTGTAGAAGCTAGCTGATTTTGTAGACACATGTTTTCCAAGTCAGTGGTCCACACAGCCTTTTTCAATAGCAGACACATAGCTGCATCTACCTGTACCAGATGCCAGGTATGTACAGACACCATGGGACCTGCCATTCTTGGAAGACAGGTCATGCTGCTGATGCACAGTCCCATGCATGGTGCCCGAATGAGGCTACCCTTGTGAACTCCTGAGCAAGGTTGCTGGATCCTGGCCACCATTTAAAAAATACCACTCCTAGTGGTTCCCTTTCCAAAGGACGTGTTATGTGCACAAATCTTCTCTGAACCAAGGGAATTGTCTGTCAGCTATTTGGCCTGTAGGTGCCAGACTGATATGGCCCCTGGGAAAGAGGAAGAGGGAGACTGCAGCTGAGCATCCCAAACCCATGTCAAGGTGACTGAGCAAAAGTATTGCATCTGATCACTGGGGGAAACCCTATGTGTGGTGTAACTGAGGAGAAAGGCTGATTCCACAAGAAAGGCTGAGGGCTAAGCCAGGGTCCAGGTTCTGTGTCTCTTTGCAGGTACATCCCCCCTTTCAGAGACCTCTGAGGCACCAATTGCAGCCTCTGTACTTGGGTTCTTTTCAATGTAATACGCAGACGCTACCATATTAAACTTCATAAGTCTCATATATTCTGGATATGGCACCAGCTTCAAAAGTTTCAATTTATTAATATCTCCAAGGCCTCCTAAAATCTTTAGGCATAAGTTATCCTCTTAGTGCTGTGAAGAATTATTAGTTTTGATGCCTACTAAACTGCAAGCTGTTTAATCCAAGACTTAAAGCAAAAGAATTTTTCCCTGAACCCCCCCTGAGCCTGTTTGCCTGTTTGTGAAGGTCAGGTTAAAAATACCCAGCCTTTTCAGGCAGGGTGTTCTCAGGGGAAAGCCTTTCACTCAGTATGCTTTCAGAGAAAAGTCCTTGCTTTTAACCCTTTTCTTTCCTGATGTGGTCCCTAGTCCCTCCAGTTTCTCTGTCCAGACATTCACATTTCCCTTAAGTACAATTGTGACTGGGATTTATTTTCCAGTTGCTGCCCCCTGACAGAACTCCGCTTCTTAGCAGAAGTTAACAGTCTGCCTAGGCAAATCTTATTCCATGTAGGACTAAAACCACTAATCCACTCAGCTGAGGAAAAGATAACAAGGAGGCCAGCTGCATGTGCACAGAGTCAGCAGAACAGTTGCATCCTTTGGCAAGGGCAGATAAATGCTTCGGGTGAGTACCACGGTCCACAGCCTCAAAGGTATATCATCTCCAATTCTTGGGATTTAGGTGATACCTTACGGCCTCTGGACATTTCAGGAGGGCAGGTGACCACAACAGCAGTGCCATGCAAGAGCAAGCTTTCCCAGGTAACAGTATCAGAAAAGCCAGATTCAGATATGAATGTGGAAGAATGGGGAAAAAATCTCAAAGCAGTTGTTTAATTGGAAGGAGGCTAGGGAGGTACAGGCAGCCAAAAGGAGGTCCAAGAAGCAGCCAAGGAATGAGGAGATGTGCAAATCCCATGGCAGGGTGGATACTGTCTCTGGCTAGCAGGACAGGCAGACAGACAGATTGAGCTTCCCAATTCCTGCCCAGTTCAGGCCTGACGGCACGGGCAGCTACCTGCCATTTCATAGCACCTTTGTCTTAGTTTCTAACAGAAGTTACTTCTCTCACAGTGTCTGGTATGAAGCTGTGTTTTGTTCCCAGAAGAGAAACAACTGATAACACCTGGCAGTGTTGAACACAGCCAAGGACACATTTTGTTCCTCAGTGAAGCAGTTAGAAGGCATAAGGAGCTGTGAATTGGGAGGGGACAGGACCAGGGCAGCTAACCCAAACTGACCAAAGAGCTATTCCATACCACATCACATCATGTGATTTTTACGGAAGAGAAATCGTTCTCTTGCTCGGAGGGAGGGGCTGCTGGCCGGTTGGGTATCGGTTGTTGGTCCCTTGCTTTGGGTATTATTTCTTGTTTCTTATATATATATATGTACTGGTATTTCTTTTATTCTCTCTGCTGTCTTAGTAAATAGCTTTTATCTCAACCCACGAGTTCTACCGTATTTATTCCTTAATTCTCTCCCCCATCCCACTTGGGAGGGGGGAGGGTGAGCGAACAACTGTGGGGGACTTAGCTGTCTGCTAGGTCAAACCAGGACAACCTTCCTTTCACAGTTTTTCCTAAAAGTGGTGAAACTGGCTCTTTCTTCATGACTGAAGTTATCTCACTTAAAATTCCTGGATGCTTTTTTATCTTTATCAAAAGGTTGAAAATTTCTTCTCCCTTTTCTTTCTCCCGTTTGCCTGGTAGCAAATGTTTTCTGATGTGTAAGAAGCTACCTGCAGTGATCAGGTCAGCTTAGTATTTATTAGAATAGAGGCAGAGGTTTAAATACAGCCCTGTCATTATACTGCATTAAACAGTGAGAAAAAGCTTGAGGTTTGAGTACACGAAGCTCAGTCCTCTATCACCACCAAAGTACTATAAATCTTTCATTACAGATACAGAAAAGAAGAAAAAGATACTAATTCCATCTATGCTTTATGTAGCTCTCTTATTCAAACAGTATTCCCTTTTTACTTTCAGCTCATGGAAGTTTTCATAAGAAAAATATCCTTTTTCAACAGTCTTTTTGACAGCATTGTGGCCTTTTTGGAGAAAAGTCCAAAGGCTAGCAGAAATGGGCTGATTTTGCCATAATACCCTGCTTCCTTAAAGACAAAAGGAGGCAAACAGACACAAAAAGGCAGAGAAGAATATAGTCATGACATAAGGCAGCTTTCTTCTTTCATGGTATTTCTCTACAATTTTACTATTGGAGACATGAGAGAAATTATGAACTTCAGTAGAAGATATGCAAAGTTCTATAGGTGGACAAAATAATCCCATGCTTGAGAACTGGCTGAGCACTGATTGAGTATCTTGCTAAGATAGGGATCATGGTGGGGGCCAAATTAGTATGAGCCAACAGTATTAATAAAGCAAACTGAACTACATTAAGAGGAGAGCAGTTAGTAGATTGTCACAGTTTATTATTCCTCTGTGTTTAGCACTGGTGAAGTTACATCTGAAATTCTGTGGCCAGTTCTGGGCTCCTACTTCAAGAAGGATGGAAGAAAGAGGATACGGTCCAGAAAGGTGCTACCAAGATTGTGAAGGGACCAAAAGTATATGAACTAAAGTGTATGAGTTATGGCAGATGGCCTTATTTAATCCAGGAAATATATTAAGGGGGGATACAAGGGCAGTCCACAGTTACTCAAAGCATTGTTATAAAACTTGGACAAGCCTTTTCCTCTTTCAGATGCAATCCCAATAGCCTCAATTGCCAAAATCACTGGATGCTATTCTACTGAACATTCTGCACTACAGTTAGACACCCAGGTAGATGCTCAGTCTATGCACCTCCTGTTTCAATTTATACCCAACGTCTTGTCATATTCCTGTATCCTTGTCATACTCACATACCTTGTCATACTCCACCATAAAGAGCCTGGATCTGTCTCCTCAAAGTCATCTGAATAGGTACTGTAGCTTCTGTCAGGCTCACCTGAATCCATCTCTGCTCCAGGTTGAACAAGCTCAGCTCCACCAGTCTCTCTTCAGAGGGCAAGTCCTCCAGCCACCACCATCTTGGTGGCCTCTCCTGAATTTTCTTCAGCTGGTCTATGTCTTTTGTGGACTATGGGTCCAAAAGTGGATATAACATGTTGATGTGGTCATATGAGTGCAGAATAAAGAGGGATAATCCTATAAGGAGCCTTGCCTGTGCCCCATTACGAATAGGAATTTCTTCCATATATACATGCAAACCAATGCCTAGATCACCACTGCAGATTTTTCAGGGTTCCTGGAGTCTTGCAAAGTTAGACTGGAGGAGATCCAGATCCTTAATGCAGTGTTATAAATGATATGAAATCTACATATCCTCACCTTGAGAATCATTGCCATAGCTAAATACAAATTCTGTGTGCTTATTATCATGTGTTTCAGAGACTGCAGGGAACTTTTTTTATTTTATTCTCTTGCATTCTGTAAGTAGAGCACACAGTCATGATTGGTATCTTCTTGAAACAAAAATTACTTAAAGGAATGTACATCAACTCTAATAACAGTGATTCAAACCTTCACTTTTTATATACTTCAGTAACAAATTGTATTTACTTGTTTTGATAATATTCTATGGCACACAAATACCAATATTTTTGTGTTTGTAGACACATTTTTCCTTCCTGTACCACTGTCAGTTTTCTCTGTGCTCTGTAACGGCATTCCTTTCAAACCCAGTTGTTACCAGCATGACCTGCTTCCACTTGGAGAAAACAGAAACTGTCAGAGCATTTCCTACTGACATAATGTATCAAGTGAGATGGAAATGTAGGTGGGAAAAGGAGAGGAAGGAATCCCTCACTGCTTCCATTTGAAACACAGTCCTGTCACAAGTCCCCAGAGAGGAGGACCCATTACCACCAGTGATAATTCAAGTAAAGAGTGATAGGATGGACGCAGAAAGCACACATTTCATGACCACCTGAGTTATTTTCACATTTTTAAATCATAGTGTTTTAGACATCTCATATCTATCCCTAAAATGTTGACTGACATCAAGAACAGTTTTGGCTTTTGTAATATTTCAAGACAGGCAATAGCTTGGTAATGTACCTTTTTATGCTGCATTCCCTGAAGCTACATGAGAGTACTAGTTCTTTTTTTCCAGATTTTTGCCTTTAAAAAAGCTTTCAAAGGGTGCAGGCAATTCAATTATTACTGCCAAAACTTCACCATGTGAAGTTTTTGTCCTTTTGGGTCTTACTGACCTGTTTGGCTTCCCTGGTGCCTCTCGAGTGCTGTCCATGGCCCAAGATTCCAGCCTGGGGCCATCAGTCCCTGCCCCAGTGATGCTGTAGGATGGTGATGCTGTAGGATGGTGGTGCTGTAGGATGGTGGTGCTGTAGGATGGTGATTTGCAGCCTCACCACAGCCCTACCCAGCACCAGGGCCCCAGGAACTGCCAACCCATGTGGTTCCTTCACATAGCTTTAACTCAGAGCAAAAACTAAGCAAATCATAGAATGGCTTAGGTTGAAAGGGACCTCAAAGATCACCCAGCCCCAACCCCTTCCATGGGCAGGGCTGCCCCCCACCAGCTCAGGCTGCCCAGGGCCCATCCAGCCTGACCTTGAGCACCTCCAGGGATGGGGCACCCACAGCTCTCTGGGCAGCTGTGCCAGTGCCTCACCACCCTCTGAGTAAAAAAAATTCTTCCCAGCATCTAACCTAAATCTCTCCTATTTTAGTTTAAAATCACTCCCCCTTGTTCCATCACTATCTATCCATGTAAGAAGTCGGTCTCCCTCCTGATTATAAGCTCACTTCAAGTACTGGAAGGCTGCAATGAGATCTCCCAGGAACCATCTCTTTTCCAAGCTAAACTAGCCCAGCTCCCTCAGCCTTTCCTCACAGGAGAGCTGCTCCAGCCCTCTGGTCATCTTCATGGCTTCCTCTGGCCCCACTCCAACAGCCCCACATCCTTCTTGTGCTGGGGGCCCCAGGCCTGGACGCAGTGCTCCAGATGAGGTGCTCCAGAGGCCTCACGAGGGCAGGGGGACAATCCCCTCCCTCTCCCTGCTGCCCCCCGCCCTCCTTCTGATGCAGCCCAAATCAACCAGGCAAACCATCTTGATGCAGAGGCTATCTTGTTAGTGCTTTTTTACCAGATGCAAACAGAATGCCATTACTGAACAGAGCTCTGCTCCACAACTACAAATTCTGAGGAAAATTGCTTGGCTCATAAAAGGTTGCACATTTCTCTTTTGGTCTTTGATGAGGATAAGGTCTAAGTCTGTAAAATAATGATAGTTCACTCACAGAGTTCCCTTCCCTTGAAATGATTGAATTAAAATAAAATGATTAAGATACACATTTATGCACTCATCAGTATTCTTCTGTCTTTACTTGTTGCAAACACTTGTCAGCTGCATTTAAACATATTTACTTTCTTGTGCATTTAGGAGTCCTCAGGCAGTAGAATAAGGTAAATAATTTTCTCCTGCCATTTAATGTACTTGTCTAATTTTGCCTAATTGACTTAATTAGAATTCTTACCATAAAATGATTATCACAGTGTTTTGGAAGGCAAAAACAGAGCAGGCTTGCCTACTGAAGTGAATGTCAGGGCTCTAAGTGCACAATTAGGTCTCAGTGGCCCTGATTCTCACCTGTGGGCCTTCCTCCATGCTGCCCATGGCCCAGAGCCTCATGTCAGTCCCCTGGGACTGTCAGTCCCTGCTCCGGCAGTGCCACATCAGGGCTGGTCTCCAGCTCCCCACAGCCCTGCCTCATCCTGTCCCCATCTCCATGGAGTTGTCTGGCAATCCCTGGACCTGACAGGGACCTGCAGACTGACTTCCTGGCTTGATCTTGGAACTGTCTAATTGCCATGAACTGGTAACCTGATTTGGAGCAGTTTTTTGGGATTCAGTTCAGACTGAAATACTGAACTGGACTCTCCTGGATTGCAGTGCTCGTACTGATACTGATAATGACAAATGACAGATTTAAAACTTTTGAGCCTATGTGCACCTGTGTGGCCTTTAAAGAAAGGCATGACTAAAATGGGTGACATTTTACACGCAGTTTGGAAATGAGGAAAGAGTGGATTTCCAGCAAGAGAAGCAGGATGGTTACCGGAGTAGCAGATGTGCAGCTGAGCAGAATGATCAGCTCTGGTCATTTCAGAGAGCATCTGGAGATTGATGACAAGATAAAATCCTACCCATGACTCAGAACTCCATTTCAGCCAAGGGCCACCAGTCCCTGACCACTAAACACTAACCCTGACCCTGTGAAATATAAAGACTGAAGGAACCTTTCAAGCGTCTGGGTAATTGGAATAATAAGAGACACCGTATAATCTGGTTGAACTTCAGGATATTAAAATCTGGATGTATTTTGTGCTTGCAAAATGGTTTATATTTTCTAAGAGATGTGCAAATATTCAAAGAGATGTGCTTTTCTACCAGAGAAATGGCAGGCTGGTATCACCTGGTGGTACCACATACAGAATTCATTGTCTTGAAATCAATGCTAGTACACTCCAGGAAAAGAGCAATAACGTTGCCAATACCACAGCAGCTCAAACTAGAAGCCTGTTTGATCTAAGGTGCTGCTTGTGCAAAGCTGTTGTCAGTCATGTCAAAATAAAACCTGTCCTGGAGAGTTAGCATCTCCTATGCCCGGACCCTTGACTGGCACTAAATCTTTGAGTCCAGCCCATGGTTCACATGGAGTGTCTCTCTCCTTTAGATGGGACTGCTCGAATGCACTATTTGCGATGCTGGCATACTTTATATTCACATAGTGATGTATCCTTGAGTAATTGGCTTGCCCAAAACTTCTCTGAATGTTAACAACTTGTTGCCTTTTTATTTTTTTGACTGAGATTTTAGGCTAAGCAAATTTTACTAAAAATTTGTCTGCAATGTTGCCTAAGGCCTAGACACTTATGGATTATTTGGGTCTTGTATACATGTGGAATAATTTGAATTGTTGTATTTTATATGTATATATATAAAGAACAAGATTCTGTCATCATCATGGATTTACAAACAAGTCATACTTAACAGATGTGATAAAATTCTGCAGAGACGTGATTGTCTCAGTGGATGAGGAGAAAGCAGTGGATATGTTTATTTTGACTTTAGAACAGCTTTTGATGCTCTCTCCCTTATCATCCTCACTGACAAACTGATGAAGCATGAGCTAGATAAATGGACAGTGAAGGGCACTGAAAACTGGCTGAGCTGCTGGGTTCAGAGAGTTGTGATTAGCGGTATGAAATCCAGCTGGATTCCAGTAGCTAGCTGCGTACTTCAGGGGTCAGTATGGGGGCCAACGTTGTTTAATGTCTCCATTAACAACCTGGACAATGTCACAGAGGACACCCTCACCAAATTTGCAGGTGGAAAAAAACAGGAAGGGATGTCTGATAGTTCAGATAGTTGCGCTGCACCAGGAAGAGCATTGTCAGCAGGTCAAGGAAAGTGATCCTTCCTCTCTGCTCGGCTCTGGTGTAACATCTGGAGTGCTGTGTCCAGTGCTGGGCTTCTCTGTACAAAAGAGACATGGATATATTGGAGAGAGTTCAGCAAAGGGCCACAAAAATGAGCAAGAGGTTGGTGTGAATAGAGTCTGAGAAAGCTGGGACTGTTCAGCCTGATGAAAAGAAGGTTCAAAGCATTACAATTTGCTCAGTAGTCAATGACTGCCAAACTGTGTTTGTACTCTATAAAATGGACCAGACTGCCTCCTGGTTTAGTGTCACTGAGGATTACGGTGCTAGTAGGGAATATGACCTTCCATATTAAATAACAGAACTTTAAAAGAGAAGAAACAGAGCAAGCAGAAGGGATAATGTCTTGGGTATGATGAAAGTGTGTGAACAATAGATGAGTACTCAAAAACTGTAACTCTTCATATCACCATGTTAACATATATCATTATCTTAAATTATCTTGATACAGGGGGTGAGTTCAAATACCTGTCAGAATCTCAAAAGACAAAACAGAACTCATTTAAATGCTTGACTGTATGCAAGTGTATACTCCTTGAATCAGTTACTGGGAATGCCTAACTGTTACTGGACGGTCAAGCACTGGAACAGGCTCCCCTAGGAAGATGTCATGGCCCCAGGCCTGCCAGTATTCAAGAAGCATTTGGACAACACTCTTAGATATATGGTTTAACTTTTAAGATTGCCCTGCATGGAGCCAGGAGTTGGACTTGATAATCCTCATGGATCCCTTCCAACTCGGGACATTCTGTGATTCTATGATTCTAAATCTTGGGGTGAGAATGTTTGAACCTTTGTCTGCTAGCTGATCCCATTATCCTCCTTATGTCAGGATGTCAATGGTTAATTGCTAAAATAAATAGCAAGTATTGCTCTTTCATGCAGAAGATCCAGGCTTTATCTCAGCAGTATACTACCGTGTTTACTTCTATGCGTTGGGGTTTATTGCTGTGTATACAGTTTGCAAAACTGAGAAAGCAAAACTTTCAACCTTGGCAAAACTTTCCACCTCCTTGCCCCTCCACCCCTCCCAGGACCAACCACTTCAGCCCAAGGCTCCAAACCCCGGCTCTGATACAGCATAGCTGCAGTCCTCAGGAGAGGCTGCGAGACGTCCACAGAGCTGAGCTAGGCAAGGACACAATGGTGACATTACAGTGACATCGCAAGCAGAGGTTGAGTGACTGAGATGGCAGCACTGCCAGCTCAAGAGTTCATGAAAAAAAAAAAAAAAAACAACAGTGTAAGAAGGTATAAAACTCTCAGGAAGTAAGCAGGGAGGTGAAATAGGGCCCAGGACCTGCAGACTCTGACTCCTCCTCCAGAGGTGGAGTCAGCACAGCCATCAGAAGCACTGGGGTGCCTTATGGGGGTGGTGAGTTCAGTTGGGTAGCTCATTAAATCCCAACTATCCTGTGTTTGGATGTGCTTTGATCTTTTAAGCTCTTTATACACTCCTTGCAGAGTCTGTTTCACACAGATGAAGATGCCCAACAGAGAAGGGTGGAAAAAGGAAGGGAGCTGTTTTTTGTCCCTGTTTGTCTCTTTTTCTTTCAGATCACAGTGCTTACAAAGTTTTTAAAAATCAGGGATCTGATTTATCTTGATGTCTAATTTCCTGTGAGCAGGACATGATGTTTAATGGAACTTCAACTCAGCCAGCAGATGTGTTACGGTCTCTGCGCACACCTTCTCCTGTCTTTCTGCCCAGCAGTTCAAGGGCAAGGCAGCAAAGCCCGGGTTTTCACTCAGTTAATGTGCCTATGCGCTCTCATTGGTGTGACTGCCCTGCCATGAGGTAAGTCATTCTAGAGAGACTGCCCTTACAGTGGGAGGTCACCATGGCAGGGACTTTGCTGTCAGTAGCTCTGTCTCTTGGGTAAGGAACTCGAATGCAGAGGAAAGAAAGAAGGATTTGTCTGGACAGTTTTCAGTATTTCATGTTTGGCTTCATGCCCTGAAGTGGACAGAAGAAAGAAGTCAGAACATTTTAATTTATGGGCCAAACAAAAGGTTCCTTTAATTAAAATTTAGGAGCCAATTTCAACAAGCACTCTTTGGAAGGCAGCCCGGAAGAAAGAAGACATTATGCTGTAACAAAATAAACTTGAGAAAGTCAAAATCCATTGGTAAAATGAATCTAGAATAAGGTGAAGAGCAATCTAGGGAGCAACGGAGGAGAAAGTAGGAAGCCATGCTGAATACAAAAGATTTAATCCCAAGAGAAGTGTGTGAAATTTCATGAGGTTAGAACAATGGGTCAGATCATCCACTGCTCCAGGCCAGAGTTGGGAGGCAGAGGCAATTCCTGTCTTCAGAGATCCTCTTTACCCTAGCAAAGAATTAGCCCAGCCCTTGGCACATTTCGCTCACAAACGTACTGTTTGCTGTGACTCAAGCCTCTGGGAAGGGACAGGATACTTCACAGCAGGAGAGGGCTCCAGGACAAGCTTTCTCCAGGTAGGACTCCCTCCCCCTTTAAAAACTGTGGGATAGAGTAATGGGGAAGGGTTCAGCCTGTGCCTGCGATACAGAGGGCTCAAGATATTTTTCTGTGTGCCTGTTCTGTACTCCCAGCATAACTATAAATAGAAGAAACAGAAGTGCCAGGATTTAGGAAGACCAGTTGAAAATAATCAATGTTTGGACTCAGCAACATTTTGTTCAGTCATATGAAGGTTTGGGGTGCCTGCTTTAGCAAGGGGATAGGACTAGATGATCCCCAGGGGTCCCTTCCAATTCTGTGATTTTGTGATTCTGTAACTGAGGATTCCCTTTGTGCAACTTCCATCTTTTTTGTCCACTGTCATTCTTCCTTTTTCTGTGCTCTACTGAATAGTGTCTTGCCCTGCCAGCATCCAGTCTGCACAGAGTTTTAATAAAAAGGTCATTTTCTTATAATTGATCATGTCATTCTCCTTTTCACGTCCTCGACAGACTCCTTTCTAGTATTGCAGCAAACCCAGCCTACTTACCTTCTTGTCTGACAGCTTTTATGGACTGCTTTCACCCTTATTTTGAAGGTCAGTTCAGCCTCCCATCTCAGTTTGCACCAGACCATCCCCTGCTACAAGTATCCTTTCTTCACCTTGATACCTTTCAAGTATGTGTTTTCATGCATTGTGTCCCTGCTGTCCTTAGTGTTTGAGGGGGGCAATCAAGGAGTATTGAAGTATCGTGCTTTGATCATTCCTCTGTGATGTCTTCATAATCTCTTCTTTCCCATTAGGCCCACTGCTTTGCACTGGCTGCTAATGTGCTTCAAATCACCTGGCCACAGCCAGGCTCAATTCTTCTTCCTACTTCCCACTACTACTTCCTACTACTTTGCATCCCCTGTTGACCTTTGTTGCAGGCTTTGAGTGCTCTGGAGATATCTTTATGTCTGACATTTGTACAGCACCAGGCACCGTGAGCTCCTGATCCATCAGCAGGCAATTAGGGGCTGTACCAAGATTAATGGGAATAATCATGAGGAGGAGTGTCAGGCTATGCAGAAACCAGTTTGGCATGTCAGCATCATTTCAAAGACTGACTCTTGTGAATGACATGCATTTCACACCACTAATAACTTTCCCAGAAAAGATAAAGCTTGAATAATGGGGGAAATGTATGAATAGCTTCTCAGTGAGGGAATTTT
Source organism: Penelope pileata (assembly GCA_013396635.1). NCBI lineage: Eukaryota > Metazoa > Chordata > Aves > Galliformes > Cracidae > Penelope > Penelope pileata. Next base: position 311,771 of record WBMW01005298.1, read on the forward strand.
CCTTCTGCTGAGGTAGCTATGTGAGCTGATGTGAGGTGACATTTAACTCAGTAGCTCAATGAAGTGTTGCCTCTAGGCAGATGGTATTGGATTCCAATGCTCCCTGTTTCTCACCTGTAATGAAAAAGGAACTAAAAAAGAGGGATATAGTTTTTGCATTTGCTGCAGTACATTCATTTGCAGACTGGGGAGAAAAAAAAAAGGGGGAAAAAAACAGTAACAGTCTCTGTTCTAGAGAGAAGCAGGCAATTTATGGCTTTTCTGCTGGTTTAATCAAGAAATAGTGTCCTGTCCCACCCAAATCTTTTAATCTTGTACTATGATGAATTTTGCCATAAGTCTGATGCATGGCTCACACTGAGCTGAAGGTCAGACAGCAACTTCTGCTCACAGTCTTCTGTATATTTTAACCTGATTCTTACTTCTGAACTGTTCATAGATTTTGGAGATTGTTGAGGTCAGATGGGGCCATTATGATTATCTGGTCTTATCTCCTGCAAGACACACTAGATGCTACCAGCATCCTGCATTCCTGCATTGAGCCCTTTATGTCTTGTTTTAAGAAGAAAAAAAAAAGGGGGTCACTTCAGCCTGTATATAAAGAAAGACTTCAGGAATGACAGTGGATCAGTACATTTATTGGGAAACACTTCAAATGGTTAATGAGACCTCTGTTAAACACAAGTATCACTCCTACCTGGGACAGCAGCAGTTTTCTGCTGTTCTTCCTCAAAGCTGGTCTAGCAGTTATTTAGTCCATCCTTAATGAATCTGTTAAATGTTCATGGTTTAATCCAGCTTGGGAAGAATTTTGTCTGCACAAAGGCAGCATGAAGCCGGGAGATCGAGTGGATGAAGGAAACCTAAGCAGTGGATGATGGCTTCCTTTTGTGACAATGTCTAAACAAAGAGCAACATCATTCTGATGGTGATAACTGATCTGTTATCAACCTACACAAGCAGTAAGTAGTTCAGTTCACCCTAGACATCTGAGAGCAGGATTTATTTACTTTAACAGTAGTGGCTAGTGCCGTTTGTGATTCTGTAGGGCAGCCAAGACATCTGCATAGGGCTGGCAGGTAAGATACACAGGACACCGGGGTGGAGTGGCAGCTGGAAGTCAGTTGGGTACTCCTCAGTGCTTAAGAAAATGCTCAATGCCTGTATGTAACCATTACACCTCTTCCTTATAGAGGCTGACTATCTGCTGTCTGGGTTCTGCTATTGACTAGATCTCTGCCGAGTGTAATGGTGCACACGTAGGTATCTAAACTTGGATATGTATCTATTGAACTGCATACCTCCCCCCACCTATTGCTACCCAATATATGAACTCAGACCAGAGTTAGAAGTGCTCAACGTCTAGCAATAACAAGACTGAAGCACTTCTTAGTGTTCAGTAATGAACCTTCTGGGATTCAGAGAAATTCAGTGTTGATAAATGAGGCACTGGTAGTCCTTACATGTAAGATCTATTTCACTAGACTTTATATAGTCTCCATCTGAAGTAGCTACCTGATGTACACTTTGTAGTCAATTGAGAAAAATAGGACTCCTGAGCATCTCATGCTTAGATTTTTCCATATAAAATTGTTCCTTCAAAGGCTATAAAAGGAGATCAGTTTGATTGGCTCATCTGCAGATTTCTACTCTGCAGATATTTGTGTGTGACAAGATTGACTCCTATTCTTTGTGTGCCCAGAATGGCACACCAACTAAGTGGACTTTGTTGTTGCTGTTTGTTTTTTGGCATGGTGATTTTGTTGTTGTTATTATTTACATACAGAAATACAGTTGGGATCTCACTGCGTGTTGATAGCCTCCGATGCACTCAACCCAATGCTGCTCACTTTTGATTAGTGCAGCTTGAAACACCCTAAAATCACCTGATTTTCAGAAATTCACAAACACATACCAACTGGTCTCCTTTGGTTTCCTCAGAAGATCAATTTTGGTTTTCTATCTGAGCTGCAATCATTGGGCTTCAGATTCTAACAGTGAATCCCTTCGGAACTGCAGTTCCAACCCCTTTGGAACATCAGAGGTGTCATGTGAGTAAACACCAGCAATGGGCTGAACTACTTCTTATCAGATACCTTTCACATCAGCCCAAGTTTCTCTTCTGGTTAATTCATAGCACCTGCTATTTCTTCAGTTTTAGTATCCCTATAAATATCTGTAGTTTGGGAGTAGAAAGTCAGGAGATACATCTGATATAGGGCAGATACATTCACTGCTGCCCCCCATGTTGTCTGTATGCACTGCAGGGTGCTACAGTGTGTTGCAGTGCACATTTATCAACTGTAACACCAAGTCCAGAGTTATACAAAGTGCAACTTTTCATCATCATTCGATTCTGCGCAAAATTTCATGTATTAATCATCCAAGAGTCCAGGAATTAATGGCATTTTCTCATTTCTTGTAATTCATAAAATCTGTAATAGATTTCCCTCTTGCATAATGGCAAACAGTAAAACTACATATGTCATACTTAATCAAGGAGAAATATTAAAGCTAATTTGTGTTAAAGAAGAACTGCTTGTGTAGACTTTACTCAACTTTTCTGATATATAATGCTAAATGACTGCTGAAATCAATTCCTAGGAATAAAACCTAAAATAGTATATAAAAAAATCAATATGAACTCTCAGTCCCAGAACTTTCATGAATTTAGGAGATATGAAGTGGTCATTGCATACAAATCGATTCTTTTTGGCTGCCAGGCGGCTAAATATAAGTATCTAGTTGGCAGAGGTACATGTTCATACTTTCTCTGACATACGCACTTGCATATAGTGTTTTACAAAAGTAAGGGGATAATTTCTTCATGGATTAATTCATTCTACATATTAGTATCTGCTTCATTGAAGATAAAACTCACAAACACTTCAGTGGTTGTATTTTTTGGAACTGGGAAAATTCAAAAGCAGAATTCAGAACAGGTGCAGACCGAATCAAATTTGCTGATTTCCATTTTGTCTGTATGACTTGCCTCCATTTACAGCAGGGCTGAATCCCACTTTTGTAACCAGAACTGTTTGCGAATTAGATAGGGTGATGCACTGATACCAATTAAAAATTTTCCCCAAACACAACCTGACACCAATTTCAACAGAGCAGAGACTTACCTCTGCACTATTGCCCAGCTACACAATGGTCCTGAGTCACTCACAGGGCCTCTGCAGGACCACACTGCGGTTGGGAACAGCATGGCTGGGGGCTGTGGCCTTGTGCTGCAGAGAATACATCTCTGTTCTCGCCAGTCCTCATTTGCTTCAACAGCAGAGAAGCATGATTTCTTCTGGTACCAGATCTTAAAATTGCACCCAGTATTTTATTGTCTCTTGAATACCTGAATATTTACCAGGATGCCAGGGAGTGTTGCCATTTGGAAAGCATTTTCCCAGTAATATCGGGGTCTCTGTCTCTTTCATGCTACTGTTCTGTCCTAATACAACAACAACAAAAACACAAAAAAATATTTCCAATATGAAAGTTAAATGACTCTGGTTTCCTACGTAAACAGAAATGGCAGATGGCATCACAATCTTGAGCATGGTAAACGGTGCTTTTCCTGGTAAACATGGTGTTCCAAAATTGAGGCTCTGCTGATCACAATTCAGCCCATATGAATTAAAGCAGACAGGGACTTTGGATGACAAATTAACTGCCTTGAGACTCAGTAAATCTTTTCACCAGAGGAACAGAACAGCAGGGTTGGAGAGATTTACTTCATTCTCCATATTTTACTTAAAACAAGCTGCAAATGGCTGTTTGGAAACTTGTTTCTGTTTCCACTTGCAGTTTAGTCTCAAGACATTTGCATTATGAGTTCATCCCTCAAACTATGTCATCCTGCAGTGGTTTGTGCACCATATTCAAGGCTCCTTATTTTTTTTTCCATTCTGTGAGACGTTGAAGCCTTTTGTATATGCCCACAAAGTGTATAAAACCATAAGTATTTACCAATTTCTAAAAACATGGCTGAAGTAAGGGTATGGGAACTGGTGGGAGATGCGAAAGGGAAGGCTGCTCACCTGCTCCAATGTTTGGCTGCAAGACAGTTGCACAAGCAACATCCACTAGAACAGAGCTGTAGAAGTTCTATGTTCTATGTAGAAGTTCTAAGTATAATGGGGAAAATAGAATCAAGGAGAGAAAGAACTGCAAAACAGTGGTATTACTGAGTACTGAATCTGAGTCTTCACCATTTCTGTCAAGCACAGGGTGGCAACTCTGCCCATGGCAGGGGATTGGAGCTAGATGATCTTTAAGGTCCCTTCCAACCTAAACTGTTCTGTAATTCTATGAAATTGATGGGCAACATGGAAACTCATTCAATGGCACTCAGTGTCCAAGCCTTGTGTTTGTGTAAGTGTGTAAACACGTGCAAGTGACTCTAGCCTGCAACTTTTTCCATGAGCTCTGGGCCAAGCAGCTAAGGAGGCCAGAGTTTGGTGTGCTCACTTTAACATCTTTACCGACAAGCCCTACTGAAGAGTTCTGCTGTGTTCTTCTCAACAAAGGGCCAGCCTTGTCTTTGCACCCCAGCTGATGTTGCTGCAAATGAACTACAAGGTGCTTACAAAGGTAAGCTCCCAGAGAGGAGAGTCCTGGCTTTGCCAGCCTGTGCCTGCTCAACCAGCTTTGTGCCTAATGAGTCACTGGTAGTTGTACTTGGACGTTGGTGTGTTTTGGGCCCATGGTGCCACACTGCGAGAGAACTGTAGTCACCATGGAATTGGAGACTCATCCTACACAAGGACAAGTGCTGCTGACTCTGGGGATTCTGGAGTTTTACTAGCAAATATCTGCTGCATGCATGGTCAGGACCTCATGGAGACAGCTGCTTTTTTCTGCAGCATGAAGGATGAGAGTCCCTCGAGCCCACCCTTTCAACCACACTTCACTGAATCCACAGCCTTGTGTGCCTGCTTGGTAAAAGATGAGATATTCATGTGTTCGGGAACATGTTGCTTTATATTTTATGCCTGCTCTGAGGATCAGCGTGGATCCTGAAATCTCTGGCAAACGTCTAACAAATTTAACTTTGGTGCTTAGTCTTTCCCCTCTCATGTGATTTCACCCCACCTACTGTTCTCTATCCAGCCTTTGCGACAGGGCTTGTTTTAGCTTGATCCTTCTCTCTCACAAAAGTGTTTTCCTTTAAAATATGGGCAGAAAGCTCATGAGCTCCTGCACTTCCAAAATTACCATAACCTGAGAAATAGAATAACTTTAAATGATGAGCACTAAAGCTATCCTCATGAGTAGAAATGAAATATTTAAGATCTGAGGAAGCTTCCATTTTAGCTGTTCGTCTTCGTTTCAGTGTGACATTTCTATCCAGCTCCAATACAAATATCTCATTTCAATTACCAATTTTAAAGAAGTCTGACTTCATGTAGCTACTCAGAACAGTGAGAAGAAAGGTTTCAGAGTTTTATGTTTATCTAAGCATCTATAACAAAGCTTACAAGCTCAATCCTTGCACATATATCCCCAAAAGTAGTTTTATTTCTGGATCTTGATCAGTTGAAGAAGGAATCTGGTTTTCACATTTCTCCAGTGGCAGCTCTAATGCATTTTGACTAGTGGAAATCTCAACACAAAATTTTGTGGTAGGCTTTTATGTGTTTATGAGTGTATATAACACTGGGGGGTTTAGGAGAACAATATCATACAAACCAAGAGTAGTACAGATTATTCATCATCAAGTTAATATTAACTAGATGAAATTATTTAGGTATTATACTTTGGAAAGCAGAAAAGATGTCATTACCTTGTAAATGACCTTGTAAGATTTCTCCTACACATTACTTCTCACACTCAGTCCAAGCTGACATAAGCCCATCCCCACAAGCTTTGGGACTGCCAGAAAAATCCCTACAGAGATCCCTACACTGTGCAAGTGTGTGAATAGATAAGTACTACTTCCCACTTCTCTGTGTTAGTTAAAAAAATATCTGTAGAAAGTTTTTACATGTTTTAACACGTTTCCATATGGCAGCTCCAGCTGAGAGCAAAAAGGGCTCCCAATGCATTATGTTATCACTACATACTGCTGTTAAAATAGAAGGATAAAGAAAGATGCTAGTAAGATAAGTCCTGACACACTCTGTGTGACCTCCTGTGCAAACTGCCATGCAAATTGCCTGGCTCTCATATTTAAGTAGCTATCTATAGAGGTCAAATAGATCTTGTCCTGATAGTGCTTCTTACTTTCCATTGGGGTGGGGAGAAGCCCAGATGATGAAACCCTCAGCGAAAAAATTTAACACCAAGTAAAATTGTTCTCATCTCTCCACTCCATAAGGGTAATCCTTCATTAATGAGCAAATAGGAGTGACAGAGGGTGGGTAATTATCAAAAGCTTCCAAGGAGGAAGTAGCTCTTTTACTAAAAAGTACTGAAGTCTTAGTAATGTTTTCTTTGTATGGGGCCAGACTTTCAAAAATATTGGAGCATCTAAATATTCAGATACTCACCTGCTAGAGATCAATAAAATTACCAAATTAGCAAGGCACTGGAAAGAAACAACAAACTAAGTTCCTAAATAATCTCTAGGCTTTTGTAAATCTAACTTATTATCTCAGTTCCTTTGCAAATCTGTTTTTTTTTCTTTTCCGTTTCCTTTCTTTTTTTTTTCTAAATGCCCTTTTGATCATGGACTTCTAAGTTGCTTAGTTATTTTGGAAATCAGACCCAGCAAGCATACATTTCCTGTGTCAGTCAGAAATCCACGTTATTACATCTGGTACATCAATTTCCAAATTCTGCTTGGGCAATATCAGTTCACAGTGCTTCCCCATATAATTCACAGTACTGTGTTTCTGCTCACCTATAAAATATGCAATCAGAATGTGAATCTAGATGCAAATAAGTCTTGATTCTAATGCATTTGCACTGCAATTCCTTTCACAGTTTGAATGTCTTTAATTCCCTTTACCAGATGCAATTCCTGCAAAGAATTGGCAAAACTGTTGCAATTAAGAAGACACTGTCTAAGCTATCAGGATGAAAAATCAATCTTCCCTGACTGTCATCTGTAATTCCCAGATTGCAGGTGGGCAGCCATCTAATTGTATATCTTTACCACACACAGACACACACTCTCATTCACACTTTTTCTATATTAGGATTCATTGCTTATGATGACCAAAATATAATTTTCGGGACGACACAAGACGTGCCTTTTGATTCACTATATGCTAATGAACATGCCATGTGATGCCTTAAAATACCTATTTGCCGGTGGAGGACTGTGTATTTTTGAAAATAATTACAAGAATGAACTCCAGATGGTACCGCTGTTAAGGTACAGTAGGTCTTTGTTTGGCTTAACTAGCATGAACTGTGGCAGAGAGAAATCAGATAATCACAAAGCTGAACCAAGCGCATATTCTGAGACATGTCCCTTATTTTCTGGACTATTTGAGTAGCATACTTTGAACTTGAGAGAGAGAAAATAAACCTGTGTGAGCAGGAAAACAGGAGTAGGAGGCATAAACGCTGTGCTGGGTGTCATGTCTTCCAGTTATACATCTGTACAGTATGGTATAGAATTGAACGTTTATGTTTATGATTCCTGAGTACATACATGAGTACATCCATTTATATATGTGACTATATCCATTTACATACATGTGTAAACACATTCGTGAAACTTCATGGAATACCCCACAACCTGGGAAAATAAAAAGGTAAAACTACAGCATGCAGGATGACAGCAAGAGCCAGGGCAGTCTTTGTAAATCTAAATAGAGTTGTACTGCTGCTGCCTGAAGAATCATTTGTAAATTCAGGCCCAGCACTGCCAGCCGTTTGAGGGAAGGGATTGTCCTGCTCTGCTCTGCCTGGTGTGGCCTCACCTGGAGCACTGTGTGCAGGTTTGGGTGCCACAATGTAAGAAGGACATAAAACTATTAGAGAGAGTCCAAAGGAGGGCTATGAAGATGGTGAAGGATCTGGAGGGCAAGATGTATGGGGAGCGACTGAGGCCCCTTGGTTTGCTCAGCCCAGAGCAGAGAAGGCTGAGGGGAGGTCTCATGGCGGCCTACAGCTTCCTCATGAGGGGAGTGGAGGGGCAGCGCTGAGCTCTGCTCTCTGGTGACAGCGACAGGGCCCGAGGGAACGGCATGGAGCTGTGTCAGGGGGGGGTCAGGTGGGGGTTAGGAAAAGGTTCTTCACCAGAGGGCGGTGGGCTGCCCAGGGCAGTGGTCAAGGCCCCAAGCTGCTGGAGTTCAAGGAGCGTTTGGACACCGCTCTCAGATGTTGGGTTTGGACTTTGGGTAGCGCTGTGTGGAGCCAGGAGTTGGGCCAGATGAACCTTGTGGGTTCTTTCCAGATTGGGATATTCTATGACTGTATGATTCTGATTGTTTCCCTCTTACTGCCAACTCTGCTGCCTCACAAAGCAGAGCTGAAGTCGCTCCATGGCTAGGTGCACCCAGCCCTGACAACATGGTCTCTCCAAGAACAAGGTGCTGCTCTTCTGCCTGCTTCTCTGCCTCCTCCTAAAGCCAGCTGCCTTGCTGTCTGCAGGACAGCAGCTTGCTCAGACAAGTCTGTACTAACCCACTGGGTGTGCTGGGGCACAGGATCTCAATGATTTTTGAGGGCCTCCTGGGCTCTGCTGAGACCACACTTTCAGAATGGCCTTCTGAAAGGCAAGAGAGTCTTGAGCATGGCCTCAACAGTGCCCTTCCCATTCAGCGTAGATTCACGTATATAGAAGAAAGAAAAAGTTTTAACGAAGAATACACAGTGCAGTATCAAGAGAGTCCTGAAACTCCCCTTGATGTTGTCAGAGGTTATTGCAATACATTTCATAATAATTATAAATCAGAGAGAAGTAAAAATATTTTTGTTCTTGATGAACTTGCAATCAAGAATTGTAAAAATACCACCAGTCTCAAAACAGCAAAAATATACCTTCAGGCAGGATTTAGCTTTCCTCACTGCCTGGATGTCATCTGGAGGAAAAGCTCCGTTTAGTCTGCCATGTATTTTTCTTTTTTAATCCACTCTGTATTTGTACCATACATTGTGGTGGTTTCACACCACTGGCTAGCTAAGCTCCACCGTGGCACTCTCCTCAACAGAACAGGGATAAAATGTGATGAAAAAATGCTTGTGCATTGAAATACAGACAAGGAGATCACTCACCAACAACCATCATGGACAAAACAGACTCAGCATAAAATTCTGGGAGGAATACAAAGAGGTGGCCCGAGCAGCCAGGGACCAGGTTAGGAAAGCTAAAGCCGAGGTAGAATTAAATCTAGCCAGGGACATAAAGGGGAACAAGAAGAATTTCTATAGGTATATCAATGACAGAAGGAGGACTAGGGAGGATGTGGGCCCTCTCCAGAAGGAAACTGGAGACCTGGTCACGAGGGATGTGGAGAAGGCTGAGGTGCTCAATGATTTCTTTGCCTCAGTCTTCACTGGCAAAGGCTCTAGACACACCACCCAAACTGCAGAAAGAGAAGGTAAGAACTGGGAGAAAGAAGAACTGCCCACTGTAAGTGAAGATCAGGTTCGAGACCACCTGAAGAACCTGAAGGTATGCAAGTCCATGGGGCCTGATGAGATTCATCCACGGGTCCTGAAGGAACTGG
>WBMW01005298.1:322068-335718 GCA_013396635.1 Penelope pileata
GGACTCTTCAGCCTGGAGAAGAGAAGGCTGCGGGGGGACCTGATAGCAGCCTTCCAGGACCTGAAGGGGGCCTACAGGAAAGCTGGGGAGGGGCTTTTTACAAGGATAGAAAATGACAGAACAAGGGGTAATGGTTATAAACTGGAAGAGGGTAGATTTAGACTGGATATAAGGAAGAAATTCTTCACTGTGAGGGTGGTGAGACACTGGAACAGGTTGCCCAGAGAAGTCGTTGATGCCCCCTCCCTGGAAGTATTCAAAGCCAGGCTGGATGGGGCTTTGGGCAACCTGGTCTAGTGGGAGGTGTCCTTGCCCATGGCAGGGGGGTTGGAACAAGATGATCTCTAAGGTCCCTTCCAACCTGAACCATTCTATGATTCTATGATTCTATGACTCTATGAAAGAGATTAATTTATTGCCTACTAATAGCAGACTAGAGCAGTGAGAACTAAAAGCAAACTACAAACACCTTTCCCCCAACCCATCTACCCTCTACTGCCTTCTGCTCCTGAGCAGAGCACAGGAATGGGAATGGAGGCTGCGGTCAGTCCATAATGCTTCTTCTGTGCTGTTCCTCCATGGTCATCATTCACTGCCCCTGCTCCATGTGGGTCCCTCCCATGGGAAGCTGTCCTTCCTGAACTGATCCTGTGCGGGCTTCCCACAGGCTGCAGCTCTTCAAGCACCGCTCCAACTCAGCTCCATCCCACAGGGCTCATCCTTCAGGACCACGCTGCTCCAGCATGGGGCCCCGTGGGCAGCAGCTCCCCCAGGCCTCCTGTCCCACCGTAGGCTCCTCTCCATGGCTGCAGCTCTCACCTGGGGCCTGCTCCTGTGGGGGTTCTCCATGGCTGCAGCCTCTTCCAGACCACATCCACTGCTGCACCGTGGGCTCCTCTGTGGCTGCACGTGGAGATCTGCTCCACGCAGTGCCCATGGGCTGCAGGGGGACAGCATGCTCCACCGTGGACCTCTCCTGGGCTACAGGGAACTTCTGCTCTGTGCCTCAAGCACCTCCTGCCCTCCTCCTGGACTGACCTTAGGGGCTGCTGGGCTGCTTCTCTCTCATTTCTCACCCCTCTCTCCCAGCTGCTATTGCGCAGCAGTTTCCCTCCCTTCAATCTGCTCTCCCAGAGGGGCTCCCAGCGTTGCTCATGGCTCAGCTCTGCCCAGCGGCGGGTCCCTGTTGGAGCAGTGGAGCTGGCTCTGCTCTGACATGGGGCAGCACTGGGCTCTGCTCACAGAAGCCACCCCTGCAGATTCCCTGCTTCCAAAACCTTGCCATGTAAATGTAATACATATTTTTAGAAGCTGTGTGTGAATCTGCACAGTTTCATGGATTTTTGACACATCATTTTTGACATGATGAAAATATTCTGGGATGATATCAACTTTTATCTATCAGAAGCTGCAGATATCTGCTCTCTTACCACATGACTGAAGGTCACCAAAACAACCTATGCAATGTTTATCAGTGTTTCTATGACAGCACTTCTCAGCTACCTATCCACAATGACAGTGGTCACTGTTGCACAAGACCAAAACTGCTGGAGTTCTTTGTTTTAGTTAGCTCAGAGTTTCCTGTGCCCCTATAACAGGTTTACAGCATGGTCTTTCATGACCCCCTTTGATGTCTGCAGGTGACAGAATTTGGCTCCCACTGCAGCCAATTTTCTCTGAGGTGCTGCACCTAGGCTGGGCATCACACATCAAAGCAAGGTCAGATGAATTGAAAAGATACATCACAAGGAGGGAGCTACAGCTTTTTTAGCTGCCGAACCCAGAAATCTGTGCGGGACCAGAAGGAACAGAGAGTGCTGGTCCAGTGTGGAGATTTAAGAGAGAAAGTATGTTGGAAAATGTTGGGACATACATAGAGTTGGGAGGATGCTAACTCCTGAGGTAGGTGCAACATTAATGACACCTCAGAACAAGTGCAAACAAAGCATTTTCCTCAGTACTAACAAACACTGAAAACTTATAAAGGTGAGAACCTCTGAGTAGAGGTGAATGCTTATAAACTGTCGATAGCTGAAAATAAGTAACATGAACAATTTATAACGTTATTGAAGTCTTCATAAAGAAGATGAAGAAAAGGTCTAAAAGCACAAAAAAAGTCTAAGAGGATCATTAATGTTATAGAGTGAACGGGTTAGAAACTTCTCCTCTTGTGGCTCAGAGCGTAGAAAAATGGTTCTCCCAGTAAAACTAAAAGGTGGGATCCTCAAGATCACATAAAGGAAATACTTATTCACAGAACCAGTAAGTCAGCTACGGAATTCGTCAGTGCAAGTTGTGAGACCCAGAATTAATCAGAGTGGCTTTTGGGGTGTCAGATTGACCAAAATTGATTAAGCAGATTCTGAGTGGAACATGAAACCACTTACTTCAGAGCTGATTTTCAACTCTTGTACAATTCAAATGAGAAGTGGAAGGGGAGAAGAAGCAAATTGTACCAAAATGTTGTGAGATGTTACGGGCTTCCTGTAAAACTTGTTGTCCAAGGACAGCAAAACTTATTGTAGGACACAGAGTACAAGCCACAGACCTCGGGTTCAGCCCTACAAAACAACCTCTGTTTTGTACAGCAGTTGCCTGGCCTCAGCCTTTTGAGTGACAGAGTAATCAAGTATCATTCAATTGAACACTGAGGATATGAGAGGATTAGGAAGGTCAAGCAGTAGCAGAATGTGAGTCACTGGAAGAATATCTTCTCCTGGAGGTGTACAAAGCGTGTATTTTGTCTGTCAGCAGCAGTGACTGGATCATCTAAACATGTCCTAAGACAGCCCCATCTAATGTTTTAAGCCTTGCAGGAGATGTGAATTTCCTTGTTCTTCAGTGTCCTTTGGCCCTGTTATTCCAGATACGCTGCTTGCCTTTTCCACTTCTATCCATTTTGAAACTGTATGGTGTGATGCCCAGTTGCCAGACTAGTTGCCAGGAAGACTCTATTTTAATGAGCATTGTTGAGCATAAGATTGCAATGGCTACTGGTGCCCTTCAATCTATGATGGGTGCCTTTGAAATCAATGTGTGACTGAGGCAGGAAAAACAAGGATAAATTTCTGGTTTTGGAAATCTTCACTTGTAGCAATGCTAACTTTCTAGAACATGATAATAAAGAAATGTTGCAGTTTTCCTTCATTTTTTTTCTGATTATTCATATAATTATACATCCTCTCCTGGATTCAGATTCATTTATAAATTGCAACTGAGACAGACAGCAGTTGAAGGATAATTGGGTAGTTTACATAAATTAGATCCCTTAGGTATAAACAGGGCAAAGTTAAGATAAGCAACCAGAAGGAAAGAGTTATAAAAAAACAGAAAGATTGGGAATTAATTAAAAAACTTAGTCACATTCGATGCATACAGTTTACTAAAACGTACAACAGATCTAAGGGTCAGAAATCTCTTTTTGGTTCTTGATATGACTGCAATCAAATGACTATGGAAAGTGTCTTCTGTGTGTTATCTCCATTATCTTTTTTAATAATAAGGTGGTGAACAATTGTAGGTGGGTTGTCATATTTTAGAAGAAAAATTCCTCCCGAATCCCACCTCCACCATACAATTTTCTTCTCAGGCTGGTTCTGCACTAAGTAATTTGAGTTTCACACAAAGTCTTCTCTCGTTTATTTGCTATGTGCTTTCCATAACCCTTTTTCACATGTTGATTCCTGACAACTTTTTTTTCAGATAAGCACTGTCCTCCCATAGAATAAGCATAAGCAAATGTTATGTCAGGTTATAAAGCTGGATATTACCAATGACTAGACAGGATATCCTTTTCTTGCCAAAGCTGATGGTTTGAGACATAACAGCTGGGAGTAGGAGAGATGTAAAATGTTATTTGAGGTGGTTGCAAATAAAGAACATATTTGGCCAGAATAACTATGTCTTCATTTACTTCTCTAACTCCAGACGGAGACAAACAAATAAGAAATGTAAAGTCTGTTAGCAAAAACAAGGTGGTGCTCTGCTGTGAATTAATATTTCTATTTGGCAAAGAAATTATTTTTAAATGATGGGACATATTTTTATTGGTGATGTTTGTCTTACACAGCTAGTAGTTAACAAGCCTGGATAGCGCAATTCTCTTCTCCATAGCAATGGAAAAAAAGAGCTTACTTTCAGTTCCTTGGAGACAGAAGACAGAGGATGAAAAAGAATAGCTCCCTCCCCAGTCAGCAAGTACAAAGCAGTAATGGAGAATAGATTTTCAGAGGGTCGTCTGCTTAAGTGACTGTGTAAGTGCTGAGATACCACAATGATGGATGTTTTATAAATGCCTAGGTAGGTAGATAGATATGACAACCAGAATAGTTTTGGGTTTAATCTGAAATGAGGCACTCTATCACCGTGTCATCTCAGCAAAGTCACTTGACCTTCTTGTTCCTGAATCAGACCAGCTGTAAGAGCTGATAAAAAGCTGATTTTCTCTGAAACCAAGAGCTTAATTCAAACTTATGTCTTTCCATGGAAGCCTTTCAGTTGATTCTAGTGGGCCTGGGCTCAGGTCTTAAATACTTCACATAGACTGAATAAGTCTTGATGCACTGTGCCCCACCTTACTCTTTTCCCCCCCTCTGTATCACTCTCCACCATCAGCTTGTGGAGATGGTGAACTTGCCAGTCTGGACTCTTCCACTTTCCCCCTCTCTCTGCCCCTCCTTTCTGCTTGTTGTACACATGAGTTTTGTTTATCAGGAGTTTAATATTTCAGTGTTTTGTAAGTGTACTTTGGGGCAGTGCAATTTATCCTACAAGGACAAAGCTGACAACATGGTAATTAAGAAAAGAATAAATGCTAAGGATGAGAGCAGATTGCAGTGAATGACTGATTATTCTTCATAAGGAAATTACTCTGTTGGTAGCAGAATCCTAAGTATTTAAGAGAATAGAAAGCCAGAAACAAATACAAGTAATGTCTTCATTGCTGTAAATATACTACCTGTGCATTTTATCTGCAACATATAGTCTAGCTCTGCCACTAACTTCCAACAGGTGGGTGACCATCAAGAAAAGATAGAAAGATTAATCACTTGATTAATTCAGAACCTGTGTGTTTACGATGTGACTGGAAAGTGAATTTAATTGTCATTGGCAATGGAGAAAGATTAAGCATGGACTCCCCCAGAAGCAGAGATCTGACTCAAAATAATTTGTGCGAATAATGCCTGACATTACATTTTGGGAATGATGCAGGAAAGCTGTAGAGACATGGGTGTGTGAATGCTCCAGAAGACCTTGTCAAGTAAGTAGATGTTACTCCCATTTTACAAATAAGTGAACCACAGTAGGAAGAGATGGTTTCTTTGTGAAAGGGCTAAGAACAACCTTCCAGAGCAATATACTCTTGAGTAGGGAGGGATGAAGATAAGGCAAGTGACAGAAGCAGCATCTGGGTAGAAGCATCTGGAGTGTGCCCAGTAAAGATTACTTGAATCACAGAATTGCAGGGGTTGGAATGGACCTCGAGAGATCATTGAGTCCANTTTTATACAGGGAAGCCCAGAACTGAATACAGTACTCCAGGTGAGGCCTGGAGTAGGCTGACCAGGGCAGAGTAGAGGGGGAGGATCATCTCTCTCGACCTTTTTAATGCAACCCAGGATCCCTTTGGCCTTCTTGGCCATGAGGGCACGCTGCTGGCTCATGGCCAACCTGTTGTCCACAACAGTTGTTGAGCATGTAAACAGCTAGGCTTTACGCTCCACACTTTCTTTCCAGCCAACTGATAGTGAATTTATCCCTGAGATTAGACTATGCTACACAAATTCACCCATATGCATGGCCAGCAGAGTGAGGGAGGTGATCCTGCTCCTCTGCTCTGTGCTCTGAGACCTCACCTGGAGCACTGCATCCAGATGTGGAGTCCTCAGCACAGGAGAGACATGGAGCTGTTGGAGTGCATCCAGAGGAGGGCCACAAAAATGATCCAGGGGATGCAACACCTCCCCTATGAGGACAGGCTGAGAGAGCTGGGGCTGTTCAGCCTGGAGAAGGCTCCAGGGAGACTTGATAGCGGCCTTTCAGTACCTAAAGAGGGGCTACAGGAAAGACGGGGACAGACTCTTTAGCAGGATTTGTTGTCACAGGATATGGGGAAATGGTTTCAAACTAAAAGAGGGGAGATTTAGATTGGGTATAAGGAAAAGGTTTCTTACAGTAAGGGTGGTGAGGCACTGGAACAGGTTGCCCAGAGACGTAGTGGAGGCCCCATCTCTGGAGACATTCAAGTCAGGCTGGATGTGGCTCTGAGCAACCTGATCTAGCTGTAGGTATCCCTGTTCGTTGCAGGGGAGTTGGACCAGATGACCTCTAAATGTCCCTTCCAACTCTAAGGATTCTGTGATTTTCCCCAAGATCTACCTTTTCTATTTCCCTCACTGTCTTAAGGGATGAGAAGAAAGAAAAATCAATCTGGTGAAAATGCAGAGGGAAAACAGAGCCCACTTTCTCCAGCAAACCACAACTTCCTAGTAGCAACATTGTGTGGCTTTTAATTTCACCAAAGGAGAGCCAGTAATTATTTATAGTTTATAACAACTGGGGAAAGGTTTCCTGAGGTGCAAACTAATTATGTTTTTAAATAAACTGATTGCCCATGTAATAAATGATCGCATTTTCTAATCATTGGGAGATTTATGTTACTTTATTCAATCATCTGTGTGTAGAAGAGAAACCGTAGTAAATCAAATGGAAAGAAAATTTCTAGATTAAATTGAGAGCTCTGTGACTACGGGGCATTATGAAAAATGCCGATAGGAGGGATCAAGCTGAGTGCACAAAGCCCACTGATACGTATGGTTTCATACATTAAAAGAATGGGTGTAATTGACAGCCAGATCAGAATTTATATTAATTTAAGATCAAGTCTTAGCCTGTGCTGCATGGATTTGGCATGCATTAGAGGATAAAGGCAAAGACAGTCCTGCTGTCTGCAGGGTATCTCAGTCACAGTCATTCGTTTAAGGACAGTAATTAGAATGAATTCAAGAATGAAGACTACGTGACTGCATATGACATTTCATTTATGGCAGGCGATAAGTGACATGATCTTATCATGAAATTAGTCATCATCATAGACTTCTACTGTCGACCCATAAAATGAAATGTCATAGAGAGCGGCATATTTTTCATTGTTATGCCAACATGGCTTTTTCATAATGTACATCATTAAAATAAGCCTGGAAACTGGAACATGCAATCATAGTAATAACATTAATAATGTTTAATTTATGTGTCCCTGTGCACAATCATCTTTTGGTGCTTGAAATAAAAATGACCTGAAAACACAATTTATCCTTAGCAAGCAGAGCTGTAGAGTTGGAAAAAAACAAGATATGGACTGCTGAACAGCACAGGAGTAAATCACCATGGAGGTGTCCATGAATGGCAGAACAATAGGCAGAGACTTGCTGCAAGAGGGGCAGATCCTCAGCTGGCTGACAAACCCCTCTGCAGTCCTTAGCAAGGCAGTGCAGAGCAGAGAGGGGATGGTAACAGGTCTAGGAGGGAAGGCCAGGTTTTATTTTTCTCTTTCATATTCTAAATTAAGGAACTCATAAGAAAGTTAGTGAAAACCTTAGAGATCTTTCAAAAGCATCTGGTGTAGGTGATTAACAATAGAAAACACCAGCTGAGCTTTTCCTTAACCCAAGGGTTTTTTTTGTTTGTTTTGGAGGGGGGGAGAAAACAACCAAACCAAACCAAAAGTAAAACCTCAAACCATAAGCACTGAATAAATAGACATATGGGTATTCTGGGAGACCTGAGGAGGGAGGAGAGCCCCAAAAGTAGTCTGCTGGCTCAGGACTTAGGTCTGTATTGTGTGTATAGTCAGCCAGTATGTCTGTGCACTGGCCACAAGACCCTTCCCAGTATATTACAACAGACAGATAGAGTCTGAATTCACCACTAAACTTCCAAGTTACCCCTTGTCAATCCCAATCTAGTGATCAGTCTGTCTGTGCTTGTGTAAGCAGGGCATGCTGGTCAAATATCTCAGAGATTTTAAACAGACTTGGAGCACTGTCACACTTCCAAATTTCTCATGGCTCTGAATTACCAGATGCTGGCAACGGCTAACAGGCCTTGGTGAAGATCTGATGGCCAAACCTTGATGAGCCAAAGCCAGAAGAGTAAGATCCCACCCAAGGCAGAGATCAGCGCAACAGGGCAAAAGGGAAGTACTGCTGAGGTTGAGTGAATGTGCAGGACAGGGGCATTGCCTGAAGAAAATACGTTTGCGGGAAACAGAAATTAAGTGACCAGGAGACAAAGCCGTGAGAGACTCCTCCAGCCAGGGCGACTCCCTGTTGAGAGAGGGAAGATGCCAGTCCTCTTTCTGGGACTGAGATCACCATTATCTTCCCTGAAGGGAGGGTGCCAAGAGAATGGAGCCTGCTCAGTGGTGCCCAGAGCCAGGACAAGAGGCCATGGGCACACAGTGGCACACAGGAGGTTCCCTCTCCTCCTTGGAGATCTTCCAAAGCTGCCTGGACATGATCCTGGGCAACCTGCTCTGAGTGTCCCTGCTGGAGCAGAGGCTGGGCCAGATGGACCCAGGGGTTCCTTTCAGCTTCAACCATGCTGTGATTCTGTGACTCTGTATGCCGAGACCAGATTTCTCAGCTCTGGATTGTGTGATCCTTCAGATCTCGGCCATGAGAAGATTTTGTTTACTATGTTAGGATGGATTGCAAGAGGATATTGACTCACTAAGAAATCCTGACTCCTCTCCCCTTTCAAGAATCAGAGAGAAAGGGCAGCTTCAAATATAAGCAGATTATTACAAAAACCCTTCTCCAACTCCACAGCCAGGAATAAAGAGAAGTGGTGCTAAGCTTTATTGCACTGAAGGAGCTACTCTTCTGACTCACAAACATGAATTAAATGGCTAATAAGCAACAGTTTTATTAAAAAGGAGAAATTAATTAGTGAGATAAATAAGTCAACAGTAACTAATTCCCGGAGCTCTACCATAACAGCAGCAGTTGTCTCTCTCTCCAGAGAGGTGCTCTCTGCCCCTCACAGCTCCCTGCTGTGTGTGCTAGCTGCCAGGGCGCTGCTGGGGATTGCTGCCTCTGCTGAGGGCACAGAGCATTGGGAGCCTGAGGGGAAGAGTGGGGGGAGCTGCTTCCACATGGGGCCACCAGGCTTATCTGGGTGTCATGGGGGTACCCAGCATGTCACAGCCCATCTTGGCTTCAGACTGGTGCTGCCAAGGCTGAATTGGCAAACAAATGGGTTCCATGAACTCGGCGTGAGCCCTGGGCACTGCTTAGCTCATAATTCACTGCCTGACTGTGTCCTCCAGCTCTGCCTAAGAAAAAACTTTCTATAGGGAGGCCACTGGCTCTGTCCAGGATGCTCCATGTCACCAGGCCTCCGAGCCCAGGACTGTACCTTAACTTTGTGATTAGCAGCAGAGACACAAGTATAGTGTGCAGCGAAAACCCACACTGAGGCACAGGTAGGTGTCATTAAGAACTGTTCAGACACAAAAGTTTATGCAAACCTGTGCAAGTTTCCAGCTCAGATTCCAACCAAAGTAACGTTTGTTAGATACAAGATACGGTGCTAGGTATGTCTACCCTGATTATGCTAAAATGCCAGACATGGAAATCAGAAGAAAGGACCAGAAATTGCTCTGACATGCATTGCGTTATTTGTATAATACAGTATTTCCAAGGCGGGCACTTTCCAAGAGAGTGAGAAAATTAACATACTTTCAAAGCACACAATCTCTGGGAAGCTAGAAAAGGTCTTAACAATAGTTAAATTGTCAGCTTTTAATCAATGAAAGCTTGTATTTGTTATGTGCATAGTGACAATGTGAAGAGGCAAAATGATGTGTCTTTGGTAAATGCTTTCCATTACAATGAAATATGTTGGGTAAGGATATTGAGAGGTATTTAAATGAAATTGTTTGATCACTGGGGATGCAAATGCATCTTGCTGTCTAAAAATCTGATGATACTGTGCTCTGTGATGATAACATACACAGCCACAGTCTGACAGGCTTTTGTAGGTGTAGTTGTGTAAAAATTTCTCTCATCTCTTCCCTCCTCCCATCTGTGACCCAGTTAGTGAGTCTTGAGAAGATCCTTTGGCAATTCAAGCCCTAGCAACTAACTCTGCTAGAAGAGACTAGGTCATATGCTTGATGTGCAGAGGCAGTTGTGTGCAACTGTAGGGGAGAACGAAGGTAAGGAGGGAGGGAATAGCAGGTATTTGGAGGTTAGTAGCTTCTTAAACCACTACTGCAGGGTCCATGAGCCCATGGTTCCACAGTGTCCCCATCCGTAAGGTTTTGTTCCTTTAAGGCGTACTTTGAAGTCTCCATGTTAAAACATATTCTAGAAGAGACTGACACTAGTGTCATTCAAAAGCCAAACAATACGAAAGCAAAAATTCATTTCAACCGAATACTCTTCTAAATAAGCCCCTCCCCAACAACAGCTAAAATCTCAAAGTTAAGCTAGCTGTTGGCTCACATTAGTATACACTTTGTTTATTTTGCCATATACAAAATCTATTCACAGTTTTCTCATTCAAACAAAAAATGCAGTCTCATAACCATAGGGAAGCAAGGAAGGAAGGATATAGGCATTTGTATGGTTACCGGTGCATTCTGTTTCCTTCCCCATGTGTATACTGCCAGTGGTCCTCAGCAGATGTAAATCAGTAGAGTGCCAATTACTCCAGCAGAGCTGAACTCAGACGATTTACATCCACATGGGATTTGGCCAGCTAAGTCTGTGGATAGAACAGCTCAGCCCTTGGCTTTACATTTTGAAGAGGGCTTTTGGCAAGAAATCTTTGCAAGACAGGGAAAATACATTTTACCAGCCCAGGACATTTCTGTAGTATCTGTTATTTACTCAGTGCAGTCTCATCTATTCCAAAAACAATGGAGTCGCTCTTTGGAGCTATTTGTATAATTTATTTCTGGTAGACATGAAACAGAACTGTTTCAGGGAGAAAGAAAATGGTGGAGCTGTGTGGCAAGCTCCTCTCAGAGGATTTCTAGGGACCTACCCTCTGCCTCTGTGCTGCAGAGGTTGAATTTAATCATCAAGCCCATTCTTGAGTTCTGTAGGCTAATGTGATTTGAGGAAGATTTGACACTAGATAATTGTGAAGGGCTGAAGTAGGCACAGAAAATCTTCTCTTCCCTCAAGGATTATATTAAGCAATTCTGAGCAACAAGGTACTGCAGATACACATTCCAAGTCAATTTAGCGAATTATGTAGTATTAGCAAATGTCAAACACCCCTTGGAGAACATATGGCGCAAAATAGGCTTTCATTGTATCTAATGTCCAGTAGCTATTTTCTGACCTTCTGACATTTCCTTGCACACTAGAAATAGCCTAGATATTTCTGATAGCCCAACTCCAATTCACCAAGTGTTCACCATCTTCCAGATAAAGCTCAGGTCAGCAGCCATTGCTCGTACTTAAAAAACCTCCAAGCTTCCTGAAATGACTTCCTTTTCACCAGGCATTCAAGGAGACGACAGGAATGACTCTGTGTAATGAAAGGTGAAGGAATAGCTAGGAGCTATTCAAAATATATGAATGAAATGGGTTGTTAAGATTTAAAGGACGTTTCATATATCACTGAAGAATCTAGGATAGGATTAACTCACTTCTCGGGCACAGTAGAAATCTGCACTAGCAAAATGCATCAAAGATACAATGACAGTCTATTACAGGGAGAAGAGGTAGATAGATACTACAGAGATAGATGCTACATGCTACTTATGGCAAGACTAAAAGGCACAAGGATCTGTTTTAGGGAAGATCTGAGAACAGCCAACTAAAGCCATGGAGCCTGAACAAATGGCTGGATCACTGTGTTATGGAAAACACATGAAACATGGACCAGACACCAGGAAACACCCAAAAACACAAGTAACAAAGGAATGGAATACCTGATCACCTATATTATAAATGTTTAAGCATACAATATTTCATACAGATACAGTAGAGAAAATTGCATTGTTTGAAGTTGCTTATTGATACTCTCTCACAGAGTTTTGACTGATTGTCATCTGGAGGGCATCTGCCAGATTCACCTTGAACATCTATGGAACGATGGGGGTAAGCTTAAAAGTGGGAAGATACTGACCGAGGAAATAACAGAAAAGCAAAGGATTTTATTGTCCACCAGAACAATGTAAATAAATAAAATCTGATTTTTGTCTAAGTGTTTTTGGGAGGAAATGCTTTAGGAAAGTATGGTGGAAAGATTTTGAGTGGAAGTACCCATCATTCATTAAGGGTGAGAACTCGTTTTGCTGAACTTCAGCTCTCTAAACATTAGGTCAAAGCTAATCTTGTTAAACACTTCTGCAGTCAGTAGGGAAAGATGAGAACCTTTGAAGATGATTCCTGCATTTTAAGGAAATTATTAGTGTAGGCCAGGCTGGAAATGTTGTGTAATAAAAGCAGCTCTGTTTTGTTTTGTGGAGTGATGGTGTGAAGGAGTCATGCTATTAACAGAACAGCTCTTCCTCTCAGTAAGTATCTGCAGAATTGCTAGCTGAGATTGCTCTCGCCGTCGATGGCAGTGACTGAGACTGTGACCAGGCACCCTTATTCAGCAGGGATTCTGGTCTTGCAATGAAGACGCACCTTTAAACAGTAATTAGGAGCAACCCTTGTTGATAAGACTACAATAAACACCTTACCCCTCATCCACTGCGGGCATTCATATAAAGAGCATCTCTGAAGCATCAGGACAGGCTATTGGTAGCTGACATGAACACCTCTAAGTAGTGCAATGTGACTAAAGTGACAAAAATCTTCCTGAACTCAGTTTGTGCCATACTTTACCAGATCCAGGCGTTGCTTTATACTTTAGAGCTGTGGCTTCCTCAGCCTCTGGGTAATCAATTTTATGCTACAGTGGCTCCTTTTTTCAGTTCTTCAGGTAGTTTTCACATATCTTCTGTTGATACAGGCATCTCAGTTCTTCACAAGAAACTCTTCTACCTAACTGCTGTTATTTTGTTGTGACTTTTGGTGTCAGTCTCCTCTCTCTCCACAAAGAGAAAACGAGAATATTCTAGAAGGAAGGGAAGATACCAATAAGTGCAAATTTTTCTTTGAGGATCTGACAAAGTCATTACAACAAAAACAAAAAACCATGCAGTGACTTGTCCCCAGGTTATTGGTGGCCGAAGGCCAGAATTTCTCCCATTTTAGAACCACAGCTCGCCCCCCTCCAGTTTAGCGGCAAATACACTTCTCATCATTAGCGAGTCACTCAGTCACCTGAGTGAACCTCAGAGTTGTTCTCGACAGAAGAGGAGGAGTGCTATCAGAGCATGCTCAGGAACAAGTGTGTGGCATTTGCCAGAAAATACTCATTTCTAGAGGTTTGTTGGAAGGGATTTGCTGAGTCATCGTTTATTAGTTTTCTCCATTATTTTTTTCTGGCCTTGACAGTGTCAGCTGAGGTTACCACCTCGCGTGCTTGTCCCTAGTAATTCTCCAGGGCCTCTTATCTCCCTGCAGCCTAACCCTGCTGTGACTCTCTTCACAGCAGAAGCACCAAGTCCTCCTACAAACACTCTCCCACACCCTGAGACCAAAGCAGTTATACCACAGAGGGGCACACAGAACTCAC